>QPMI01000573.1:0-48318 GCA_004431415.1 Cyanophora paradoxa | reverse complement strand
CTCTTTTGCAACTTCCGCCTTTGCGACCGTCGTTTTTCTCATCTTGGGTTAGGTTAGCATCAAAACATATACATGTTTGATTCATCGATAAAGCACAGTGGGGCAATCCGTGAATTGCGCGAAAAAAGTCGCTGTCATACATGGTTTCACAATCCACGAATTTGGTAAATACTACTCCTTATCAACACATCGCGTTTAGTCTTGTTTTGGGAATCCAACCATTTACCCTTGCAACTACCCAGACAAACAAGCGCCTGCCTTGTCTATAAACGAGTGGGTCATAATCCACCTTTGGCGTAAGTCCGATTACATTTAAGAATTTCGGATGTCTTCATGACGACAGCACAGATCGGTAAAGACGAAATGCCCCGATACCTTTAAATTGGGTCACGTCTTCCTTAACGAAATGGATAGGACGATGACGCACGGACACAGCAATGGTAGCACCGGTGAGTTCGTGTAGTCTCTTGCGCATTTCACGAATGATTTTCATCGGCTTCCTTGTAGTTATCGGCAACATCCGGTTTAAGATCCACATAGCCGTCATAATCCAGATAGACACGTGTTATTTCGTTTGGCTGAATGCATTCGGCGTAGGTCGGTTTTTTGCCTTTCTTCAAATCATCATTAATCCTTTCCGTAATCTGATGGTCGAAATACTCTATGACAGTCTCGCTGTCAGTATTCGGAGTGAGACAATGTAGGAAAGAACCCCAATTATGTTTCTCAGGTGTAAATTTGCACAGGTTACCGAGTCTCTCACAGGGAGTTGCGATTTTCGTGTTAGCATTCATTTTTCGCGATTGATTCTTAAATTTCTCAGAGAAAATAATCGAGGAAGTGAGAAACTCCCAGGTTTAAATTATCTCTCGGGATGTCCTTAAATGCTTTTCGGTTGCCCACGGCACTTTAATGATTTGGCTTAGGTTATAAAAAGGAGAAAGTAAGCGTCAATTTTTGCGCTCCCATCAATCAATTCGCTACGCTTTTTTCCGATAAAGATGTGATCGGGTCGGGGATACTTTCGAGGTCTTCCCGATTTCTTAGGCACTGTTTGCACTTTGGGTTTTGGCTCCGTCTTCTTCTCACGCCTTTTCTGTTTCAGGTAATTGTTTGCACTCTCAATTCTCTTTTTTCTATATTCCGCGTCCTCTTCATATCGACGACGTAAATATATGGCTCTCTTTTCCAGCTCCTCAGCTGTCAGTATTGTTTTTTCGCCATTTGCGAGTCTCTCTTCTTTCTTCTTCTGATAAGCTACACGTTTTCTTTCCCTGTCTTTCTCTCTTCTCAACCTTGCCTTTTCTTCCTGTTCTTCAATTGATAACTCAGGTTTCTTTTTTCCAATCTCTACAAACGGGTCGCCTTTCTGAATAGCGATAAGCTCTTGGTTTGATTTCCGAGTATTCGCCATTGATTCTCTAATGGAAGGTAAGAAATTATTCCCTTTCACTTCTCTTTTAAGTCAAACCCTTAAATACCTTTCTGTGTTTTACAGTGTCAATTTTTGGACATCAACCGTAAAACTTGTAACAAAATTTTAACATGTAACAGTTAAGTGTAACATGGAAGACGTGGAATACATCGAAATTGTTATGGATGAAACGGAAATGGGCGAATATCAACATGAGATGGGCAAATATCAACATGGGATGGACAAATATCAACATGGGATTGGCGAATATCAACATGGGATTGGCGAATATCAACATGGGATGTCTGATGTGGAAGCGTATTTAATGCATAGTTACAGGTTAAGTAATGACGGTGATTATACACCTTCCGATGTAATCCATGCTGAAATAGAAGAGCTTATAGACTTTCCGATTTCAAAAACAGCCATCGGAATCGTGATTAAGCGCATTTTCGGGATTAAATCACATGCTGTAAGAATTGATGGCGTTCTCAAAAGAGTGTTCGACATTGAAAAAACTCTAAGCTAATTAAAGAAACTGTAACAGATAGTAGCACAACCAAATGAATTTAAACGATATATTGACGTTTTCACAGTCTATTTCGCCATATCCCATAGTCAATGCATCAGATAAACTGAATGATAAGAATTATACGAAATTCTTAATGAAAGCCAACGAAAGACAGATTATATACTTTATTCAAAAGAACCGCAAGAATAAAGGGGTATTTGATGCATGGAAGCAAAAGGCGGGATATCATGCCCTTCAACCTATTCGTTTTGCATTCTCATATAAACACCGTTACATGTTAGTCCCATATCTTGATGAGGAGAACACCAAATGGTTCGTAGATATCATTATTAAGTCATTCGCGAGGGAAAACTTTGAGAGTCCGAATGAAACATGTCCTATCTGTCTTGAAAACATTGACACTAACATAAATAATAAAGGCTGTATCGTTTGCAATACTCTTATTTGTCCTAATTGTTTCCTCTCTTCACTTGAATCACATGAGAATGCTAAGTGTTCAGTTTGTAGAACTAAACTATTTTTTGACGGAATGGAAGCATTAGAACCTAAGTTATATGCAAATGGATAATAAAGATGAATAATGTTAAATAATAAGGTTACGTTAAGGTTACACAAGTTACGTAGATAAAAACGTTACGTAACCAAAAATAACAGAGAAAAGACACCATAATGTCGTAGAGGTTACGCAAGTTACGCGGTTACGCAAGTTTTCACTATTTTATCTGAGAGAGACCCCCCCGCCATTTTTTAAAAAGAATTTAAAAAGTTGCGTAACCGTAACCGCCAGTGTTAAAAATACTAAATCTCCTGTATTATAACACTGAAAGTCGTCTTGCAGTTGTAAAATATCTACGTAACCTGTTGCGTAACTCCTCTGTAACTTCTTGTAACCTCTATGTAACCGATGCAAAAAATGACAACCCGCCAAAATAGACAGTGTAACCTACAATGACTTCACGGATTCCCGACGCTTTCATAGAACAGCTTCAAAATCCCGATTTATCACAGGATGACCGCAGTAGCATTATTTACGAGAACCTTGTTAAGAAAAACGACGGGTGTAATATCAACCAACTACCCGGATATTTACAGAGACAGTTTATAAAGAAGGTTTCCCGATTCATTGATTTCGATGAGAACACACCCGGGGAAATATCGAAAGCGATTCAAAGGGGGAAGGCACGACATGATGGTAGCATTATAACATTCAGATTGAGGCAGAAGCTTGAAAACCGCACACAGAAGTAATAAAAATAGCGCTTGCGCTATCGATGAAATTCACATGGTCTTAATTTTAGCGATCGTATTCACTACATCTATCATTACATCGATTGCATCAATATACTGTTTAACATTTTGTAGTCTTTCATGGTCTTGTCTTTTTGTGTGTTTAAGATCAACCTCCCGATGGATAAGCTCAATCTTCTTATTATGCAATGTCGCCAAAGTTACCCAATGTCCATTATTCATTTTCTCTTTCATGTCAGAGCGGCACACTCAGAAAAACTTTTATCTTCCATCAATTTTTACATTAATCACGTTGCGTCTTTATGTCATTACGACAGATCGGACATTTAAAGCTCTCTGATCTCTTCAACTGTAAATAGCATGTGTTGCACATTTTGGCGAAACATGTCAAACAAGACATTTGTATTTTAGTTTTACAGTCATCAAGGCATATGACGCACTCCTTAGTTTCATTAGATTGCGCAGGTAGGTTAATAGACCATTTAGAGATGATCTTAGAGATAAACGATTTACACGATGTTTCAGTAAGAACCGGAACAAGAATATAGTGAGTCTCTAATGTGAGAAAGCAGACGAAACGGGTATTAGGTGAATAACCCAAGTTTTTACGAAACATTTCGAAATACGCACGATGTTTAGTATCATACGGCACAATACAGATAGTGTTAGGGTTTGCCTTCTTTAAAGATAGGTCAGCATCGATGAGAACAGGAATATGGGTAATACTCTTAATGTAGGTCAGGATATCCGACGCGTTCATATTGTACATTCCGCTGTATCTCACTTATTGTTTAAGTTTTAAGATTTGCTTCATTTTTTCATCGCTTCACAAGCGGATCCTATCGCTTCTCGTGACATGATCTTATGTATCGCACCCGCTACCGTTTGATAACAGATGACATTTTTAAGATGTTATAATAAGGTTACGTTAAGGTTACACAGGTTACGTAAGTAAAAACGTTACGTAACCTTAAAAATACCAAAAAGACACCATAAATCTCGTGAGGTTACGCAAGTTACGCGGTTACGCAAGTTTTAGACCTTCACCTATAAAAAGACCCCCAGCCATTTTTTTAAAAAGAATTCAAAAAGTTGCGTAACCGTAACCTCAATGGATCTAAATGGTTATTTTTATCGATTACCACACTGAAAATGGTGTGGTTTATCGAAAAATCACTACGTAACCTCACCTGTAACCCCGCGTAACCAAGTGTAACCGCCGTGTAACTGTTGTGTAACCGCAGTTTTCCAATTGTTTAACCAAAACTTTACAGAGAAGGATTTATGAAAAATTGACAATCTTTTTAACATCTGATTACAAATGGATCAATTCATTTATTTCGGAAACACCACAAACGAGCCGCACCATTACTACGGCGCTTACATGTTGGATATAAGCAACCTCCGTAATACTTGTTTCAGATCACTATTAGATATCAAAGATTGTGGCGTTAAATTCGATGATGACACAGGGTATTGGTTTGTTTGCTACAAGTTTCACAGAATCTTAAAGCACTTTCCTACAATAAACCCCATCGTTATCGATCCTGATTATCATAATCGCCCGAAACGTCTATATTTCGTTGGTGACATAAAAACTAAACTACCTGAAATAGAAGCTAAACGTATATTTACCCAGGCATCATTACGTAAATACATTAAAAACCAAGGCGCTTTATTTGATAAGCGACACCGTCTATGGTATGTCACCGATCCTGAAAATGAGATATGCAAGATCTTTAAGATGTTCGATTGTGATCATCTAACATCTCTACGTGGTTAAAGATAAGCAATTATCATGTATCATTTTTAGTTATCATGATATCATATATAACAGTGATTAAATGTAAGAAAATAACAAGGTTACGTTAAGGTTACACAAGTTACGTAAGTAAAACGTTACGTAACCTAAAAGTATAGAGAAATGACACCATAATGTCGTAGAGGTTACGCAAGTTACGTGGTTACGCAAGTTTTAGACCTTCACCTAAAAAAGACCCCCAGCCAAATTTTCAGAAAGAATTCAAAAAGTTGCGTAACCGTAACTCACAGTGACAAAATAGCGATAAATCAACCATTTTAACACTGAGAATGGTCTTAGTAATCGTAAAATATCTACGTAACCCATCACGTAACTCCATGTAACTTTTTAAACATTAATGTAACCTTCACATAAAAGTACGATCGAATACATAGAAGAGCAAAACAGTTTAATACAAGCAATTCGACAAAATGCACCACAGATACAATTTTATAACCGTAAAAAACAAAATCCCAGTGAAAGGATTCCTTTGTTTTCTAACAATAACATTGATCAGCTATTGTAACAAAAGGACATAATATATCATTTTACTACAATAGCTTTCTACAATGACATCTCCCCAAGATTCCCCCTATTATTAAAGTGGACTCAAGGTTGACTCATATTAATCGTAAAAGTAGTAATAGTATATGGATTTTGTTACGAATTCAATACAAGGGTTGACTAAGTGGGTTGAGTTGACTCAAATTTCACAGGAAATAACAATGAATCAGAGTATAAAATGCATTTTTTGAATCAACTACACAACTAACACTGAGATTTTCACAATATAAGAGGTCCTTACTGAATATGGTATGTGTCACACCCAATTATTTCAAAAATCCTAAGGGTCCCCCCTTAGAATCATTAAAACACATGATAAAAACATATAAGTTTCATGTATAATTACGATTGGATTCAATAAGAGATCGATTTGTTTTATTTAACAAATGAATCATTTATGGATCTTAATCGAGTTTAGCGATATATTTCCGATTAAATGAATTAAATTTAATTAAATTTAATCGAGAAAGTACATGAATATAATATCGATTAAATCAATTAACAAACAGACCAATCACACATAGTAAAATGCGGAGTTTTAACCAGAGGCAAGATCTAATTGAGATTCAGTTATAATATTCGGAAATATATACAGATTATCGATAGACTCAGTAAGACTAATCGGAAAATAAGAGAAATTTACGATAAAATATCGAAAAGAATACAAAATAATCGAAATAAATGACTATTCGATAAGATATACACAGATTATCGATTGATTGAAATAGAATATACGAGATATATCAACAAAATCAATTAAGATAAGCCGAGGGTTAAAACTCCGCATTTTACTATGTGTTGAGCAACCTCGGCGGACATTCTCGGTCTTCGGACTCGATGTGCAAGTGCACCTACCGCCGGCGGACCCACAGCAACCGTCAATTTAGCTGTGCGTCCGGCCGCTAATTTTATTCTGGGGTCGAAAATGGGCGGAGAATCTCGTCAGGCGGATTTGAGAACAAGAGCGGAAATTTTGGAAGTGCTCGTCGCGGCGGCGTCCGCGTTCTGCAGCACAGGACTCCTCTTTTCTCGCCGTCTACAGATCCAGCCGCAGGCCGGAGGGGCCAGACTCGCAAGACGTCGAGGGCAGCGGCGGCTGCGGGGCCGACGTCAACTGCGAGTTGCGAAGGGACGGAGCCGGTCGATGTCGTTGTTCGGCAGCTCACCCTTCTGAATTGTGGATATGTAAATATTCGGGGACTTTCGATTTGCTGCGGCGAACGTCGCGGGATGGACGCCGAGGACGGCTTTCTTGTGCTGCGGCGAATGTGCGGGCGCGATCGCGAGTTCGCGATCAACGTGGGGGCGTACCCGCCGCGGGCCTCGAGGGGTGCCGGCCGCCGGGCGCGGCGTACCCGGTCCCGGAGGGGCCCCCGGCCCGACACGTGCACGGCGGCGCTCAAGGGCCCGAGCCGACGTGGCGCTGAAGGGCCCGAGCCGACGTGGCCAGGGCCTGAGCCGACGTGGCACGCGGTGGCTTAGCCCCGTAAATAGTCAGAGTCTAGTGGACTCGGGCAGACTTGTGATTACCAATTAATCGAGCTTGGTACAGCGTTAACTAAGTAACTTGGGCTTACGTAGCAGCTGTAATTAATACTAGCACTGCGGCTTGCAATCTCATAGCTACGGGCTGCCTGGGACTCGGGCTGGCCTACAGTCGAGTGCATCGCAGGTCCGTACACTGTTGTACGCGGTGTGGGTCTACGTCTCTCCCCTAGACGTGCGAGACGTGACGGCACAGTATACGTAGGGCATGATCGAATGAGATTCTGAAACGGGCCGGGCGGGATTCGAAGGCGTCTTAAATATTACCCGACTTCCAGTATCGGTCGCGAGACCGGTAAAATATATAAATGCGATGCATGAATCGGTAGCGAATTAACGCGATGCATGAATGGACAAATTGAAATTGAAATTGACACTTGTTAACGACCGAAGGGGCCATGAGGGCCGATGATGAGGCCCATGACATCCGATGATCATTTTTTTGGCACTTGGTCGCTTCGGTCGTTGCAATTGGGCCCCTGGCCATGGGGTCCTGACTCCTGAGTCCTGACGCCGCAGTGACGCGCGGTTACATAGGCAATTTTTTGCAACCGCGTCAAAATTTTGAGTTCATCGCCTTGGTGACTGTTCGTGGAATCGAGCTCGATTGCAAGTCTCCACATTCCATGCTAGAACGCCGCCGGGCCGCCGGCCCGCCGCGGCGCCGCGCCGTGCCGCGGCGCGGCGCTTGCAATTGACGACGCCACGCGTACGTGACTTCGCAAGCCCAGACTCTGAGATATCGTGACGTGACTCACGTCTTCGCAAGCCCAGATCTAGATATCGTCGCGATCGATAGCCCAGTAGCTTAATTTTGTATCATAGTATAATACTTAATTAAAATATTGCTTTCAAAACGCTCATAAACTACTGTTTGTACCCCCCGAGGGCCCAGCTGCAGCTTCCGAACTACTAGTACTAGTAGTCTACTACCTACGTACGTATACGGTATACGGTATACGCTATGCGAAAAGCTTCAAAACGCATTTTTTATATAATTTTGTGCCGCATCAATTGCAATGTCACAATTAGGGCCATTTCGCGGCCGGGGTCCGGCCACCGTCCGGGTCGAGCTAATTAATATATATAACCGCATTATGTAATTAATTTCTTCATGTCGACGTCGCATTAAACGTTTTTTTGTTGGTGAATCCGGCCACAGCCTCATTAACTTACTTGCGGACCTCGGCTGCGGTAGGCTGTCACATGTACAGTGCACGTGTCACATCGGAAATATTCGGAGAGCCTCGGAGGGGAGGGCTCAGCGGCTGGCTCGAGCCAGGGGGCGAGCTAGGTCGAGCCGGCCAGCCAGGGCTCGAGCCGAGGGGGGGAGAGGCGGCCTCTTATAATTAAGCTTGACGTAAACTAGCTTCTCATTTCTACTAGGCTAGCGCATGTCCGACGGTCGCGGGCCAAACAAATTCATCAAATACAGGCTTGCCTACCTCTACTAGGCTATTCTGTAATATCATGTGCTTTCTGCGTGTATTCGCACGACTCGGCACGTGAACTACGTATACGGTATACGGTAACCGTAACTTGGTAACTGGTATTATTTTAGTCTGGAAGTAATATACTATGATAACACCGTACACGGTACTACGGTAATATACCGTAAAACAGAATATGAAGGTACGCACTTAAAAAGCTTTATTATGTCATCCCCAAATTATTTCGCCTCGGACGGGAGATAACGACATATGCATATATAACGACGGGGACATCATGTTTCGCATAGAGAAGGGTCGGGTTTTAAAACGACATAAATTTGACCGTCATTTATTGTGTTTTACGGTAGTGATCATGACGGTATATACATATACTGAGTATACGTATACGTACGTTACGGTACGTATATACAGGCTGGTACAGCACGAAACTTACCGTTACGTTACGGAAGTCGATCACCTGACCGCCGGCCCGGCGGGCCGGCTCACCGTCACGCGGTTTGCATTGCAATTGACTCAGTGAGGGATCCCGGAGTCCGGAGTCCGGAGTCCGGACCGGGACTTGACTCGAACTTCGGAAGTTGGCGCCGGCGCCGCAACTTACTAAGTTACTAGTAACTTACTACTACTAACTTAGTACCGTAGTACTAAGTTAACTTGGCGCCGAGTTGCCAAGTTGCAAGTTGGCGCAACTTCGGCAACTTGGCGGCCGCGGCCCGGGCCGGCGCCGCGGCACTGCCGGAAGTCGATCACCTGACCCGCCGGGCCGGCTCACCGTCACGCGGTTTGCATTGCATGTGAATTGACTCAGTGAGGGATCCGGACCGGGACTTGACTCTCAGTGACTCGAAGTTGGCGCCGGCGCCGCAACTTACTAGTTACTACTACTAAGTAGTACTAACTTAGTACTAAGTTAACTTGGCGGCGTTAGTTGGCGCCGATCGCGAGTTGGCGGCCGCGGCCCCGGCACTGCCGGTCAGTGCCGGAGCCGGAGTCTGCGCATGCGGCGCTGCGCATCAAAGTACCATATACACGTACCATATACCGTAGTACCGTAGACTCCGTACTAGAGAGTCCGTAGTACCGTCTGCTGCAGCTGGGGCCCCGACTAGGGTTGCCGTGTCCGATGTCCGCGGACATTGACATGTCCATGTCCGCGGACATGTCATGTCAATGTCCGTGGGTCCGGGTGGACATGTCCGTGGACATTAGGGGGGATACCCCTCGAAACCGGCTGAAACGCGTGCTAAACGTGCTCTAAACACGTTAGCAGAACACTGCTAAAGTTAGCAACACGTCTCTGATGCTTGGAAAGAGGCGGAGGGCAGCGGGAACCTCGCCAAAGCTGCCCCGCCGCCTCACTTAAGCTTTTGGCATTTAATATTATATAATTTAATTTAATTAAATATTCAATGTCCGCGGACATGTCGGCGGGCATGTCCGTGTCCGAATGTCCATGTCCACCGGGTTGACTGACATGTCCATGGAGTGGCATGGACACGGCAACCCTAGCCCCGACCGACTCCACAGGGAAACGCGGTGCAACTAGCCATGTTACCCATGTAATGTTGGTCCGACGGTCGGACTCTTGAATGAGTAAAGTACGTCGTGCGACCCCTCATGATCAGTGATCACTGTGCAGTGTGCACACGTGAGTCTGTGAGTCACTGCGTCAGGCCCGGCCGCCTATATATATAGCTAGGCTCGCCGAGTACCGGGTAGGCTCGCCGAATCGACGTCACGGCGACGGCAATTGCAATTGCAAGTTGCAACTACCGTACTATCCTAGTAGGCTACCGTATATCGCGTACGTATACAGCAACAGCTTCGAAAATTCCCGCCCGGCCGCGGCCGGTAGTGCAGCTTCGAATTCGGAGGCTTCTCACATTGTTGAACTTGTGAAGAGATGGGCAAGAGCAAGGTTAACACGCGTCAACTCGCATGGAAGTGCGTCGAACGTTGTTGATGGCGTGCGCCATTTGATGATGGCGCCGTTTTCAGGGACATGGATCTTATAAAAGATGAGGAGCTCTATGGGAAGTGGGAGGCACGTTTACGTATATCTTTGGAATTTCGGTTGTTCGACCCAAACCCTTTACATGTCTCGATTTGCAGATGCAAATCCCCTACCGTCCAGCTGAAACGTGTTTGGACTGCTGCGGGCTGTGCAAGCCGCCGGCGCGAGACCCGATGAAGCGCGCCTCATCGTCACGGACCTTCGAATCAAGTAAGCGCTATAGTCTTGCACAGTGGCACGCGAAAGTTGAGACCTTCAACTTTCGGCAGGTACGAGAGCCACCGTTACCGCGGCAGGGCACCACTTGCGATGTTTGGTCTCGGGAAACAAGAATGCAACCGAGTCCATGGAGCCGATCAACCCGGATCATGCGAAGCAGTGGACTGAGGAGTATGGTGCGCGTGTTCGGTTAACGAATTCGAATGCAATCCTTTAATTCCGTGGCGCAGAGAGCATCACGCACTTCGTGAAGGACCTCACCGGGTTTTCTGTTTACCGCTCGGTGCGCATGCGTATGCATTACAATCATGATCAGTTATGACATCGAATTCGTCGGTGTGCAGGTGGATCACGCTGAGAAGGACACGTGTTGCATCTGCTGCGGCGGCGGTCACTACGAGTCCAGCGCATTCAAAATCGGCTTCCAGCGGGCTGGCGCCGAGAGCAACCACTGGATCAGCGCCGAAAAGGCCCCTGAGATCGGAAACGTCATCGATCAGATCATGGCGCCCGCTCGGTTGACAAGGCACGCATTTTTGGATTTGCAGTTGTTGATCGGTCGCGAGGCCTAGGCCTGACTCCGATCGGAGCAGACGTTCCAAGTCAACAAGGCGCCGGGTGCCGTCGTCTTCGGTGGCGCCCCGGCCAAGCGCCTCGATGACGTGCAGCACAGCGGGGCCAAAGTCTATTGATCGTGATCTAGATTGACCGAAGTCTGGACATAGGTGTTTCATTTCGTTTCTAGTTCCTAGAGGACAGTTCGCACAAAATATAATTGCTAAAAGACGGATCCGCTTGCAAAATATGATTAGAATATTCGACAACTTCATTTTCGAATTCAGCCGCAGTTCACAATACACTGGGAGCCAGGAATTAAGTTTACCACATGGTAAACTTGCAACTTCACTCAGTTAGGGCTGACTTTACCACACCTGTCTTTACCCCACCTAGGAAAGCCGCGCGGGGAAGCACTGCTGCCGTGCTAAATGTGCTTAGCTAGGCATAAGTGCACGGGATCCATTGAGCGCCGATGGCCCGGTAGCTTCTGTGGTCCGGCGTGGATGCGAGCACAACTCGTCAAGAGAGCGACGCACGCGGGCTGCCTTGACTGGTTCAAGTGTTCTAAAAGGTCGTTTAGAGACGATTTGCAGCTTTTAAGGGGAGGTTGTTGGGCGGCCCGACCTCGGCCAACTTCACCCAGGCCCGACCATTATGAGCTGGGACGCAGCGCACGGCGCTTCGAATGCGGTAAGCATTGATTTCAGCTACGTTACAACCGAAGTACGGCTGCCACATCGGTGCTCTTGAGACCGATGTCTGCCAATGCATATGGTTGCGTACCGAATGCTCAGACCGAGCGCCGCCAAGGTAGCTGGCGGTGCTAAAGTCTCTAGCTAGCTGGATCGCGCGCTCTAGCTAGTTCTCCGACCACAGGGCGACACCCGAAAGGAGCTGCGCACAATCGTGCATGACGAGACCGGTACCCCTCCCTGGCTTCTCCCCCTGGAGCAAAGTCACCGGAGTAAACTTGCGGAAGCAAAGTCTGGAGCTCTAGCGTGTGCACGTGTGTAATGCTTCAATAGCATGCACACGTGCACATCGTGAATTGAACATGAACTCCATAATACAAGGAGCTCAATCTCCAGCATCGACTTTCCGGCCACAAAAAGCACGGCGGGCTCAAGATCTGCAGGTCCGCGGCCAGTCTCCATCTTAATGCTTCTGCGGATAGCTCTTTCGAGCGATGCTAGCTGCAGGCCGATTTTCGAAACTGCCGCTATTGATAAGTGTGCCCATGATACGAGGAGCTCAATCTCCAGCATCGACTTTCCGGCCACAAAAAGCACGGCGGGCTCTGCAGGTCCGCGGCCCAGTCTCCATCTTAATGCTTCTGCGGATAGCTCTTTTCGAACGATGCTAGCTGCAGGCCGATTTTCGAGACTGGCGCTATTGATAAGCGCACTAATGATCGAGGAGCTCAATCTCCAGCATCGACTTCCGGTCACAAATAGCACGGCGGCCTGCAGGTCCGCGGCCCAGTCCCTCTTAAGCTTCTGCGATAGCTCTTTCGAGCGATGCTAGCTGCAGGCCGATTTCGAAACTGCGCTATTGATAAGCGCACTAATGATACGAGGAGCTCAATCTCCAACATCGATATCAACGTTCCGGCACAAATAGCACGGCGGCTCTGCAGTCCGCGGCCCGTCTCCATCTTAATGCTTCTGGCGATAGCTCTTCGAACGATGCTACTGCAGGCCGATTTTCGAAACTGGCGCTATTGATAAGCGCACTAATCATTGAATGATACGAGGAGCTCAATCTCCAACATCGATATCCACGTCCGACCACGAATTGCAAAGCGGCAGCGGGATCTGCAGTTCCGCGGCCCAGTCTCCATCTTAATGCTTCTGCGGATAGCTCTTTTCGAACGATGCTAGCTGCAGGCCGATTTTCGAAACTGCCGCTATTGATAAGTGTGCCCATGATACGAGGAGCTCAATCTCCAGCATCGACTTTCCGGCCACAAATAGCACGGCGGGCTCTGCAGGTCCGCGGCCCAGTCTCCATCTTAATGCTTCTGCGGATAGCTCTTTTCGAACGATGCTAGCTGCAGGCCGATTTTCGAAACTGGCGCTATTGATAAGCGCACTAATGATCCGAGGAGCTCAATCTCCAGCATCGACTTTCGGTCACAAATAGCACGGCGGGCTCTGCAGGTCCGCGGCCCAGTCTCCATCTTAATGCTTCTGCGGATAGCTCTTTTCGAGCGATGCTAGCTGCAGGCCGATTTTCGAAACTGGCGCTATTGATAAGAGCACTAATGATACGAGGAGCTCAATCTCCAACATCGATATCAACGTTCCGGCCACAAATAGCACGGCGGGCTCTGCAGGTCCGCGGCCCAGTCTCCATCTTAATGCTTCTGCGGATAGCTCTTTTTCGAACGATGCTAGCTGCAGGCCGATTTTCGAAACTGGCGCTATTGATAAGCGCACTAATGATACGAGGAGCTCAATCTCCAACATCGATATCCACGTTCCGACCACGAATTGCAAAGCGGCAGCGGGATCTGCAGTTCCGCGGCCCAGTCTCCATCTTAATGCTTCTGCGGATAGCTCTTTTCGAACGATGCTAGCTGCAGGCCGATTTTCGAAACTGCCGCTATTGATAAGTGTGCCCATGATACGAGGAGCTCAATCTCCAGCATCGACTTTCCGGCCACAAAAAGCACGGCGGGCTCTGCAGGTCCGCGGCCCAGTCTCCATCTTAATGCTTCTGCGGATAGCTCTTTTCGAACGATGCTAGCTGCAGGCCGATTTTCGAAACTGGCGCTATTGATAAGCGCACTAATGATCCGAGGAGCTCAATCTCCAGCATCGACTTTCCGGTCACAAATAGCACGGCGGGCTCTGCAGGTCCGCGGCCCAGTCTCCATCTTAATGCTTCTGCGGATAGCTCTTTTCGAACGATGCTAGCTGCAGGCCGATTTTCGAAACTGGCGCTATTGGTAAGCGCACTAATATTTAATGATACGAGGAGCTCAATCTCCAACATCGATATCCACGTTCCGACCACGAATTGCAAAGCGGCAGCGGGCTCTGCAGTTCCGCGGCCCAGTCTCCATCTTAATGCTTCTGCGGATAGCTCTTTTCGAACGATGCTAGCTGCAGGCCGATTTTCGAAACTGCCGCTATTGATAAGTGTGCCCATGATACGAGGAGCTCAATCTCCAGCATCGACTTTCCGGCCACAAAAAGCACGGCGGGCTCTGCAGGTCCGCGGCCCAGTCTCCATCTTAATGCTTCTGCGGATAGCTCTTTTCGAACGATGCTAGCTGCAGGCCGATTTTCGAAACTGGCGCTATTGATAAGAGCACTAATGATACGAAGAGCTCAATCTACAACATCGACTTTCCGGCCACAAAACGCACGGCGGGCTCTGCAGGTCCGCGGCCCAGTCTCCATTTTAATGCTTCTGCGGATAGCTCTTTTCGAACGATGCTAGCTGCAGGCCGATTTTCGAAACTGGCGCTATTGATAAGCGCACTAATGATCCGAGGAGCTCAATCTCCAGCATCGACTTTCCGGTCACAAATAGCACGGCGGGCTCTGCAGGTCCGCGGCCCAGTCTCCATCTTAATGCTTCTGCGGATAGCTCTTTTCGAACGATGCTAGCTGCAGGCCGATTTTCGAAACTGCCGCTATTGATAAGCGCCCATAATACGAGGAGATCAATCTCCAACATCGATTTTCCAGTCACAAATAGCACGGCGGGCTCTGCAGGTCCGCGGCCCAGTCTCCATCTTAATGCTTCTGCGGATAGCTCTTTTCGAACGATGCTAGCTGCAGGCCGATTTTCGAAACTGGCGCTATTGATAAGTGTACCCATGATCCGAGGAGCTCAATCTCCAGCATCGACTTTCCGGCCACAAAAAGCACGGCGGGCTCTGCAGGTCCGCGGCCCAGTCTCCATCTTAATGCTTCTGCGGATAGCTCTTTTCGAGCGATGCTAGCTGCAGGCCGATTTTCGAAACTGGCGCTATTGATAAGCGCACTAATGATACGAGGAGCTCAATCTCCAACATCGATATCCACGTTCCGACCACGAATTGCAAAGCGGCAGCGGGCTCTGCAGTTCCGCGGCCCAGTCTCCATCTTAATGCTTCTGCGGATAGCTCTTTTCGAACGATGCTAGCTGCAGGCCGATTTTCGTAACTGCCGCTATTGATAAGTGTGCCCATGATACGAGGAGCTCAATCTCCAGCATCGACTTTCCGGCCACAAAAAGCACGGCGGGCTCTGCAGGTCCGCGGCCCAGTCTCCATCTTAATGCTTCTGCGGATAGCTCTTTTCGAACGATGCTAGCTGCAGGCCGATTTTCGAAACTGGCGCTATTGATAAGCGCACTAATGATCCGAGGAGCTCAATCTCCAGCATCGACTTTCCGGTCACAAATAGCACGGCGGGCTCTGCAGGTCCGCGGCCCAGTCTCCATCTTAATCCTTCTGCGGATAGCTCTTTTCGAACGATGCTAGCTGCAGGCCGATTTTCGAAACTGCCGCTATTGATAAGTGTGCCCATATGCATGATACGAGGAGCTCAATCTCCAGCATCGACTTTCCGGCCACAAATAGCACGGCGGGCTCTGCAGGTCCGCGGCCCAGTCTCCATCTTAATGCTTCTGCGGATAGCTCTTTTCGAACGATGCTAGCTGCAGGCCGATTTTCGAAACTGGCGCTATTGATAAGCGCACTAATGATACGAGGGGCTCAATCTCCAACATCGACTTTCCGGCCACAAATAGCACGGCGGGCTCTGCAGGTCCGCGGCCCAGTCTCCATCTTAATGCTTCTGCGGATAGCTCTTTTCGAGCGATGCTACCTGCAGGCCGAGTTTCGAAACTGCCGCTATTGATCAGCGCCCATAATACGAGGAGCTCAATCTCCAGCATCGACTTTCAGGCCACAAATAGCACGGCTGGCTCTGCAGGTCCGCGGCCCAGTCTCCATCTTAATGCTTCTGCGGATAGCGCTTTTCGAACGATGCTAGCTGCAGGCCGATTTTCGAAACTGCCGCTATTGATAAGTGTGCCCATGATACGAGGAGCTCAATCTCCAGCATCGACTTTCCGGCCACAAAAAGCACGGCGGGCTCTGCAGGTCCGCGGCCCAGTCTCCATCTTAATGCTTCTGCGGATAGCTCTTTTCGAGCGATGCTAGCTGCAGGCCGATTTTCGAAACTGGCGCTATTGATAAGCGCACTAATGATACGAGGAGCTCAATCTCCAGCATCGACTTTCCGGCCACAAAAAGCACGGCGGGCTCTGCAGGTCCGCGGCCCAGTCTCCATCTTAATGCTTCTGCGGATAGCTCTTTTCGAACGATGCTAGCTGCAGGCCGATTTTCGAAACTGGCGCTATTGATAAGCGCACTAATGATATGAGGAGCTCAATCTCCAACATCGACTTTCCGGCCACAAAACGCACGGCGGGCTCTGCAGGTCCGCGGCCCAGTCTCCATCTTAATGCTTCTGCGGATAGCTCTTTTCGAACGATGCTAGCTGCAGGCCGATTTTCGAAACTGCCGCTATTGATAAGTGTGCCCATGATACGAGGAGCTCAATCTCCAGCATCGACTTTCAGGCCACAAATAGCACGGCTGGCTCTGCAGGTCCGCGGCCCAGTCTCCATCTTAATGCTTCTGCGGATAGCTCTTTTCGAACGATGCTAGCTGCAGGCCGATTTTCGAAACTGGCGCTATTGATAAGCGCACTAATGATATGAGGAGCTCAATCTCCAACATCGATATCCACGTTCCGACCACGAATTGCAAAGCGGCAGCGGGCTCTGCAGGTCCGCGGCCCAGTCTCCATCTTAATGCTTCTGCGGATAGCTCTTTTCGAACGATGCTAGCTGCAGGCCGATTTTCGAAACTGCCGCTATTGATAAGTGTGCCCATGATACGAGGAGCTCAATCTCCAGCATCGACTTTCCGGCCACAAAAAGCACGGCGGGCTCTGCAGGTCCGCGGCCCAGTCTCCATCTTAATGCTTCTGCGGATAGCTCTTTTCGAACGATGCTAGCTGCAGGCCGATTTTCGAAACTGGCGCTATTGATAAGCGCACTAATGATACGAGGAGCTCAATCTCCAACATCGATTTTCCGGCCACAAATAGCACGGCGGGCTCTGCAGGTCCGCGGCCCAGTCTCCATCTTAATGCTTCTGCGGATAGCTCTTTTCGAACGATGCTAGCTGCAGGCCGATTTTCGAAACTGGCGCTATTGATAAGCGCACTAATGATACGAGGAGCTCAATCTCCAACATCGACTTTCCGGCCACAAATAGCACGGCGGGCTCTGCAGGTCCGCGGCCCAGTCTCCATCTTAATGCTTCTGCGGATAGCTCTTTTCGAGCGATGCTAGCTGCAGGCCGATTTTCGATACTGGCGCTATTGATAAGCGCACTAATGATACGAGGAGCTCAATCTCCAGCATCGACTTTCCGGCCACAAATAGCACAGGGCTCTGCAGTTCCGCGGCCCAGTCTCCATCTTAATGCTTCTGCGGATAGCTCTTTTCGAGCGATGCTAGCTGCAGGCCGATTTTCGAAACTGCCGCTATTGATAAGTGTGCCCATGATACGAGGAGCTCAATCTCCAGCATCGACTTTCCGGCCACAAAAAGCACGGCGGGCTCTGCAGGTCCGCGGCCCAGTCTCCATCTTAATGCTTCTGCGGATAGCTCTTTTCGAGCGATGCTAGCTGCTAGCTGCAGGCCGATTTTCGAAACTGGCGCTATTGATCAGCGCCCATAATACGAGGAGATCAATCTCCAACATCGACTTTCCGGCCACAAATAGCACGGCGGGCTCTGCAGGTCCGCGGCCCAGTCTCCATCTTAATGCTTCTGCGGATAGCTCTTTTTGAACGATGCTAGCTGCAGGCCGATTTTCGAAACTGGCGCTATTGATAAGAGCACTAATGATACGAGGAGCTCAATCTCCAACATCGATATCAACCTTCCGACCACAAATTGCAAAGCAGCGCGGGCTCTGCAGGTCCGCGGCCCAGTCTCCATCTTGATTCTTCTGCGGATAGCTCTTTTCGAACGATGCTAGCTGCAGGCCGATTTTCGAAACTGGCGCTATTGATCAGCGCCCATAATACGAGGAGCTCAATCTCCAGCATCGACTTTAATTTCCGGCCACGAATAGCACGGCGGGCTCTGCAGGTCTGCGGCGTTGTCTACTTCAGAATGCTTCTGCGGACCGGATAGCTCTCTTTATCTGACCATGACCACGCAAATTCGAAGCTCCGATCCGGATCGCAAGTTTTTTAGAGCCGACCACCCAGCCGCCAATTGCGATTGCCTTCAGAGTTGCAGCTTCACTTTGATCGTGATCAGCAAAACAACATGGCTAGCGTTTACGGGGCAGCAGCCTTCCAAGTGCGGTCACTAAGCTCTTTCTGGGAGCCTTCCCTCCGGATCCCCTTACATATGCACGTACATATCTGTGTGCATATGTACCTGATCTGCTGCTAGCTATAGCTATCCTGGCTATAGATCTAGATCTGTGGGGAGGCAAGGAAATGCTTAAGTCTGGATGGTAATAGTCTATTGGAAAGATATAACGTCTGTAAGCTTCGCGCTGTTCACTGGCTATATTTATCGAGATTCCGGGTAGTGTACGTGCTGCATAGGAGGGAACAGCAAATAGAAACCCTGCGTATAAATTCAATTAATTCATGTGTTGATTAACGTGCAATTGTTTTTACCTGCATGCGACACCAACATATGCTTCTCGTCTTCAGTGCTGGTGCACGTGGAGCAGTGCTTGACGAGAGAGCTGTGTAATTCGAACGATTTTGTTTCAAGGCTCTCGAAGAACTTGGGATTGCGACACATATGAATATTCATATTTTAATCCCTCGGCGTTCCGCCTCAGGATTAAAATATGAATATTCATATGTGTGATTCGATGTTATATCAATAAAATCGATTAATTTATTTGAATTTTCACCTGAATTTTCATATTTTTATATGCATTTTCAATTAATTTAATCGATGTTATATCGATATCGATATCGTCCACTTAAATATAAATATAATATAATAGGGGGAATCAAGGGGAGATGCTGAGTGTTATTGTAAGGAAATCGAATAGTATTCGAAATACTTGACATTGCTTAATGTAGGGTGCATTCATATTTCGGCTACATCATACAGTAGAATTCTATTGTAACAAAAGCTACTGTAGAAAGAAAATCATTGTAGAAAGCTATTGTAGGAAAGGATATATTATATCCTTTTTTAACGATTGCCATTGTAATAAAAAGGTAAATTACCCTGTTTATCATTATAGAAACCCATCAAAACGGGAATCTATCATGTTTATGTCTCTCAGTCTTCTCAAATGTTAAGAAATTCATTGTTTTATCGATCTCATCTGCAACTGCTTGTGTTTTATGCTGAGCTTCTTTACCACAACTGAATATATCAATTGCTAACATGCCTTCATTGGAATAACAATGAGCTGTGCAATGGCTTTCATCTAATAGCAGAACCAATGCAAAACCAGAGGTGATAGTTTGCCATCAAATATCTCACAATGCTTATGAACAATCCTAATACCTTGTCTCAATACTGCTTGTTCAAGGGTTCCCATAATCCAATTACCTAGGAAGCTAACATGCTCATAACCTGTTGCTATAGCTGATTTAGCCTTGTAATCAAGCATAACATGAAAGCCTCTGTATTTAGTCTCCATTAAGAATACCTTAGAAAAATTAACTAGTCAAACCTAATGCAAATATCCCTATACTCTACTCTGATTGATGAAGTAGCTCTTTTCCTGTGTGCTTGACTCTTTCTTTTGTTACAGTCCCTGCAACCTGATCCCTTCACATGATTAAAGGGATAGGTAAGGATCACCTTATTACACTGCAAACATCTCACAGATACTTTCTCTTGAGCTTTGATGTAATGTGTCTCACTGTAATCGAATTTATCTTTACCATGAACTGTCATAGCAGCATCAATAAACTTTTTTGTTTTACTATCCATACTCTATATATAACCAATATTCTTATGGAGCAGTATCCTGTCCAAAAATGGGGAAATATCGATTTGTGCCATAATACTCAGCATAGGTATTCTGCCTTGCAATAAAATCGGTTCTCTCAGCATATAATACACACTTGTAGATACCAAACTTGGTGGCTCTCACCAGAAACTGATAGTCTTCCAAACCGAAATTGACTCCATGATAAGCAATACCAAAATTATCATATGGGGTGATCACAACTGCAAAATTAGGAGTTCCACCCTCTACTTGACATACAGCATATACATCTGGTGGGATATCCACAACTACCTTGTAGTGGTCACCAATTTCAACAAGGGAGTCTACTACTGCTGTTTGTTCATTTACAACAATGGGGAATATCTTTATAATGTATGGGGCATTCATGCTGGGGACATAGGTTCGAATTCTTGTATTGGGATCAATGGGATTGGGTTGATCATTCACAAATAAAGGCGCTCCAACAGCCCCACCAACCCTAAGACCATCACCAATATAAGCTCCCCCCGATTTGCAGTTAATAGCTCCCGACCTAGATTCAAAAGAATAAGTAGACAGAGGATCTCCATAGCTATCTGGGTCTCCATAATGAGCAGAAAAGTTTGCATTTGTGACAAGTAGCTTAGTTGTCTTAACTATTCCATTATTTTTATCACATCTGAGTTCCTGTAATCTCAGTTTGTGGGTGGAACCAAAGGTGTTCATTGTAGGTTGGACCTCTGTGGATTGGAGACCTTCCACATCATCAAAGGTAGCATGCTGCAGAACATGGTTTGCTGGGGCAGCTAATGATAGCTGTGGTGTAATAATTCGTTCAAGTGGGGGTTGCTCAGCCATTTTACATTAAAGTGATATATAATTTATGGGGTGGGTCATTCAATTACATCTGCTCCATGTAAAACCCTGTTTGAGAAAGAGTATCAGGAGTAACACTCTAAGAGCTGAGACAGCAGCTATATCTGTTCTGATACCCATAACTGTAATTGTATATTTCCAATATCTGTAACAACAGATCATAGTGAAATTGTTATTATAAACACAGAACCCTGTGCCGAAATGATCATATCCTTGAACACTGAATTGTATCTGTGACCTGGCTGGTTATTGTTGGCTCTACATAAAGAAAGCATTGCAGAAGGAATGACCAGCCCTCTCATTACTCTTTTGGTTCCTTCAATCAATTCAGAGTTTTCAAGTGTGACAGTATAACCTTGGTAAAATTGAATAAGTGGCTGTTGTGCAACTGGTATATATAATCGAATTCGTTGGGGGTCTTCAACATTCTGCTCAAGAGTATCTGGGACATCATTATACGAAATTGAGGATGAGAGTTGACCTGAAACTCTGCAGCCACCCCCAATAAATGCTCCTCCTGATCTCACAGTAACAGCTGCAGAATTCTTATCGAAATCCAGGGCTTTCAGATCAACACTGTAAGCATCAGGACCTCCATTTGTAGGCTGGAAAAAGTTAGCATTTGTGACAAGAAGTCGAGTTGTTTTAACCACACCTGAATTCTTATCAGCTCTCAGCTCTTTAACTCGAATAATCGAATTTTTATCAAAGGAGTTACCATTGGAATTGGGTCTCTCTGTGGATTCTAAACCACGAACCTCATCATTAACTTCATGCTGGCGAAAGTGCATTGCAGGGATCCAAGGGAATATATTGGAAGTTGAACTCGATTATATTCACCCATTGCTTCTTTTACTAAGAAGGAAAGAAAAATAATGTACACTACTCTTCTGTGACATTATTATACTCGATACCTTTCTTTACAGTTCCCTTTGGAATGCCTGTAATACAATCGCTTCCTTTGAGGTTGGTATCTGAACTCCTGATGAGATGCAAGATTGGATCTCTTTCTGAACAATCTCATCAATTGCGATTCTTGCCCTGTTGTGGGCAGCATTATCAATCCAGTCCTGAACAGAAGCAGCGCAATATTCCATTCCCAACTTTTCGGTATCAGTCAGAACTACTTGGTATATATTCGACATTCTAAACTACTTGTAGAAATTAAATTATGCTCAGCAATTCGCCACTAAACGTTGTGAATTCTGAAATGGAAGTATCAACAGCATAAATAGAGACATTATCCCCGGCTCCAAGTCTGAGTATTGCGCTCAAAATGATTGTTTTGTTGGTTACTGTTTGTGAGTTGTTTACCCTGAAATTGAATTCTGTTGAAACATTCTGATCATTTACTTTCAGATCTACACTCACAGATGAGGTAACAATACTATAAGAATTAAGAGAGAATCTATAATCTCCACTTATAGGCGCTGTGAATTTCCCTTCTACTACATCAAATGAGTTGGTATTATCAAAGAATTCATGCAACCAATTAGTAAGACGCCCATATACTCCACTTCTTGTTGCTACACCAAACCCAACACAAAATCGAGGTTGGGTTTCTTGCTTCAAATAAAAGTTTGCTGCGATTGTAAGACCCCCTGCATCAATTCGTGCGACTTCTGTGCTATTTCGTTTCAGAATCAGATCTACATTTGCTCCTGTATCTATTTCAGGTGTTTGTATCTTTGTGGTTGCGGTCATCACAGGGACTGTATAAGTAGGAACAAAAAGACCACCATTTGCATTCACAACACCTGTAAATGTTGTTGTTCCTGAAATTGAAACATTTGTAGCTGAGAGTGTTCCATTCACAAAAGCTCCCGAACCTATCCATGCTCCACCTGATTTAACTACAAGTGCTGCATTATTTTCTGTCCCATCAAAAGTAACAATTTGTGGTGTGGTCACCCCACCTGCATCATCATAAATAGCTGCATCAGCAACTACACCACCTGGTAAAACCTGATTCTTGTTACTTACGATTAATTGTGTGGTTCGTATTTTTCCAGCATTTCTATCACATCGAATTTCCTTGCATCTGATAATTGAATTTTGAGTAAATGAATCTGCTCCTGTGGTTTCTGTGCAAATAAACCCGGGAATAGCATCTGTAACTGTGTGGTTCAGTTGATGTAATTTAGGTGCTGCATAACAGAAAACAGGAACTGCAATTTGGGTAGCCATCTATAAATTCCCAACAAAAAGTTTATAATCTACTGATGAGATGCCCCCCAAAACAGGTAATACCTTGTATTGTAGCATCATATTGCATGGACGATGTCCAGGTTTGTATAACATTCACAAATTCGTTCGCATATACAGCAAAAGAAGCCTCCATATGAACACTTCGCCTTCCATTGTAAGTTGAAAATTCTTGAACCGATTGAGGGGAAAGAGCCAAATCATTCTTTCTAAATGCAACTCTACACTCCCCTGTTGATGAAGCTGTTGACATTTGAACAATGAAGAAGAATCTATAAATTCCGGACACAGGTGCTGTAAAGGTGCCTGTGGATAATGTGATATTATTGCTTGCATCCACAAGAGTTCTGTTAAAAGCGAATCTTCTTGCTGTTGATGTGGTTCCCACAGTAACTGCTGATGTTGAATAATTTACAATACAAAACCGAGGGTGAGGAGCTTTCAGATATTTAATTAGATTTATTGAAGGGAAACATTGTTTATGGTTGCTGTAACCACTGCATTTCTCTTGATATTGAGTGCATTCGATGATTCAATTTCAGGTGTGTTTAACATTGTGGAAAAGACACCAACACCAACTGAAAAACTACTCGCATTATATCCACCCTCAAAATTTATTGGACTCTCAAACATTCCACTTCCAGCATTTAGTATGGATGCTGTTACTGTTCCATTCACCTTTAATGCCTCTCCAAAGTATGCTCCTCCACTCTTGACTACAAGAGCGGAAGTATTACTTGTGTTACCAAAAGAAACTATCTGTGCTGTGGTAAATCCACCTACATTATCATATATTGCTGAATCTGGGACTACTTGACCTGCTTGAACCTGATTTTTATTCGAGATAATAATTCCTGTGGTTCTTATCTTGCCTCCATTTCTATCACATCGAATTTCTTTGACTCTGAGTATATTATTCTCTGTGAAAGAGGTATTACTTGAAGTTTCAGTACAAATATACCCAGGGGTTGAATCAACTACTCCATGAGAGGTGCTGTGCAGTGATTTGGCTGCAAGTTCATAGTTTGGGATTTCTAATAGAGAGGTCATCTTTATATTAATCAAATAGTTAAATTGCGACAGCAATGTAATGGATTGTTACAGTTTTGGATGAATTATTCATTGCATATGGATCAGTGAAAAGTTCACAGGTGAAATAGTTACTGTAAACATTCAACAGGTTCACAGTAAAAATGACGGGAGTTACTTGATAATTTGGTTCTTGTCCTTCATGCCTTACAGTTGCTGTAACAACAGGAGGAGAAGCAAAGGCATTGGTAAAATAGATAGTAAGATTGAACACATACAGATTATTGTAATTTAAAACAGGAGTAGTGTAAACATACTTACCTGCTTGAATTTTCCCATTAAAATATGCATTGAGTTGACTGGAAAGATCTGCTTCTGTAATGCATCGACTGATGGTCGCATTATTTGAGGGGTTCATAGCATAGAAATTCCTTGCATATGCATTTCCACGAACAAGTAAGGTTTTATCAAAGTAATTCTGCGAATTGTGGAAGAACCATGTTTCTTCAAACATAGGTCCTGCTGGTTCTACAATCTGACCTGATCCTACATACATTGTGTTGTTGGCTCTTATAGTGGTAGCTGTGAATGGATCCAGAGTAGGTCGATCTGTAATATCTCCCCAAAGGTGGGTGTGTGCGAAATCTGTAATTTGGGATTTTGTATGAGTATGAGCAAAGTCTGTAATTTCACCTTTGGTGTGAGTGTGAGCAAAATCTGTAATCTCACTCTTGACATGAGTGTGTGCAAAATCTGTTATCTCACTCTTGACATGAGTGTGTGCAAAATCTGTAATCTGTGACTTTGTGTGAGTGTGAGCAAAATCTGAGATCTCAGATTTAAAATGGGTGTGAGCAAAATTCGTGATATCTGCTCTGGTGTGGGTGTGTGCAAAATCTGTTATCTGGGATTTTGTGTGAGTGTGAGTATTGAAATCTGTGATCTCTGCTCTTGTGTGGGTGTGTGCTCTATTATTAAGATCAAGGAAGCTTCCAGAAAATGCAACAGGGTGTAGATTTGCAGCTGTTGGTTTGTTTAGGAGATCATTATAGTCTCCTGTAAAAGCGATTATTTTCAGTTCACCCCTTCCCACATAATCAGAAGGGAGATCAATCTTAATGGGCATAATAGCTGGATCATCTGGGATCTCATATTCACCTCCTGGGTGAACCACAGGAAAGGTTTGATTGCTTTCAGTATGGACAAAGAAGTTGCATGCTGTTACTGTTCCATCAATAATCCCTCCTGTGAGAGGAAGGTAATCCCCTGTCACACCAATATTAATACCTGCAATAATTGTATTCAGTTCTGTTTCATCTATGTAGTTCTGGGCTTGCAGGTAATCCTCTGTTACCACTCTGGATATGGTCTCATTGTGAATATTCTTTGCTGCTGCCCTCTGATTGATTTCTAAGAGACCCTCACCCACTCCACCATTATAATTCGTTTTTATCCATGAGATTTCGCATCTCTTGTAGTCATCTCGATTTCCAATGAGAGCATTGGGTAACAATCTTTCTCTGGTGAATATTAATTTGGGTCTTGAACTATCTAAATCACTCACATCAGTTACATTAATTTGGATTGCTGCATCTTTGTCATCATAGTTTGCTGGATCAGATGGTAGAGAGATCAATCCTCCTGTCATTGGGATGTCATCTGCATAGTAACTGGTTAAATAGATACCTGGTTTGGTGTCCATCAAACCGAAATTTCCGCCTGCTGCAATTATCTGCATCCTTGTAGGGGTCTGATGTATAATTCACCCTGCATTTTGGTTCCTGCATCTATTCCTTTGAGATTCAGGTAATATTCATCTAATCTTAATCTCTCTGGTATGATATTACTTTGGTAGAGAGTAACACCATGTAAGGTGTCGAAATCATCACCTGCTGATGCGAATTTTGGTTGTTCATCTATTTCGCTCCATTTATGTCTGTGATCTTCTGGTGGAAACTCTTCTGGTTTTCCATCAATATCACCCCAGTCATGCCTGTGATCCTCTGGTGGGAATTTGTCTGGTTTACCTAATATCTCATCCCAGTCATGGTTGTGATCCTCTGGTGGAAATCTGGCTGGTTTATTGTTGATCTGCTCCCAATCTGGGAAGAATTCCCAAATCTCTGGGCGAAATCCATCTGGTAATAATTCTTCATGGGGTTCATATGGTTGCTCATAATCAACAACTGGTGGTTGGAGACCATCTGCTAAATATTCCTCATGGGGTTCATAATTCTGTTCATACTCATACTCTTGTGGATCTAAACCATCTGGTAGATACTCTTCCTCATTGGGGTCATACTGATCATATTCATACTCTTGTGGGTCGAAACCATCTGGTAAATATTCTTCCTCATCTGGGACGAATTGGTATTCATCAAGCCCCAAAATATCGATTTCAGGAGGTAAATATTGCTCATCTATTTGCTTTCTTGGTTCAATTATCGGTTTATTTCGAACTTGCTCCCAACTCACAATGTGTTGCCCAAAGGGAACTGTCTCATCTGCTGTGTATTCTCTTCCTGGTTGCTTTTTTGGTGTTAAATCTGGTGGATCCCATGGAAGAGGGAAGGGAACTGGGACAGGTCCATAATACTCAAAGATCTCTCTGATGGTCTTCTCACTTACAAGTTTCTCACCATTTGCATACACATTGCTTCCATGGATATTTCGCCATTGCCTGGTTCTGATACCAAGATCTTTGGTGTTGGTTACCAATGGTAAAAGGTGCCTGTCCATTTCGACAAGGTCTGGGTGTAAATGAATTGTTACTGGTTGAGTGGGGCTACTGTTGACAGTGATAGACGCCTTATTCTTTGCTGTATCACCAGGTAGTTGGAAACCGAATTGCGCATTAGAAGCCGAATTCGCCACAATATCTCGTGGATAAACATTGTTAGTGAACTCGATTTTGTTGGTTTCTGCATGGGGTGCTATCTGTAATATTTCGGGAATTTGTGCAATTGCATTTGATCCTTCATTGTAGATTCTCAAACCACTCTGATGCCCACCCTTCTCGTTTTGAACATTGAATATTAACCTTCCACTATCGAATCGAGTTGGAATATCTGGATGGGTTCCACTGGTTTTCAGTTTTCTTGGTCTGCTCCTGGTTGCTTTAATCTGGGCTACCTGATTCGATTTCACATTCCCCATGCTGAAAGCAACACTCACATCCTCTTTTTCAGGATCCATTTCGTTTATTGAAAGTGCATGCATTCTTGGGTGAGTCTTTGAGGGTTCATCTGCACTATGGTCGATTGAGATTGACCCTCTGGCTGTCAAGTTATCGAAATTTACATGTTTGTTATCTGCCTTCCCTCTTCCTGATGAAGGAATGGTTTGCAGGTTTGCTGGATAATTGAAACTCATCCCAATTTACTCTACTTATAGAGATTTATTAAATTTGAGTTAAGTAAAGATGCCCCTTCGTGTAATTCTCTCATTATCAGGTGGGGGAGCTCGTGGTATAATTATTACGAGATTGCTAAAAGAAATCGAAACTCGAACAGGAAAAAGAGTAATAGACCTTGTTGACCTGGTGAGTGGAACATCCACTGGTGGGATAATTGCAATCGGTCTCAATGTGAAAAATCCCGAATTTCCAAACGAACCTAAACTCACTGCAACCGATTTGCATTCCACTTATCTCAACCAACTGCCTTTAATCTTTGCAAATCCCAGAAATATTATTGATAATGCACTTTTCAACACCAAGTATGATGTGACCCCATTGGAGACAGCCATTCTCACTGTTACTGGTGAGTCTCTCATTCAAGACTCTCTAAAAGATGTGGTGATCACAAGTTTTGATACTGTGAGTATGAAGCCCATCTTTATTACCAATGATAATTCTTACAAATCCATCCCCAGCAAGATTGCTGCAAGATCCACCTCTGCTGCACCTACTTACTTCTCACCTGTGAACTATGATGGGATGTCTCTAATTGATGGTGCAATCTCAGGTAATAACAATCCCAGTGTATGTGGTTACAGCCATGCTAAGAAGATCTATGATGATGATGATGATATAATTGTGATCAGTATATCCTGTGGTGAGGTTAATGAAACAGATGCCCCCAATGTGGGATATTCCTATGAAGATGTGAACAGCTGGGGTATCCTCTCTTGGATTGCTTCGACCTCTGGAAGTCCATTAATTAATATGTTGATGGCTGCAAGTGAACTCTCAGCACTGGAAAAGATGCAAGAGTTTCTCCCATATAATGATGATCAGGGATATGCAAGATATTATAGACTCTCTGTTCCACTTCCAAAGACCATAGTAAACTCTCTGGATGATACCTCTAAGATCCCAGATATGATAGATGCAACCGAAATATATATAGCAGCAAACACTGTAATGATTGATAGACTCTGTGATTTACTGGTTGCAAATTATGAAATCAAGAACCCTGCAAGGTTCTATATATCATCAACTCTGAATAACATACCTCCCATTGATGCTAACTGGTATCTTCTATCAGATGGTGCTTTCACTGCTTCATCATCAAAAATTGGAAGGGAGGCATTTAAAGCAAGACCTTCTTTAACAGGTTGGGAGGCAAATGCATCTGCTCCTGATGGGATATGGAGTGTTCCCACTGAGTATCTCCAAGTATCCTTCCCATATATATATGAGGTAGCATCTATAATTGCATATGGGTCTGGTGTGACCAATGCCTTTGTTAAGACCTTCAATGTTGCAACCTCACAAGATGGTGTTTCCTGGTCATTTATCAAGTATGAAGGTGTGAATAGAGTGTTCATGTGTGAAACAATTAATAATGCCCATAACAGTGGTGATGTCTCATACAGTTCTGGGTATCCCACCTCTATTAAAGACGTTTTCTATATTGGCTACCCTCTGAGGACAAGGTTTATTCGTATTTATCCAATTGTATATATAAATGCCCCAACTATGAGAGTGGATGTCACAGGTGCATTTATTCGAAGTGTATGATACATCAGGACTTCTGATGTATGGTGCACCAGATTATGGCGATTTTTTACAGTAGCTACTGTATTTTCGCATTATTTTACTGTATGTTCCTTACAGTAGAAAGTAGCCGATTAATCGTTTTTTCGAAATATTTGTATGTAATATATACGTATATGTACTTGATACCTACACCATCGTGTAGGTCTTTGCAAGCGCTTTCCAGCGCTATGTTGACGGTCACGATCTGATGATCTGGTGGTGAGATACAAGCGTTTGAAGATGCCGAAAGCCCCACAGTGGGAACGTTACGCGATGCCGACAGTAGTAACGCGAACCGTCAAGTATATATGCGCAAATATACATTTTGACCACAAAATAGCGGATTGGTCGCGATCGTCGGCGACTCTGGGCTCAGGGTCACACGAATGTATGGTGTATATATATCATGAACATGTGATGTCATGACGTCATAGTGGTTGCGCGACCTGGTTGCGATGATGCAACCATGGTTGCGATGATGGTTGCGATGATGCAACCATGGTTGCGCTGGTTGCGCGCAACCATTTTTTACTATTGAGATGATGCGCAACCAATTTTTTCCGATTGAGTGTTGCGCGACCTGGTTGCGATGATGCAACATGGTTGCGATAGGTGCGATGATGCAACCATGTGCGATGATGGTTGCGATGACGCGCAACATTTTTTCATCAGGATAAGATATTTTCGAGACACCGGTTCACGAAAGTGACGGGCACGATTTTCGAGACACCTTTTCAAAAAACGACGGACGCCGCCATGTCCACTTAATTGTTCGCGAACCGAACGACACTCATGACGTCACTCAAAACTTCACCGAAACTTCACCGAAACTTCACCGAAACTTCATAGAAACTTCGCTACGAAACTTCACCGAAACTTCGCACCGAAACTTCACCGAAACTTCACTGAAACTCCATCAATCTCGGTCATACATATGTATTTTATTACCAACTGCTCCGTTTTCAATTCTGAAAGCAGATTCGGAATCCTCTCGCCAGCGGCTATCAGGTTTCGTCGAGATCGGGCACTAACAAAATAAAAAATTGACAAGGACTTCCTGGATTCTCTCAACTTCTGCTATGGATCCCATCTACCAAGACCCTGCTATCATCCATGCTGCCCAATCAGACTGGATCCATGATTTCAAAACTGCTTTCTATTACAATTTCTTCATGTCACAGCCAGAGCATGTGAGACTGTTCTTTGTTTATAATTACCAACTGGTTTCAAACTTGAAACTTTCTTCTTGGAAATTCTTGAAAAAGATAGACAAATGAGAAAAATCGCCAGAGGTCTAAGAGATTCGAAAGCGTTTAATCTATTTCCTCTGCCACTTCGTAGATTGAATCGAGTTGGGTGCAGTATGTTTCCTGGTGGTTGAAAAGTCATTATACATCTCTGACTGTTAACTTCTGATAATTCTGGTTCTGCTATGGTCAACTTCTTAATTCTTTCTCTACTCTACCTTCTTGTGCTCTGCTTCTGTAAGGGTTCTTTGGTACTCACTTGCTTTTCTATGCCCTCCTTTCTGATTGCTGAATCAACCCTGGCTTCCTCCTTTGCCTGTTCAAGAGCATCCACTGTGGAGTTTCATGATACTCAACGCTTTAATGGCAGCAGTTCATGAAAAGCGAATCTACCATCAACTATCTCACCACTGGACTTCTGATTCTGAACTTGAAGCCCTCTCTGCCCTCCACACTATAAACAATTCGAGACCAATTAACTCCCTGCTTTGCAAATGGGTTCTTTTCAACTTTCACTCTCACAAACATTCCAGGTTTCAGAGCATCAAGATACTCAATCGATTTCTTGAATCTCTGATCCTCCATATTCACAATCTCTTTGTAGTGGGCTTCTGTGGTCTCTGCTGGTTTTCTCTTGGTTGCAGAGTGAATGGTATTATTATAATTATACTCAATATCACCCAACACATCAAAAATCGTGCAGTATTATTTGCAATGCAGTAGTTTGTGATTAATCTCTTGATCTGTCTGTTAAAGGCTTCAATCCGACCTTGGGTTCTGTGATCTGCAACATCACTTAGTTGATGCTCAATGAATTTGGTTCCCAGATAATCTGTGAATAAGACATTGGTAAATTCGCTTCCACTATCACTCTGAATGCGAACAATTGGTCTGGGGACTCTCTGTTCAAGTTGCTTGAATGCTGCAAGTGTAGTAAGAGCACTCTTGTCTCTCATTGGAATGATGAACCCAGTTCTTAGGGTTGATTCCATTGCACTCATAAATGTATCATAACCATCATTCTGCTTTTTGTATGCAGGAAAGAAGAGCAGATCAATCACATATGTATCAAGGGGTTGCCTAATTGGAATCATGGGATCTCTCTTTCGAGATAGGGTAGGTGCATTAATTTGGACAACCTCCTGCTTATCATACCATTCTCTCATTTTCTTGTAGTTCTCCTCTGGTAGTTCCTGTCTCATTGCAGTAAATCCCTTGTAACCTGTTCTGGGATCATAGAACTTCTTAGCAATCTTCGACTCTTTTGGTGCTGTCTCAGCTGGGAGGGTCTCTGGAATTAATTGCTTGACCATCTCTGATCTTTTTAATATTCGACTGCTCTTCTCCTCCACTGGAACTGTGATGGGCAGAATATTCCCTCGATCTTCAATTGCTTCTTTTCTAACAATTCTGGGTGGTTGTCTCAATCCTATTTGTGTAGAAGGCATCTTTACCTTATCTCTCATATAATAAATGCAAGACTCTGTGTGGAAGGAGAACACAATTCCCAACTACTTTGCAATTGAGCCCAATGATCCAGGATTAAGATGTATATGGCTGCTGCATTTAATTCGCGGTTTGTTACTTCTTGGAGAGCGAAACCAAAGAAAAAGAAAGATTGATGAAGTAGATTAGAGCCCAAATGGAATGCTGTGAATTCCATCGTCTAATATCTTCCTTTTGCTATCGAGTTGGTTTAGAGCCACCCTTCTGCTCTCCAAATCATATAGGTTGTGGTCTTGTCTTCGCTTGTTTACTACTGCTACTGTTTTGGTGATTCCTTCAAACAAGCATCTTTTGAAATCATCAAAGTGAACCTCTTTGGAGGAAGTCCCAGACATTTTTATTTTATCAAAGGTCTCAGTTCTGAAAGCATAGAGTTTCGATCTCAGACCTACATACTCCACAATCTTTGCATTGGGAAACTCGTTTTTATATTTACCTGGAATCAAGCGATTTCTCCTATCATAGAGAGGGTGGGCAGTATCATAATTACTGCAATCCAGGTGTTCAGAAATTCGCTTCATCTCATTATTTAGATCATTTGTATGCAGCAGTAGACAGAAAGAATCTGTATCATGGAATAGTAGCTCTGCTGTTTCCCAAGTTCTCCTCACCACATCATAAAAGAACCTGCTATTATGGAGTTTCGCGAAATCCAGCACAAAAGCACCAATTGCAACAGGTTTATCTAAGTGAACATGCTTTGAGTACATCTCAAAGGCAACAGCTTTTTCGTTTAATACATTGGTTGCCTTGATGAGTGGACTTGCAGCATATTTCTTGCAGAGTTTCTCACTGTTAGCAATCTTAACCACAGAGCGACCCCTGCATGATTCGAGGCATTTACCATAGATTGCATTGTTCATTAATTTAAAGAAGTCACTCTCGAATCTGGACATAGATTGGCGCCTCAGTTTCGTATTTAGATCAATATAACTCTTCATAAATGCAGAGGTTGCAAATGAGAGAACCCTGTGAACCTTCGTGATTATAATACCTTTGCTCACAAGATAGATCAAGAGAGGTTGGGAAATCACATAGTTGTTTTTGGGCGAGAATGTTGCTGTGAGTTTGGGGTCTTTGCTTATCTTCTCACCTGTGATATCCAGTAGTTTTTGTTGATACCCACCCAGCATTTCGGTGGTGACATGTTCTTTATTAACTACAAGTGGAAAATCGTAATGATCTGTGAGAGTTTGTGGGTATTCCAGGTCAACTTCAATAAAGGCACTTCGTCCTTGGGTCTCTTTAAGTGCCTCTGTGACATCTTCCCAACGAAAATCTCCAATGGGCAGTTCTTGAATGAGAGCATAACCATACAGATTATTTGCATCCAAGAGAACTATATGGTCATCTGGGTTTTCCACCTTTGCATATCGAGTAGGCATTGTAGCAAACCCACCTCGAATTGCCCTCTCAATAAATTCGTATTGCCCTACATCACTGATCTGCTCGATCTTTGCTCTGGTGTAAATTAGCATTGCATCCCAGGACAATCCAGGAGCCGAAACATAATGGGCAGGATCTAATCCATATTGGGAAAACGCCAATTCTCGGAATTTCTGGAATTTACCCATTAGATCACTTGCATCCACTGCCTGGAAGTCCATGAAGTGCGAAGCATCTATGAATTTCCACATGCCCCATTGCAGAGAGAGGTATTGATCGAAATTCTTGCTCAGGATCTCAACACGAAGTTTATCATCTTGCTGTGCAATTTTGCGGAATATTTCGTGTCCACATTCATCCATGTGATCCACCACAATTGCTACTTTCGTTTGCTTTGAGATTCTCCTGTGGAGGTTGCAGTTTCGGCATGCTTTTCCAATAAAAGCTCCTGATTGATGACAATGGTCTCTCACTGGGAAATTCTCATGGGTAAATCGTTCAGCACAGATATAACAGTGTTTAGTGATCTTGTATTGTGCTTTCTGCTCCTCTGTGAGTGGATGCATGGGAATATTGGTGAATAGAGTGCGAATTACTTGGGGTCTGATCTCTGTGAGAGTGGTAAACAGAGCACCAAGGGGATCTGATCCATCAAAATAATGAGAGATCACCTCATCCCCCATCACAACTGTTAGAGAAACCGATTTTACCTCTCTCTTACTGCGGTTCTCATCAATTGGAACCGAGTGACTATCCATTTTCACATAGCAGATAGCGGGAAGCCACACAGTTTTGCGAAGGTGTTGCAGACCAAATGCAATGTGACTTCCAGATTTCGGGCATTTACCTTTGCTCTCCCTCCAATCAATGCAGCGATTCGCTTCTATATGTACATCCAGCTTCTCCTGAGTTCTGAAACGAGACAGACAGGTCTCACAGTAATAAATGCGACCATCATGGGCTTTATCAAAGGTGGTTTTCAGAAGTCTACTCAGAGACATGATGGTGATATAATGCCCTCTATCATCCTCTTCGTTTTCGATTAATAAAAGGTTAATCTTGGTCTTTCTCCTGGGGTTGCTGGATTGGTGGAGAGGATAGAAACACTGTGCAGTATTATCTGCCCCATAAATGTTGATACTCAGTTCAGGGTTCTGCTCCTCAAATCGATCAATCACCTCTGCATCACAGGCAACTGGAAATTGGATGCCCTCGAAATTGAGTTCGTTCAACCATCTTCTATACTGGCTGGGTTCATTGCTCTTGTGTTTATTAATATCATTTCGGTGCAGGTAAGCCAAGATTGCATACTTGAAGCAGTCTTGACCATCAATATTCTTCACATTCACAGTTGCTCTCTTTAATCCAATCCACTCAGGTGTTGAGAAGAAGCAACCACCCACAGGAGCATAGGACATTATTACTACTCTGAGCATCTCAATGCGATCCAGTCTGTAACTGTCAACTTGCATCATCTGCTCCTGCATGGATTGAAGGGCATTTCGCAGTTCAACATCAATATTTCGTGATCTTGTGATGACAAAGTAATCACTGTAAATGAATTTGGTGATCCACACCCTTGGATCACTCACTTTGGTGAATTTACAAATGAAGGTCAACCGAGTCTTAATTGCTCTCAGGTCTTGGAGTTTCTGTCTGAGTCTCTGAGGTAGAGTGGGTGCAATTCTCTCCAAGAATTCAATCCCATCTTGGATAACCTCCCCTCTTGCTCGATAGGTTAACCAAGAATATGCTTTGTTCATTGCTTCCCCATCCTCAATCTCGGGTTCAATTGTTCCCAACCTTAAACCTTCATCCCTGAATTCCTCCATTTTCTCAAAACGATCATAGAGGCGATTTGTAATTTCTGTGAGTTGAGATAACCTTGGTCTCCTATCCAAGATTGCTGCCTGGCGATCATATTCGAATTCTGTAATATCACCAGTAACTAAAAGGGTTCCTAAAAGACCGAGTATTTCGTTTTTCTTCTCTTTGATGATTCTATTGGATTGGCGGGGCATCTTTTACTTTAAGGGAACATATTATTTTTGGGCATTTTAAACGCATTTCCCATTTTTCAGGTTCTGATAATTCGCACATTCGTGCCTTTGGGGACATATACATTTACTGTGTCGAGTCTGCTTGCATAAACACGCTTCTTTTGATAGGGTCTACCGTTAATTGCTTTGATCTTTGCAATATAATCCGCCACCTCTGCAATATCATTCTTTTCGACAAGCTGCCGCCGAATTTCATCGAAATAATCCATTTTCTGTCTTAGTCAAGTGAAACACGCAACGATCCCTTAAATCGCCAGTCAATTTTTGTCACAACACACCGATTTCCGATACGTTTTGATATCCTTCGATTATTCTTCGGAAAAGTGATCGACCCACAGGGGGGAGTCTGTGGTTAATTGGGTGTGACGGGTGTGACAGGTGTGACACCTATTTTCAAACTTTTTAAACTTTTTAAAAATCCTCAGACTCCTGAAAACACCTGTCACACCTGTCACACCCGTCACAGTCAATTAAAATACCTGTCACACCTGTCACACAAACCATTTACAGTAAGGTTTTAAAAAATTAGAAATTCACAGTATAAGTATTGATTCCGTTTTATTTACTCATCCCCAACCTCCTCATCACTGTCATCCATCAATCTGCGACCATGCTTCTTTATGATCCCAAAGTAACCACGGCAAAGTACACCATTCACTCGTTTTCTGTCAGACTTCACATTAAAGACTTCGCGAAGTCTCTTCATAATGGTGCAATCTGAGATTTTCTCATCAGATTTGCCCATGTGGTCTCTCTTGAAGTCACTCATGATGGACTCACTTGTAGTGAAATCGCCTTGACTCTTGGTGAGTTCATAATTCTCTCGAATCCACTCTCCAATCTTGTCATTCTCATTGAAATACTCCATACCTTGATCAACAATGGACTGGGAGGTTTGGTGACGAATGTATTGAGAGAATGGGTTCTCCACATTTCCAGGAGAATGGACATATGCGCCATTTTATAATCATCATCATTCTTCATGAGGCGCATGAGAGTGGTGTCTGCCTTCTTCTCACCAGGTTGAGGTTCCACCTTGAAGACATTTTCGAATCGGTAGTAGATAATTCGCCTTTGGATTGCTGCATCTGGTTTACTGATTCCCAGATTGTCATTTGTAGACAAGAACAACTGGAACATGGAATGAATGTTACAAGATCTTTGAATAGAGTTCGAACCTTCATCTCATTCCCACCAGTAACTTGTTTGATTTTGTTCAGTTGAAGCATATCACCATCTTCTGCTTCATTACTGAAAACAATTCGTTTACCAAGGATGCAAGCGAGTTCTGGGGAAGCCTCTGATGAACTCTTCTTGGGTTTCGTCCAATAGGTCATATCCAGTGACCCATAGTATTCACCAAATGTGTCTTTCACCAACTCTTGGAGCAGAGATTTCCCATTTGCTCCAATTCCAGTCCAACAAGTGTATCTCTGATTTTCTGTCAAACCACTCAGGGCATAGGCGATTAATCCCAACATAAATTCGCGGTCTGTATCCGATTCAATAATATCTGCATAGATGGACTTAATCTTTGCAACCTTCTCTTGGTCGATTTCTGTGGTATAATCGTAGCCAACAGTCTTGCTCACCATATCATCTGGGAGTCCCTGTCGAAAAGTCATGGAGTTCAAGTCAAATACACCATTTGTGAATCCTATGATGTTGGGAACAGTATCAAGTCTCTCGAAAAAGGTCTTGTCACTGAACAGAACTGAAAGATCAGACATAAGTGCAGTTCTGTATGTAGTCTGTTTGAGGCTCTTAGCAATTCCCAGCAGAATCTTTGACCTTTCCTCCAAGGAATTGCGGTTCTCTTCATCACGAAGAGCTCTCTGTGCGAGTTGAACAGAACGTTGAAGATAAACTGGACAGACCTTGCAGCTCAAACAGAGAAAGATTCGCTTCCCAGTTTCATCCAACTCCCAAATCCCACATATATCATTGAACTTGAACCAGGTCTTGTTGGAATACTTGTATTTGTCTTGCAGAACAAGATAGGCAACCTGTGCAACATCATAATGGGCACCATCAGATCCAGCAGACCGATCAATCAGATTTCGATCTTCACATCTGTCTCTTCCTTCACACGAACAGTGATGCTTCGCTTCTTGCAGTTTGCACTGTAACTCGAAACAATGTACTTGTCTTTCTCCTTCCCTTGAATAATATACCAATTGTTTGAGTCATGGCTTCCCTTGCAGCAGGGACAGACCAGACCTTTGTTCTCAGCAGTGAAATTGTATCCCATCTTGGTCTCATTGATGATTGTGGGCAAGATGAAACCGAATTCTTCGAGTTTAGAAAGAATATGTTTCTGCAAATTCTCCTCAGCGCACCTTGCATAATAAGAATGTGCACCTTTGGGGAATTCGTAGTTTTCAACAATCCACTTTTGCAACTCAGCAGTGGGTTCATTTAACTCACACTCAGATGCCCATGGCTCTCTGATCCATGTTTTGTTGGGACTGGGGCAAACATTAATCACCCCAGCAGTCCCAGTGGATGCAATCGTTTTGCAGTCGATCTTGGGTTTCCTTTGAATGCACCCGCTTTATCCCAGATCTTAATGGTGTCGAATTCAGCAGGTCGAGCGAAGAATGCATGATATCCTTTTTTGGTTTTAGCAAGAGGATTAACACCACCGAAATCATCAGGGAATTGCTCCTCGAATTTGGCGAAATCCTCCTCTTGGTCGAAGTCAATTACCAGGATATTACGAGCGAGAATGCCCCAAGCAGTATATTTACCGGATTTCAGGGCTTCATCGAATTTATCCCAAGACCAGGTTCCGTCTTTATGAGCGAAAAGTGGCTTTTTGGTATCAGGATCAACAGGAATAACGATATTCTCAGACAGGACATCGTCTTCACGAAGCCATTCAACAAGGCGTTTCAGGGATTTCTTGGCGCAGCGTTCATTTCAACAATCGGGGCTTCTTATCCTTAATGGAGAAATTAATTTCTCCGGTCGCTTGTCATTTTTTGGCGCCTAACCTTTAAATACCTTTGGGTTCTCCGATTGGCGCTCGATGTATGGTAATGATCCATCGAAAAGTCGATTGATCATGGTAACAAAAAGGATTCAGCGGATATCTGGGACTTTGGGGCGGTTCAGTATTTTCTGGGACGACCTACTGGGCGTTTCACTGATTATTGGATCCATCTCAGCAGCTTTCCTGCGATAATATCGTTCCAGTGCCTTTTTACGATATAATTCTCGAAATTCCTCATCTTGATAGCGTTTCTGGAAATACAAGCGGTCATACAACCTTTCCTCTCATTGGATCCACCTCGCTCATTGCAAGTTCGAATTCGACCACAGATTCAGTTTCCATTTGATATGTTCCTTATAATGGGACGAGAAATAATTTGTCCGGTTCACCAATCAAACACACCTTACCCTTAAATCCCTTGTCATTTTTTGCAGATCGAGACCAGTTCCTGTCTACGCTTTTTTATTGCGGCTTCTGTTGCATATTCAGCGGATTTCCTTTCAAGGATAGCATAGATCTCAGAGAGACTGAGCATTCGATATTAATTACCGAGATTTAATTTCGGATCTGTGAAAGATACAGACCTGCGCCTCACTGTCTCTGTTTTAATATGCTCTTCGAAATCCACCGAATCTGTGGATAATCGCCTACCACCAGATCCATGACTCTCAGTGTCAGAGAATTCGATTTCGACTTTGGTTTCACAGCAGCCACTGTGACAATTGCTCACAATGTGGAGATTGAACATCTCTATGAGTTTTCGCAAGAAATCCATGATGCTCTCTCTCTTAATGCGAGATAATTAAAGCCAAACTCGTCGTTTATATACTGTTGGGGCAACACCTTTATCGACCTCTGATTTGGTAGCACCAGGTTCAATGGTGCCCTTCTGGTTTTGGTCTTCATCTCATCAACTGCCTGCTCATCAATTTGAGTCTCTTTCTTACCAATGAACTGCTTATCTGGGAGACCAGTGATTCCCATTCTATACACCTCCTTTCGCAGCATCTCCTTTAATTTCGCTCTCTCTTTCTTCTCAGAGACATACTGTTCAAGAGCACTGGATTTCGCTTCCAGATCTTTAAGTTTCGCAGTCATTTCGTCCCATTGGGCTTTGGAATTCGATGGATATTCTGTGTAGGTGCGACCTTGTAGGTTACCTCACCAGCCATGGATTGAATTACCTTGTCTGATTCTTTGGATACACCTTCACCTTTGCGAGCAAGGGACAGATCTTGGAGACCCAGTCCTTTGTCATCAGCAGCACCAATAATTCGACGAGCACCTTCACCAACTGCCTTCATCTTAGAGGTTTCGGGCGAAATATTCAACTGGTCACTTGTGGAAGCTTGGGAGCTTATCATCTGGTGATTCTTCGTAAGCAGCATTGAGGGATCTTCTTGTTGCTGTGATGCTTTAACTTCATTGACACCATTGAATTTCATGGCTCTGTGTTAATAGAACCGGTTCCAGAGGATGCAGAATATGACATAGCACCAGCAGCAACACCAACTTTGCGTTTGGAAGGCATTGTATATTTATTAGAAGCAGAGATTATTTTATAAACCTCTCTTATATCGCATCAGTTTATTCGAATGAACACCACTCTTGACCTCTTTGGGGCTTCCTCTTTCTGTGGAGTGGTAATTCGTCCTCTTTCTTTTTGGGCTTCCTGTGGAACCGAGGAAACTTAAAGTCTTTAACGAGTTCCGCTTTATCAACGTAGTATTCCACCGAATAATTCGCAGAACTCCAAATGAGAAACTGATAGGAGTGAACGTATTCCTCAAACATCTTATAGAAAGCGTCTTTATCCCGCATGATATTGTATTCTTCTTCAATGGCTTCCAGTTCTTTGCGATTGGCGGCACTGAGGAACATTGCATAATCCGAATTGACGCGAATGGTTGAAGAAACCTTACGCAGTTTCTGAGTTATGCAGAAAATTGTAATCGCCGAGTGGCGGCCGCGCGAATACAGAGATCCAATAATTTTATCACGGGTAAGGTCTACAATCTCATTGTCTATAAGATCATCGAGAACAACACATAATTGATTAACGGTTCTCCTTTCTCAATTTTCTCTTGTCTTTCATCGAGAAGTTAGCGATGTAAGGCGCATCCATTTACCGAGCTGTAATGTTGCGACATCATCCCAAAAATGATTGAATGATGTCCCACTTATAACAAGAACAACATCTAACTTTTTCGCATCGTGAAGTTGTTTAGCCAATATTTTACGGCTTCTGACTTGCCCGTCGCGCTTTTCCGATTGCTAATACGCGAAAAGGGGTTTAATCATCTCAGCAGCATTAAATTCGGGAACGTCAGACATGGCTTTGTAGATCTTTCTTATTAAGATAGATAAAAATAACGAAACGTTACTGATAATGGTTTTACAGATTAATGCGACGAAGACCATCTTTGTCAACAATAATGAAACTGTGCATGAGAGCACGAACATTAACTGTGATTGTCTGGTCAGAAGGCATGTATAGAGTAAGGAAAGAAGAGGAGGAGTTCGTGAGATCAACATAGCCAGACTGGGCAATGTTGCGAATCGCTTTCTCTCCATCAACACAGAATGGTAGACCACTGAGGACATATTTGTCTGCAACCTTGTCCATATTTGAGCACTTGAAGGCATCCGCAATTAATTCGCACCTTTGAGGAGAGGGATGGCTCAGTAGCATAGAGACGTTGACCATTAATTTCAACAGTGAAAGTAATGTCTTTTGAGTTAGCATGCGTTTTTAGGACACTGTGGAACCATTGAAACCATCAATACCTGCGGCATCACGAACTGAAACAAGAAGACCATAGACAAGACCAGAGATCTGTGACAGGTTAATACGATTTGGTTGAGCATTGCCTTTTGCAGCAAAATTGACACTGTCAACAAAACCAATATCCAGAGCAGGAATAGCCATACCAGTGGTCTTCACTTCTCAATGACAGTAGCAAACAGTTCATCAGAAACATTAATAGCATGCATGTAAAGACGAGAGAAGTGACTTTAATTTCGGGGGTTGTTGTTGCACCAATTCCAAAAGTGGTGATTTGTTGACCAACATGGGCAAGAGTAGCATTAGCAGTAGCACCAAGTCCATCATCCTCTGTCTTATCAGCAGCTGTTCCACCAACAACAGGAAGAGCACGACCACCATAAGAAGTCTCACATAACCTTTCCAGCATCCTTGAACCAGACAGTTACCACCATTTCTCCTGAGAGAGCACCAAGAGGTAGGTAGTGGTTTAGCCATGGACTGGGATTTCAGTGAAAAATGACCCACCAAGTCGGTTGGTTCCATGGCAGGGATACCATGAACCATTCCCATTGAACGCTTCTTCTTGGCGAGTTGATCCTCACTGTAATAGATAAGAGGGAAATGAGCAAGGAAATCAGAAGGCACATGGAAGGTGTAAGATCCATAGGTAATTTCAAGTCGAGAGACAAGAGCACCAACTGGGCGAACGTATCCATTGCGAACAAGGTCGGTATCACCAGCAAAAGTGACAGCTGGAAGGTCAAACGCAAGTTCGAGTTTTCCACAGAAATTGTAGCGAGGGAGCTTGAAAGAAATGCGATTTCCAGCATTATTCTCGAAAGTGTTGCTTGGGTTCACAACAACAAGAACTGGCTTCGACTTGGATTCAAGACCAAGCATGAGAGAGTTGTCCAAGAAGAACGCCTTGGCTTCTTCCGGGGTTGTTAGAGCTTCTTTCAGAGAAAGACGTTGGAGGTCGAAGTAATATCCATGATTATCTCTTTTATTATACTGCAACATAAAAAATTCACCAATGATCCTTGATTTTACGCAAAATTCGCAATAACCGGATAAGATGGATGTGTTCCGCCATTCTCCTCTTGAAGTATCGTACACAGGATCACCAGCAGGTTCATCACCATATCGAATTTCGAAGGTGAGGTGGACAGGTTGACCCTCGAAATCAATTGGTTCATTAACTGCATTCACAATATCAACCGAAAATGTGGAAAGTCCAGATTCTGTTATAGTATTTATAAATCGGATGGGCTTCTGTCGAATTATAAACGACATGCTCACCATAATCTTTATCTGGAACAACGATTTTGTGAAATATCCCGTGAGGAGACCATCACCACATTGAACCAGATCACCCAACTCCTTTACTCTCACAAACAGAACACTATCCTGTCTTTTCAGGTTCAAATGAAGATATGATACCATGCACCATCGACCAGTAAAGATACCATCAGTCAGAGTATTATAAACTTGTGATTGGATTGGGTTTACCATATCTCCCAGGATCAAGACCAAGCAGTCGAGCAGAACTCAAAAACCTCTGAATCTGCGCCTGGGTTGGGTTTATTGCAGTTGAGAAAGCCAGGTAAAACGGTATGGTGGAATGGAATATTACTCGTTTCAGTGTATCATCCCATTTACAGCGAATTGCTACTGTGGCTCTCTCAATGCAAGTTTGGAGTTAATTACATTCACCATTGTTGTGTTTTGAATGGGTGTGCTGCGACTTATCACAATGTGCTTCCATTGCTCATAATCGCAGCAGTCGATCAGTTGGAATACCAGTGCTTCCTGCACCAGAATAATATCAGACCAATAAAGGTAGATTGCATTATCTATTGTCACATCTCCTACTTTGGTTTCACCACTCACCATGGGAATGCTGTTATAGAATTCTGCTGAAACCAGTCTTACTGCTCTCACAAATTCATAGGTGCTTGGAGGCGAGCAATAAAACTCGAAGTTGGTCCATCTCCCGAAATTGTATTGAAAGAGCTCACTTCGATGTAATCCACAGGCATCTTCTTTATCTATAAACATATATTAAAATGATTCGGCTGGTCAATATAGATAGCAGAGACCGATCAGATGACAAATAGAAAACTCCTACAAAGTTGCACTCACAACCCAGTGACCAAACCAAGAGAATGTCGAGTTTTGTATGCAGAAATCCCCAACAGCATCTATAACTCCATTGGAACAGATCACCTCTTGTCAGATTCTACTACCAAGGCATCTCTGAAACCAAGCAGGTCTTCCTTCTCCCAAGTGGTTATATTAATCAAGGGCATTTCGGGTCACCAGTCCATATAATTATGGTCTGAATTTCACATTTACTGGAGCAACAATCTCACATATGCATTCAAGGTCTACTACAATCCTACCTCCTACAAATTAGAGTTTTACAGTAATGTTCAATTCGAGATGGTAGCATCTACACAGAGATTGGGTAAACTTCTTGGGTGAGTTCTGTTGACTGGTCGCTTCATTAGAGCAGAACTACGATTCCCAGAGTCTGCAAGGTCTTTATATGCTCCGAGAATTTCCTCTATTTTGCAGGAATACCAATCACCCCAAACCATCCCCAATGGGAATAACATTACAGGATATGAATTCGAGGCATCTCGCTTAAACTACAAGTTAGAAGCAGCCAAGATGACAGACATGAATGCAGAACAGTATTATACATGCACATTAAAGAACTCTCCCATTTGCTACAAACCACAATATTGTCCCAAGATCACAACCACAGAATCAAGGGGCAATTCTCAGATTGCAGTTAAGTAAAGATATTGGGCAGTATGTATATCACAGTGGAGAGCACAGTGAATACATAAAAATAACCGATCGAAACCTGGTGATTAGAGAGTTAACAGTTGAGTTCGCGATTATTATGGTGATCTTGTAGATATGAATGGGATGACAACTCATTCCAGTTGGAGTTTCTGGCTATCGGAAATGATTAAACTGATCCAAATTCACTGTTTCGAAAATATCAAGTAAGGGACTCTTGGGATCTTCTGTATACATTGGCGAATTGTCTTATCCCATTTAGCACCATTCTTTTCAAGAATCTACAAAGGGTTGATCTCCTGTAATTCGCAATCCCATCTCTTGGAAGATCTCATAATGCTCTGGGAGTTTCTTGACAATCAAGAAGTAATGCCCATAGTAATTGTAATACTGCTGGTTAATCGGCATGTTTCCTTTACAGCATGATGGGAAATCGTTTGTCAATTTTGGCGAAACGAGAGTATCTCATGAGATAGATGAGAGAATAACAGTGTGTTTTCAGGTTGGAGAAATCGGAGAAACATAGAGTATTGCGATTTCCGAGTTAGTTGACACTGAGAAATTCAGAATTTCAGATGGTCTTACTGAAAATGGTCAGATATCGGTGTGACACCTATTTAATGACTGTGACGCCTGTGACAGGTGTGACACCTATTTTCAAACTTTTTAAAATTCTCACAAATTACAGACTTCTGAAAACACCTGTCACACCTGTCACACCCGTCACACCCAATTAACAAAAGACTCTATTCTTACTGAATATTCAAGAATTTATTGTTGTCTTACTGAAACAGTCTATGTGACAGGTGTGACACCTTCAAAATCCACCCAACAATAGTCGATTCATGAATACCTTTCTGTCTTACTGAAAATGGTAAGGAACCAGTGTGACAGGTAGTTTAATTGAGTGTGACAGGTGTGACAGTGTGACACCTATTTTCAAACTTTCTAAATTTTCAAAATGACAGACTCTGAAAACACCTGTCACACCTGTCACACCTGTCACAGACATTCTACCCTCTTACTGACTTTCTCAAAAACAATATATCTATTACGAATATCATTTGAATACTACCTGTCACACTTGAATTCAATTATTCTGTTTATAGAACATATGCAATCTAATCGATTGTTCAATGGAGACCATGCAACTCTGTGACACTTTTCGATCTAAAATATAAATCCGCATCTCATCGATTGTTAATTGGACATAATGCAGTTCCGATATATTCCAATAGAAAATCCCGCAATCTAATCGATGTTTAATGGGAGATAATGCAACTCTGTGACACTTTTTCGTCAAATGTACATCAGCAATCTCATCGATTGTTCAATGGACACAATGCAACTCTGTGACACTTTTGCGTTTTTCGATACAGAATGGGCGGTGGTCTACTTCAATACATGAGAGATATATCGAGTTTATGCGAATTTATGCAATTTAATCGCAATTATATCGATCTTTAAGCAGTTTAATGTTAATCTATCGCAGATTTGTATGTAAACAACAAAGTACATAATCAATCGATATAAGATCAATTGAATCTATCGAAGTTAATCGAAAATATGCATTTTGGTAAACGCGTTTTCATTTTAATACAAAGTTTGCATATTTTATACAAAGTTTGCATAAAAAGTTTAAGAAATTAATCGAAAAATATGTATTTTAGTATTAAATTAACACATATTGAAAAACGAATTAAATCCAGAGGAATCGAGATCGCGAAGCGATCGAGATGAACGAGGGATTTAAATTCGTTTTCAATATGGTCTATCTTCTCTCAATTTTTCGTTTCGCGAAATTGAAGGAATTGAAATGAGATCTAGAGGAAAATGAAGATCATGATTACGAAGAAAAGGGAATTTCGAATTATGCAAACACCGCTGCATCGCCCGGATCGGGGGGGGGACGCTCATGATCAGGCTTAAGAGAATTTTGGAACCGCCGGCCGGCGCACCGACGCTGTCTTCTGAATTAACATCTCACCCGCTCGCTTTCTCTAATCATGAACATTAATATTCGTCGCGCAGGTGGGCGATCTCTGGGGCGCTCCGCTCGCCGGGCCTCTTTTTCAGCTCCGGATCCGCACGCCCGACGAGCTTGCGCGACGAGCGCTTCGCCGAAGAGTGGGCGTAGTCTCCGATCGCTCGACCCTTCAGCAAATGCGTCGCATCTTCTCGAGTTCGGGGGGCGTCGCCGCTTTCAAGTTCAGCGAATGGCCAACAGATAAATCCAAGGGGGGCGTGCTCACGCTCTCAACCGGGGAGGACCTCTTTATCGTCTCAGCCGCTGAGGAGCGCGGTTGTACGGGTTCGCGCGATTAATCTCTGATCTCGTGATCACAAAGTCCGATATCGAATTCGAACTCCGAATTGATATTTTAAAAAACATATTGAAGTTTAAGATCACTGCTAGTTGACGTCTCTGGCAGTTGGCAGCGGGAAACTCGTCGTAAAAAAGGCGGAGGCTCCAAAGCGCGACGACTTTATGAGCGTGTGGCCCGAGTGGATTACGTTGGGCTTGGCGCCCTCTCTCCAACTGTCGCACAAAGCCTGTGGACTTGCTTGTGCCGAAGAATTGCGCTGCTGCGGCTCTCGAAGGAAATTTTCGCGGACGTTTTCCTCTCGAGCACGGCGCAACTTCAGCGCGGCGAAACTCGATTCTCGAGGCCGTCTTCTTCTGTGCGCGTTGTTATGAGCAACAGTATGCTCGGAGAGCTCGGCGGCAACGTTCTGCGCACTGCTGGCCGCGAATTCGGCGTTTCGTTGCATCCGGCGAAGGGCAGCAGCCTCGGATTCTACCTCTCCGGCTCCAACGACGGGCGCGGCTGGTCGATCGAGGCCGCTCGCGGCGATCCGCTCGACCCTCGCGCGGATTTCGACGCTCAAGCTGGAGGGCGGCTTCTTTCTCGGCGGCAGCCCCCTCATCGAGGCCGGCCGCTGCTCGCTGCGGCTGGCGGCGCGACGCGGGGCACGCTGCGCGCGCTCCTCCACACGCAGCGCTCCTTCGGCTTCGACGCCCGCGCCAACGCCGTCTTTCTCATCCGCCCCGTGGCGAGATGCTGGGCGCCCTGGCGGCCCTCGAGGCGCCCCCGGCCTCGGCCCCTTCGACTCCTGGAGCGTCCGGCTCCTCTCGTACCCCGGAGCCGCAGTGTGTCTGATATCGATCACGGATCGACCGGCCGCGGATCGGAAATCAATAATTATGAATAGATCTAAAATCATGTCCAGCTGCAGTGCAGCTGTTACATTGTCGACGTCGCTTTCTCTGTTCGCTGCTCTACGGTTTTTGCGCTTGCGAAAATTGTCTGCTTTAATTGTACGAAATTCTTAATCTGAAGCTTGCACTCTCTTCTTACAGTGCGCTTTTCTTACTACTCATGATCACGTAACTCGGCTCAAAAATCCCTATCATCTAGATCTGCAGCTGTCACTTCTAATCAGACTTCGAACACATCTGCACTAGTTCAAACTGCTCGATCATCCTGCCTAGCAAAAACCAACTTCGAGATCAATCTAATCGAAATCGACACAGCCTCCACAATTATTGCAATAAATATACAAATACGAACGAAATCAATGTACTCTAGATCTCTACGTGATCGGAAGGATACTGCAGCAATATTAATGGAGCCGGACGGCGGCTGGCAGCCGGGCCGGCGCCAGGCTCTTGAAAGCCACTACGGCACACTGAAATCAAACTAGAAATACAACTGCAATCCACTGCACGAATACACCTGAAAGTACAAGATCACGCTCCTATCTTATCACGCTCCTGATCACGATCACAGGCTCTGGAATCGGGTCTAAATTTAGATGCGCGTGCCGTTGGCCGCGGAGGCGGCGGGGCTGCAGCAGGGCGGCCGCCGTGGCCGCGAAGTGGTCGTCCGAGGCCGCCGGAACGCGGCCTCGGCGGCGGAGAGGAGGCGGGCGCGGGAGCCGCCGTCGGCGCGGGAGCAGAGGAGGGCCTTGAGGAGCACCGCGAGGGCGCGGTTGCGGCCCAGGAGGGCGAGCGGATCTCGCCGTGGGCGCGCCAGTCGGGCGACAGGCCCGCTGCCTCCCTAAACCGAAGAGGCGGCGCCGTTGCGCCCCCGGAAGGCGCGGGCGA
>QPMI01000572.1:0-420190 GCA_004431415.1 Cyanophora paradoxa | reverse complement strand
CAGAACGCTCGCCTCGCCGGCCCTCCCTCCCCGCTCCAGAGTCTCCTCCAAGCCTCCCCGCGGCCGCGCCTGAGCTTCCGCCCGCTCTCCCCGCTGCCCTTGAACCGGGTGCATGCGATCGAGTCCGGATCCGGCGATCGCGAGCCGCCGGGTCCCCCGAGCCCCAAGCCCCCCGCCCTGCAATTGGATGCCGCCCCGCCCGACCCCATAGCCTCCGCTCCCTTTCAAGAGGAGGAGCAGGAGAAGGAGCAGGAGAAACAGGATGCATCCCCGCGGACTTGTCCGGAGGCCGGTCCCAGGAGCGCCAGCCCCGGCGCCGCGCCGTCCCCCCCCCCACGGGCCCGGGCCGCCGCGGAACCGAGCCCCGCGCCGTTCCTGCCGCGCCGCTTCTCGAACGCCGCCGTCGAGCGCGCCTTCCTCGCCCACTGGAGCCGCGCCCGCGTCGCCCACGCCCGGTCCGCGCGCCCCGCCGGCGCCCTGGCCATGGCCGCCACAGGCAGTGCGAAATTCCCGTCTGACCACGAGACGCTCGCAGGGCCACGCTCGCGTACGCCGCCGTGCCCCTCATCGCCGCCGGTGCGTCCGGAAGTCTGAATAAAAGGATGGCCATGGAGACTGTTCCCCCCGTTGCCTCGTCTCGACGGCGCTGACGCCTGCGCCAGCGGCGCTGCTGGCGATCGCGCTCTGGCGGGCCCCCCTCGCGCTGGGCCCGGCGGGGGCCCCTCCCGCGGAGCGCCTGGCGGCGCTCGGCGGGGCCTCGCGGCGGCGGCGGCGGCGTGCGGGCCCTCGCCCTCGCCCTCCTCCGCGCCGCGAGGAGGCGCCCCTCCGCCGCCACTGGCAGGCGCGCCGCCCCGCCCCGCCCGCCCGCCCGCCCGCTGAGCGCCGGCGGGCGCAGGCGGTCGCCTGCGCAGCCATCCCCACGCTCTACGCCGCCGCCTTCTGCGTCTCCTGGGTGCGCCCCGGCCGCGGGCCGGAGCCGGCCGGCGGGGGCGGGTGGGGCGGGGCCGACGGGGGCGGGGGGCGGGGCGGCAGGCGCTGGCGATGCCGTCGTGCCTGCTGGTGGCGGTGGCGGCCGGCTCGCTCCTCTCCTCCTCCCTCGTCCGCCTCCGCTGCCTCCAGGCCCGCCCCGCGCCCCGCCCCGAGCTCGAACTAGCTCGCGACGCCGTGCGAGGCGGCGGGGTTTGGGGCGCAGGTGCTGGCGGTCAACAGCGTCGGAGTGGCCCTCGGCGCCGCCCTCGCCCTCGCCCTCGTGCGCACTCTCCGAGCGCCCTCGAGCTCAGACGTGCTGACCCGGGCCCGCCCGCGCCCCTGCAGAGCGGCTCGGAGCCGCTCCGCGCGTGGGAGATCGGTGCGCCCACTCTGGCCCCTGGGCCTCTGAGACACCTGCTCCTCGTAATCAGCGGCTGACGCCGTCTCGATTAATATTCTTGCTCGCGAAGGCCTCGCCCTCCCCGGCTGCCTCGCGAGCGCTTTGGCCGGCGCCGCCTCCGCATCACGCAGCGAAACAGAAGCCCGCGAGGTGAGTAGAAACGGAAATCCGTAAAACATGCATGTATGCGAACCTCCAATTTTCGAATCGACGTTGCAGCATTTCATACGGAGTGGGGACGCGCCGGCGGAAACGGAGATATTCTGCGACGAGTACGCCCCCCTCTTTGAGGACATCGAGGTCGTTTCCCCGCCCGAGCCGGCGCCTGCGCCCGATCCCGCGCCCTGAGGCCGGGGCGCGCACAGTCGTTCCGGTTCCTGTCGGCGGAGATGGAGCTCGCTTCGCCGGTCGCCTCCGCCATCGCCGTCCTCGCCGACCTCCTCGACGCCCTCGTCGCCGGTCCGCCCCGCCCGGCCCCACCCCTCTGACTGGCCATTGCCCCTCTGCCGGCCCCGCTGACAATGAGGGACTCTCCCGCAGAGGCCAGCATCGTCCACGCGACCGGCGCAGCCGCGGCCCTGCGGTGCACGCGCCCGCTCTCAGCCCCCCAGGCCATCCCATCCAATCTTACTCCCGACCCCTTCACGGGCAGGCACCTCCTCACTTTCGCAAAGAAGGCGGGCGGCGTGGCTGAAGACTCGCCGGAAGTGCGGCGGGCCGGCCCGGGCCTCCAGTGCCCCGACGCGGCGCTCAGGCCTCTCCGCGCAGGGGGCGATGGAGGCGGCGGAGGCGAGCGGGGAGAGCGACGAGATTGTGCGATCCTTCCAGGACTGGATGAACGCCCTGGTCCGCCCAGATTCGAACCCGAACCTGAGATTCGCGATCGAGTTTTGATCGCGCTCGACGCTTCAGGGCGCGGCGCCGCCGCGGATGCAGTTCCGCTCGATCTCGTACAAGCGGGGGAGGAACCCCTCGCTGGGGCGCGCCCGCTCCCGCTCCTCGTCCGTGGCGGCCGGCGCCCTGGGCCTCGGCACCGGCGCGCCGGCCCGAACCGTGCTGGACCTGGCGACCGACGCGGCGCGCGGCGCCCTCGCCTCCGCCTGCCTCCCCTCCTGGGACGCCTTCGACGTCTTCAAGGTTCGAGTTCGATTCCCTCCACGACTCCTTCTTCATCTAGTGCGGGGCTGAGCGACCTCTGTGCGCAGCTGGAGCAGGCGGCGGGGGGCCGGCCCCTCGAGCTCCTCGCGTGCGCCCCTCCCGCCGCCGCGCGGCTCCGGCTCGCCCCCCGCCCGGCCCCGCCCACCGGGGGCGCTCTCGCGCAGCATGCACCTGGCGGAGAAGCACCGCGTCTTCGAGGCCTCGGGGGTACGCCCCGCCCCGCCCCGCCCCGCCCGCGCGCGCCGCGGCCCGTTGCGAGCGCCCGGGCGGGCGCAGGTGGAGGCGGCCAAGTTCCGCGCCTTCGTCTCCGCCGTCGAGGCCGGCTACCAGAAAGTGGTCCGCCCCGCCCGCCCTCGTTTCTCCCAGATAAGGGCCGTCCGCCGCTGACGCCGGCCCGGCGCCAGCCGTACCACACGGCGACGCACGCCGCCGACGTCCTTCAGGTGAGCGGGCGCCCCGCCCCGCGCCGCGGCCGGCCCCCGCCCTCACGCGCTCGAGTATAGGCCCTCCATTTCGTGATCGAGAGCGGGGGCATCCACGAGCGCATTTCCCCCACCGACCTGCTCGCCGCCCTGGTACCGTATACGTACCCCCCCTCCAGAATGTGCAAAATGAGAATGTAAATAAATTTCCCGGCCTCACTCTCCGGCTCAGGTGTCGGCCATCGTGCACGACGTCGGCCACGGGGGAAAGAACAAGTGCGGCCGCCTCCGGATCCGGCCCTAGGCCTCCACTTAGCGCCGCTCGCTGAAGATTGATATTGCGATTGCGCCGCCGCCGCCCCCCGATTCCGCATCCGACGTCTGACCGTACGCGTCGCCCCCGCACACAGCGGCTTCGAGATCGCGACGGAGAGCGAGCTCGCGCTCCTCTACAACGACCGCAGGCGCGCCGCCCGCGCCACAGCGTTCCGGCAGCCAAGCTGAGGGGCGGGGCGCAGCGTGCTGGAGAACAACTCGCTGACGTGGTCATTCTCGCTGCTGCGCGACGCCGAAAAGAATTTCCTATCCCACCTCGGCCGCGAGCGCGTGCGCCGGCCCCGCTCTGCTGCGAAACGCTGCAAAATACAGATTCCGTCCTTGCTAACGCCAACCGACGCGCGCGGCGCGGGGCAGCGGATGGAGTTCCGGCGGCTCGTGATCGACATGGTCCTCGCCACGGACATGGCCAAGCACTTCAAGGTCCGGCCGCGCCGGCGCCGACGAATTCGAAGCCGCCTGCGCCCATCCGCCTCTGTCTGACTGCGCGCGCGCGCTTTTCGCGATCGCGATCGATAACAGAGAGTCGGCGAGTTCAAGGTGCGGACGCCGCGCCCGCTCGCTCGCTCGCTCGCTCGCTCGCGAGAGCACATGCGGCGGCGCTGACCGCGAGTACCTGTACCGGTCGGACAGGCGCGGGTGCTGGCAAACTCCCTGGCGGGGGCCCGGAGCACGGCTGCCAGCGGCGTCGCCAGCGCGCGCCCCTCCCGCAGGCAGCATCCGTGCGCCGACGCAGCGCAGCGCATACAGCTCTGCGCTCACGCGCGGGCCGGGGGGGGCAGGGACGGGAGCCTGCGCGGCAGCACCGGCGTGCCCTTCGCGTCGCCGCTGAGCGGGGAGCGGGACGGGGAGGAGTGCGGCCTCTGGTCTCCGGGCCCTCGGGAGCGGGAGCCAGAGGGCCCCTTCGCGCCGGAGGACCGCACCCTCTTCCTCGTGATGGCTCTCAAGGTACCGCACCATGGCTCTAAATCTCGCACTCTCCTTTCCTGCCGCTGACTCTCGCGCGCGCGCGCGCTTGCGGCAGGTGGCGGACATCAGCAACGCCGCCCGCCCGCTCCCGCAGGCCGTGCGCCCCCGCCGCCCCGCCCGCCAGCCGCGGAACTCGGCTGACGCAGTCTCGCGGGGCGGAGCAGGCGGAGTGGAGCGCGCGGGTGACGGAGGAGTTCTACAGGCAGGGTGACGAGGAGCGGCGCATCGGGCTCCCCGTCAGCCAGTTCTGCGACCGCACCGCCGGCTCCCCCGCCGCCACCACCGTCCGCCCCCGCCCGCCCTCGCCCGCCCCCTGGCTATAGCGCGCGGCGCGCGCTGACCGTCCGCCGCCCTGGCCTCTCAGGCGGGGTTTTTGTCCTTCATCGCCGTACCCCTCTTCCAGGCGTGGGCCTCGCGCTTCCCCGTCGCCCACCCCCTCGTCGAGGTCCGCCACACGACCCCCTCCCGCGCTCGTGTTCGAGCCCGCCCGCCCGCAGCGCGCCCAGGCGAACCTCGCGCACTGGCGCGCCATCGTGTCGCCCCACCAGCAGGCCTCCAACCGGCCGTCGCCCTGCAACTCCCCGCCGCAGTCGAACTCGCTCTCGGGGGGCGGCTCCGAGCGGAGCCGCCCGTCCCGGCCCTTCGGCGCGGCCGTCACCTCCCCCGGCACCGCCTGGCTCTCACCCCCCGCCTCGGGCCTGCTGCTAGCTGGACGCGGCCGCGACCGCCCGACACGGCCCCCCTCAGACCGCAGCGAGGGCGGGCGGGATGGCCTCGCCAACTCGCTCTCCACCCAGCTGCCCGGCCCCTCGCGCCCCCTCTCCGCCCTCCGCCGCGGCTCGGACATCGTGGGCGGCCGGCCGCCGCAGCTGGCCATGGGGCTCGCCGTGCGGCGCCCCTCGGAGACAGGGATAGAGATTTCCCCGGAGGCGCGCCGGGCGCAGCGCCGGGCGCACACGCCGACGCCGGCCGCCGCGTCGCGGTCGCGGCGCGGCTCGTCGGCGGTGGCGCTGGGGTACGCCGCCTCGTCGGGGACGAGGCGGAGGAGCGGCGGGCGGCGGAGGAGGCGGCGGCGGCGGCGGCGGCGCGGCGGCGCTCGCGGCGGCGCTCGAGCATCGCTGTCGCCGTGCAGGACGCCCTCGCCTCCCTTGGCTTCGGGCCCGGTGCGCCGCCCGCCCGCGCCAGCCCCCGTTCAGCTTGGAGGCTGACCCCGGGTTAACGTTTAACGTTCGGTTCCCCGCAGGCGCCGCGGCGAGGCGGCGGGGCGTCTTCGCCCCCGGCGAGGATCTCGACGAGGCCGGCGAGCAGCTCCTCTCCGTTTAGGTTGGCTCCGAGGCTCCAAATCAAACCCGGGGGCCCGCGCCGCCGCCGCGCGTGAACCCATATTCCCAGCGGGCCTCTCTGTAAACCTTTCCATTACTTTACCTTTCTGTGGGTTCCCTACATGCATACTAGACTAGCTGTAGCGCTCTGTAGGCTTCTAATTTCATGTAATCCTATTCGGGTTTCAAGTGAAATCATATAAATGAACACCTAGATCTAAGTTTAGAAAGACCCTTAGGGCCCCAAATGTAGAGTTTTCATGATCGCTCTTATCGCAATCAGTTTCAAAACGCTCGCTGCACTCGGTGCATCGCTGCAATTAATTTGTCACAGTGTGTTCATGTATTGAGATCGAATCTCATCGAGAGTTAAACTTGTGACATTAGATCTAGATTTAGATGCCGGATTGGCATTCGATTATTATTGTAAATCTTGATCCCCTAGATTCAGGGGATGGCGTTGAAATTGACATTCTTCATAGCGGCTAGCCCAGCAGTAATTTAACGCTACCTACACCTCTTCAGAGTCTGAGTCACTGAGTGCCGTACTATGATAGCCACGGCACTTAATCTTTTTCCACTGCATTTCGGGATCCGCAGTGCGCACTCTGCTACGCATCCTATAGCTAGTCAGATCGTAGCATATGATGATATTAATATTTTGCGCGTAGTAAACGCGATATTCTTGTTAACGTTGCATGACTGAAACATTATATCTGCATTGCAATAATAGTGGCCCGGCCGCGTTTTGGCGCGCCGGGGGTGCAAGGGGGGAATCTGGATCTAATGAAAGAGTCGTAGTGGGACGGACATGCTTGGGGCAGATCTAGATCGACCCCGGCCCAGCGCGCGCGGCAGGTTGAAGTGTAAAGGTACACACAGAGTATATGTGTTTGAAAAAAATAGAAAAGGCCCATTAAGCAGATGCTGCGATCAAAGCCTCAATGAAAGGCCAGCAATAATGCACCTGAGAATAGAATCGAGAGCCAGGAACCCCGCCAATGGAGACGTTTGGTTCAAGTTGAGGACGACCCTGCAAGCCGCTTTATGAGAAACCGTTTTGCCCCGGCCCATTGCTTGGGACGCCGCACCCGTAATCCGCTTTGATGACTGCGGACGTGCCGGTAGAGATTTTCGCGCCTACAGAAATGATTGCGTGCCGCGGCTGGGCAAAGCAGGCAAAGCCCGCCGTTGCAAGCCCCAGTGCCGCAACGCTCTAACTGTATGCTCACGCCTTCAACGATGCCTTCAGGCAGCTCTAGATCTGCACCAGGTTTGCGCCCTAGTCGCATGTTAGCTTTCTCTTGTTCGTTGCTGAGGCGCTTTCTTTTGCTTAAGCTCAGTTCCGAAGCTCAGTTAACGCCCGAATTCTCGCACACGCAATGATCTCGCTTGCTCGCTGTTCACGCGCTGCAGCTGCCCACGCGCCCCTCTTTGTTATTCGCAATTCGAGCGCTCGGTTTGCCGCTGATGCGCTCGCAAGAGCTGGTCAGCTTGCAAGATTGGCGGAGGCCCGAGGCGGTTACGCGCGGAGCCGAGGCGACACTCGAGGGTCCGGACCGCCCGGCGCGAAGGGACAGCCGCCGGGGCGCCAACGACGTCGGCGCAGCGCTAGCGGTGCGGCTGCGAGCAGAGGCTGGATCGCGAGGAAAAGCTACGCGGTACGGGACACTCCGGCTCACGGGCCCGGGGCTGCGCGGGCGTCGATACACGTGCACGTGCTGCGGTGCAACTGGCAAGCTTGATGCAGTGAAAAGCGGGTACCGTGCGGCGTACGCGGCGCACTGCGAGGAAGTTGAAATCTAGAGGAGATCGAGCAAGACAGCTGGGGAGAAGTGGTTCCGTGCGGCGTACGCGGCGGAAATCTAGAGGAGAACGAGCAAGACAGCTAGGGAGAAGTGGTTCCGTGCGGCGTACGCGGCGCAGTGCGAGGAAGTGGAAATCTAGATCGATGGGAGGTGTGAGGAAGGTGGCGGGGGCCAATCGCAGTGCGAGGAAGAGGAAGGTGTGAGATCAGACAGCTAGGGAGAACTCCAACGAGTCCATGCAGAACCGCGCAACGAGCTAGCCGAAATCTAGAGGAGACAGCTAGCTATAGGGAGAACTGGTTCCATGCAGAATCGCGCAAGGAATTCGAAGACCGGAATGAGAGAGAAGTTGCCAAGTTGGTTTCCAATTTTTTGCAAGCGTCAAGTCGAGGAAAACTGGTCTTCGCCCTCAAAAACCTCTTTTTGCATGGACGGCCGCAGCGACAAACACGTGTCGCTGCAAGCGAATTTCCACTCATTTTTTTCCTGCGTTGCAAACTGGACCTCGAAAACGGCCTCATAGAAGAATTTTGGCTGAAGCAAGGGAACGGGTAGCAAGGGGGCCCCTTCCCCCCTTGCAATATTGCATTAATATTCGTACGCGTACGTAGTGCGTCTGGCCATTGCATCGCGCAGCTGGCCGGTGTCGGCGCCCGCGGCCGCGCCAGCGCTAGCGCGAGCGCTGCGCATGACCATCGCGGCGGATCAAATTCACGCGAGTCCGCGTACCCCCAAACTCTTTTTCGAGCCGAGTACGACAGGCGACACTAATGGAGCCGCGGGATTACTAGGATAGCAAAGCATAGCTAAACACAGCGGAGATGGCGCCCGCACGCGCGCTGGCCGCGGCGCTCGTGTTCCTGTGCTGTTCGGTCGCAGCGGCCCAAAGTGCGCCACACGCTTACCTCGTCCCTGCCCGCCCACTTACCGCACTCCGCAGCGCCCACGCCCGCACCCGCAAGCAACAGCACCGCGGCGTCCAACAGTACGGGCCCGGGGGCGAATAGCACGGCGCCCTCGCCGACGCCCACGCCGCTGCCGTTCTGCACGGACGTGGGGCGCGTCGTGGTCTCTCCCAACAACGCCACCATCAACGGGAGGACCCGCATCACGCTGCTCTTCCTGGGGCAGCAAGTCGGCGCCGCGGTGCAGCGCATACAGTTCATCACGCCCTCCAGGACGCAGACGATAGCCTTCTTCTTCAGCCGCAACCCCAGCAACCTCACCATCGAGACCTTCGACGTGGGGGTCTACGGGTCCGCCCCGCTCCCCGCCCGCCCCGCCCCGCCCCGCCCCGCCCCGCCTGCGAGCGCCGCCGACGCGCGGCTCCAGGCACGGGTACGCGAACATGACGCTGGAGATGGTGGACGGGACCCGCGTCTGCGTGCAGCGCGAGTTCCGCTTCAACGCCCGTGCGCCGCCGGCCGCCCCCGGATCCGCCGGCGCCCTGTCCCGAGCGCCCGCACGCGCGCGCGCAGCGCCCGAGCCGGTCATCTCGCTGGCGCCCAGCGCGGCGCGCGGCATGGCCGTCACGCGGGTCGTCCGCACGCGCCAGGTCACCATCACGACGCGGGAGATCGGCACGGCACGCGCCCCGCCCCGCCCCGCCCATCGCGGCGCTCACAGCCCCGGGCAGTACTACGAGGAGTACGTGGCTGGCGCCGTGTCCCTCCCGATCAAAGAGGAGCCGGACGGCACCCGCCCGCTCTTCGTCTCCGCCGCCGACTCCTACGACCCCGACGGGTCCTTCGCCGACCTGTCGTTCAAGTGGGAGCTCGAGCCCGGCGTCGGCACCGCCCCGCTGCGCCTGGCGGACACGGACAGGGCGACCTGCCGGCTCGAGCCGCTGCCGACGGCGGCCTGGTACTGGCTCAAGCTGACCGTCGCCGACGCGGATCGCTTCGTCAAAGTGGTTCGCATGAACCTCACCGTCAGCTACAACCAGGGTCCGCCCGCCCCGCCCCGCCCCGCCCCGCCCCGCCCCGCCCCGCCCGAATTCGATCCGCTTCGCTTCGGCCCGCCCGCCCGCCCGCTGAACTGTCGGCGCAGTCGTCTCGATGCGCGTGCGGCTCTCGGTGCTGGAGAACGCGACCCAGGTATGCGCCCCGTCCCGCCCCCCCATCCTCCCCCGCCGGCGGGCCCGGCTCAGCGCCGGCGCGCAGGCCGTCAACTCGATCAACGCGCCGGGGCCCACGGTGCGCGCGCGCGCCTCCTCTCCCGTTCCGCCGTCGCTGAGGGGCGGACCGGCCGGCCGGCGGGGCGCGCAGCGGGAGGCGTTCACGGCGGCCCTCGCGCGCCCCTTCGGGCTCCTCCCGCTGCAGGCGCGCCGCCCCGCCGCGTCTCCCCTGCTTCCTCCCGTTCCGCTCCGAGCGCCGCCGGCGCCCCCCGCGCAGGTGCTGAACCTTCGCCTCGCGGAGGAGTCCCCGCCTCCGGCGGCGCCGGCGGCGGCGCCGCGGCCCTCCCCAGCGCCGGCGCCGGCGCCGGCGGCGGGAACGGCACCGCCGCGTCGTCGTCGGGCAACGGGACGAGGGCGGGGCGACGGCGACGCGGCGGCGCCTGGCGCAGTCCGTCCTCGCCGCCTCCTTCCAGGTGCGCGGGCGGCCCCGCGGCTCTCCGCCGTACGCCCCGGGCGACGCCGACGCCGACGACGACGCTTGGGCAGGCGGCGCCGCTGTTCGGGGGCGTGGCGGGGGAGGCCCTGCAGGCTCAGCTGAACAACGCCACGGAGGGCGCCCTCGCCGTGTGAGCGCGCCGCCTTGCCTCCTCCGCCCGCCCCGCCGTGCGCGCCCCGCTGACGCCCGCCCGCCCTCCGCCCGCCCGCCCGCCCGCCTCCCCCAGGTCCCTCGCCGGGCTCGACATGGGCCTGGCCATCGTCCCGCCCTCCCCGCGCCTCCCTCCTGCCCCGCCCCGGTGAGCCTCCCCGCCCCGCCCCGCCCCCGCCCTCGCCCGGGCCGAGCCGAGCCGCCGGCTGAGCTGCCCGCCGCAGCGAACGCGGTGCCCGTTGTGGCCTTCGCCGGGGGCCCGAGCGCCGTCGTGTGGGACACGCAGGGCTCCTTCATCGTCGACGCGGGGCCCTCCTACGACCCGGACGGGTACATCGCACGCTGGGCCTGGTCGGGGTACGCGCTCGACCAGTCCCGGACGTACCGCGCCCCCTCCTCGGAGTACGACCTCGAGACGATCCGGCGGCCTCTCCCCTACATCTCCGACCTGAGCCTGTACCCCCTCGGCAACTCCTCCCGCGTCGTCATCCGCGACACGACCCTGTACTCCACCTTTTTGTGCGCACGTCGTACCCCCCGAGTGCCCCTCCCGCACCCGCGGGCTCTGACTCCCGTCCCCGCCCCCCGCCCCGCAGCATCACAGTCACGATCACTGTGAGCCCGGGCGCCCGGCCGCTCCCCTCTCTGCTACTCTACCTGACGCCTGTACCCCCAGGACAACGACGGCTTCGTCGGCTCGGCCGAGCAGACCATCACCGTGCAGCGCGGTAGCCCCCCGCCCCTCCCCCGCTCGCCCCCCTTGCCGCCCCCCGCCCACCGGCGCGCGCAGTGAACTTCCCCCCCTACATCGCGGCGGACCCGGACCCGCCCTGCCAGAACTTCCCCCTCCTCGCCCCCATCGTCCTCCGGGGCGGCGCCCTCGACCCCAACAAGGACGGGTGCGCTCCCCGGCCTCTCTGAGCCCTTCCTTCATGCCGAGCCGCCCGCAGGAGCAACCTCGGGGTGCACCCGAGCCTCGAGTGGCGCCTCTCGGGCGGCTCGGCGGACGCCTTCCGCTTCGAATCCTGGAGCCCCGGCGCCGCGGCAGCCGCCTCCGCCTCGAACGTCTCCTCCAGCGCGCGGCCGCCGATCGCGGTGACGCTCCCCGGGGGCAAGGCGGTGCCGCTGCCGCCGCAGACGCCGCTGCTCGCCTCGCGCGCCCCGAACGAGAGCCTCGAGGCGGCGCGGGGGACGGGCGGGCAGCGGCACGTCGCCGTCCTCGAGGCGACCCGCGACGGCAACTACACCGTCACGGTCCGACCCGCCCCGCTCCGATCTGATCTGGTCTGATCTGATCTGATCTGAGCAGCTGACGGCGACGGACTGGCACGGGGCCTCCGTCAACGTCTCCCGCGCCGTCTGCGTCCTCCCCAGTGCGCCGCTCAGATTGGATCAGATCGGATCTGATCTGATGCAGTCTGATCTGATCTGACCGGCGCGCTCAGACTGGAGGCGGCGGGTGGCGCTGATGGCCGCGGACCGCCTAAACGTCGCCGTCGCCTCGGCCCTCGCCGTCGCCGTCGCCGCCACCGCAATCATGTGGGGCCTCCAGGCGAGCCAGCCAGCGAGCGCCTACCCTGTCGCCCCTCTGTTCTTTCGTTTGAACCCCTGGGTTTTCCCAGGCCCTCTTCCCCGCCTACGCCTCCGTGGGGTGGTCCCCCTCCTACACCCTCGTGCGCGACTCTGGCCCTCGGCTTCTTTCTTTCCCGCACGGATTCGAACCCGCGCGCGCTCTCTCTCCTGCAGGGAATCCTGTACCACGCCCAGTTCCTCTCCCTCTCCGGCTCCATGACCCACGGTACCTCCCGCGCCATTCTTGTACCCGGGCCGCGGCCCGAGCGGGCCGGGGGGCGCAGCGCCGCGGGACTACAAGCCCATCACCGCGGCCCTCGCGTGGACGAACCTTCAGTTCTCCCCCCCCTGGGGCCCCACCGCCTCCGAGGGCGGCTTCCCCTCGTGCGCCGCACCCCCCACACGCTCTTGGATGTACCCCCCTCACGCCGCCCCGCCCGCGCAGGCTGGACGAGCGCTCCGGGGAGGGCACCTTCGCGGGCGGCCTCGCGACCGCCCGCGCCCTCGCGCGCTACTCCGCCGCCAACGTCTTCGTCGGTCCGCCCGCGCGCACCCCCCCTGCGCCGCCGCCGCGCACGATCGGGGCGAACGGGGAACGGTCGTTCCTCCCGCAGGAACGTTCTTCTACGCCGTCGTCGTCGCCGCCGGCGTCTTCTTCCTCCACATGAGCCTCGCGGTGCCGTACCCCCCCGCCTTCCACCCCGCCCCTCCGCCCCTTCCCGATCCGCCCCCGCCCCCTCAGCTCTCGGTGCTGATGTGGCGGCGCAACTTCCGCCTGCTGGAGCGGGTCGCCTTCCCCGGCCCGGAGCTCCTGGCGGCCCTCGCCCTCTTTACGCCTCTCGCCCTCTCCTCGGCGAACGCGGCGCGGGACACGACCGCCGGCTCGGCGGCGGGGCCCTGCGCCATCGCGGCCCTCGTGCTGCTCTGCGCGGGCGCGCTTCCGGGCCTCTGGGCGGCCGTCCACCGCGTCACCTCGCGATACGCCAACTTCCTGTGGCTCGAGCCCCCCTGGGGTGCTTTCTTGCGACCCGCCGCTGCCCCCGCCCCCGCCCTCCCAGAGAGGCTAGAAAGGCTGGAGGCAGCCCTCTAACCGAGCGGCAGGGTTCGACGCGTGGCGGCGGGCGGCGGTGGCGGCGGGGCTGATGGAGCCGCCCGACGACATCGACGAGGAGATCGCCGTCCGCGGCGAAGAGCCCGTGCGCTAGCGCCCCCTTAGCTTGTAGCAGACTTGGCCTTGGCTTGTCCTCGGACTTGGCTCACGCGGGGCGGGGCCGCAGGTCCTTCCTGGGGACCCCCGGCGGGGGCTCGCCGGCCCCGCCGCCGCCATCCCGCGGGAGGCCTCGCCCTCCCCGACCCTCCGCCACGCCGGCATGCCCACGCTCTCCCCGGGCAAGGTGCCCCGCCCCTCCCTTCCCTTCCCTTCAGATAGATTTGATCCCCGCCCGCAGGAGCCGCGGCGGGGGCGGAAGAAGCGGCGCGTGCTGGACCGGCTGCTGGGGCGGGCGCGCCGCAAGGCGGGGCGCGCCGGCGACCTCGACGACGACCTCTCCCCGGGCCAGGTCCTCCCAGTCGAGCGATGCCGCTCTGACAGATCCGAGTCTTAGTTCTGTTCCGGGGCGGGCGCAGCGGGCGGTGAAGAAGTACCAGCGGCGGGCGGCGCGGGAGGCGGCGGCGTGGGAGGAGCCGGACCTGGCCGAGGCGGCGCGGCGCCGGCGCGTCCCCCGCCGCCTCGTCGACCGCGAGACCGGCTTCCTCGGCTTCTTCCGCCGCTGGGCCCGCCGCTACTCCTCCTTCGTCTTCAGGGCGCGCCCCTTCCCGCACTCCTTTCTTTCTTCCGCCTTGCTGAGGCGCCCCGCCCAGGCGCGGGCGAGGCTGGACCCCCTGCTGCGGCGCGGGGAGTGGGTGCCTGCGGAGGGCCGCGCCTGGTCCTTCGCGGGGGCGGCGCCCCTCGTGCAGGACTTCGTCCACGGCTCGTTGAAGCCCCTATGGCGCTCCTGCCGCGTCTCCCTCCCCGTGCCCCCGGCCCCCTACGCCGCCTGCGTCGCCGCCACCCGCCAGGCCCTCTCCTGCCTCTGCCTCGGCCTCCTCTCCGAGCGCCCCACCACCCAGGCCCGTCGCGTACCCCCATCCCCTGCCGCCCCGTACCCCTCCCTGACTTCGTGCGCAGGCGGCGCTCGTGCTCGTGCTCGCCCTCCTGCACCTCCTCTGGACCCTCTTCGCCAACCCCCTCCGCTTCCGGCCCCTCGCCCTCGTCCACGTGCGCTCGTAACCCCTCCATCGCCCCGCCTCCTGTACCCCCCCCCCCAAACACCGCCCGGCAGGTCGTCACGCTCTCGTGCGAGGTGGCCATATGCGCCCTCGTCCTGCAGGCGGGCCCTGTACCCCCCGCGCGTCTCCTCCCCTCCCCCCTGACGCCGCTCTGCCCGCCAGGTGGGCGTGGACGGCCCGACGGGCTCGGCGTACGGCCACATGGAGACAGCCTTCGCCATGAACTGCCTCCTCGCCCTCTCCCTCTCCGTCCGCCCTCCCTTCCCTAAGCTCAGGATCAGCTGAGCCGAGCTGATTCGACCCCCGCGCAGCTGTGCCTGTTGACGCACTTCTGCGCGCTCTGGGCACACGCCTCGGTCCTCTTCGCCACGTGGTACGCCGGCGGCGAGGAGGCGGCCGGCCTGCCGGCGGCGGAGGCGCGGGGCGCGGGGCCCCTCATGGGCGTCACCCGCACGGGGCTGCCCCAGCCGGCGGATCTCACGCCGCGCACGGGCGTCACGGTGCTGACGACGGCCGCCTCGGTGCGGACGCGGGAGACGGGGGCGACCAAGGGCCACCGGGGCGCGCGCTCGCTGGGGCAGTCCCTCGCGTGGCTCGGCCTCTTCCTGGCGGGGCGCGCGCCGGCCTCGCCGCGGGCCTGCCTGCCATCGACGAGGAGGCGGGGACGCGGGGGCGCCCCACCCGAGCTCGCCGCCGCCGAGCCGAGGCCGCGGCGGCCGCCGCGGCTTCCGCAGCAGCGCCGCCGGCGAGCCACGCCGCCTCGCCCCGCTTCTGGGCCGTCCGCGGCGCCGGCGTCCCCAAGTCGGCGGCCGCGCTGCCGGCCCGCCCGCGGCGGCGGGGGCGGCGGGGGCGGCTCCGCCCCCGGGGGGCCGGCGGGTGCTGGGGGGGGCGGAGTGGGACCACGGGGCGGTGGTCGACCTCGAGCCGCTGCCCTCCGCCCGGGGGCCTTCGTTCGCCCTCGCCATGTCCTTCGGCGCCCCCGACCTCCCCAACACGCCCTCCCCCGAGCCCTACCCGCCCCCGCGCCCCGCCTTCTGAGCCCCCTCCTTGCTTGCCAGGTGTTCTGTCTGAATCCATCATGCACTCGATTTGTGGTCGACCGTTTATATATATATCGCCCGCGCCCGCGCCGGCCCGTGCCCCTGGAAATCCCGCGCGCAAGGCGCGGCGCCGGCGCGCGCGGCGGCGGATATAGATTGGGATCCGGCGCCGCGGCGGGCCGCCGGCGGCGTCGTGCGCGCGTTCGTTGCTGGGTCTGATCATGATCATGCATATGAGCCGCCTCGAGCGCGTTCGCAAACACGTGCACACGTGCACTCCACCCGATGTCGCAATCAACTCTAGATTTGTACCCATGGCCACGCCGTGACGGCTGGGGGAGCTACTGGCCTCGGGTACAAGCGCGCAATTGCGCAACGCCATAGATGCAGGGTCGGTTAACGTTAGCGTACGCGTGCTCGAATTCGAAAGGATGCATGCTCGTGCTTACTGGCATGCGCAAGGCAGCGCTTGTCGCACACCTTGTCGCGCACGCCTCACACGCAAACGCAAGCGAGCGCGCTCAGCACCATTCCGATCCTGAGTTCTCAGAGCAGCGCTGGGCGCGGAACATCCGGCTCTCCAGCTTGCATCTTCCTGGCGGCTACCAGCGATGGAGAGCGCGGGCGAGGTCCGCGCGCGGACCGCCAAATACGCCGACCACGCGTACGAGCCGGCGCACGTCCGGCTGCGGGAGATCCTGGCAGAAGACGTGAAGGTGCACGTCGTGAACCTCAAAGGTGCATCGCTTTGTTCAAAGCTCGTGCGCTTCATCGGCCGCGCGCAATCTCATGCCACCGCTGGGGCCCAGGCGCCAGCACGAATTCGAAGGATGCGCGGCCGGACGAGACCGCTTCGAGCGGACAGAGCTCGCCGCGCTCGGGAGGCACGCCGGTCCCATTCGGCGATGACAGGCTCTTCCAGGCTGTCTCCCTCGACCACCCGCCCCCGTACGACCCGCGGCGCTTCTCTCTCGTGCTGGAGTCGGCGCGCCGTATGAAGGAGGCCGGCTTCGACCACGGGCGCTCGTACCTCACCTTCAAGAACGTCTCCTTCAGCATCAAGGCCTCCAAGGCGTCCCGCGAGACGCACACCCTCGCCAGCGCGGTTCGCGCCCCGCGCCCCGCCCCGCGCCCGCGCCGCTTCGGCCCGCGCTGAGCTGCGGGGGCCCCTCCGCAGTTCGGGAACCCGTTCCGCCGCGCGGAGAAGCGGACCGTGGACGTGCTGCGGGGCGTGACGGGATGCGTGGTCCCCGGCTCCGCCACCCTTCTCCTCGGCGGCCCGCGCTCCGGCAAGGCGCGCCGCCCCCGCCCGCCCGCCCGCCCGCCCGCCCGCCGCCCGCGCCGCGCTGACGGACGCCGCGCGGCCGCAGACGACTCTGCTCAAGATCCTCGCGCGGCAGACGGCGGATCTGAGCGAGGGCAAGATCACCGGCGAGGCGAGTCGCGGCGCCGCGGCCCCGCCCGCCCGCCCGCCCGCCCGCCCGCCCGCGCTGACGCGGCGCCCCGCAGATACTTCTAAATGGGGCGAAGCCGGACCACACCTACCACCGCCGCGTCGCGCTGGTCGAGCAGTCGGACGAGCACTACCGTGAGCCGGCCGGCCGGCCGCGCGCGCGCCTCGCTGCTGCGCTGCGTGTCGACGCGCCGCCCGCAGCGCTGCTGACGGTGCGGGAGGCGATGGAGTTCTCCGCGCGGCTGCGCGCGCCCCGCGAGATGTCGTTCGAGCAAGTCCACGACAGGGTCCGCCCCCCCCCCCCCAAAAAAAACATCTACCCCCCCTCCCCCCCCCACCGGCGTCCCCTCGCGCCAAGGTCGCTGAGGCGGACGCAGGTCACTACGGTCCTCAAGAGCCTCAATCTCTCACACGTCGGGGACACTATCGTGCGCCCTGTACCCCCGCCGGCTGCGCCCCCCCCCCCCCCCGCCCGGCCTCTGATGCTGCGCCCCCGCAGGTCGGCAACCAGGCGATCCGGGGCATCTCCGGCGGGGAGCGCCGCCGCCTCACCGTCGGGCTGGAGGGCGTCGCCAGCGGCAAGAGCGCGCTCCTCATGGACCAGGCCTCGGACGGTACCCCCCGCCCTCCCCTCACCCCCCCCCCCTCCCCTTTCCGCTTCCCTCCGGATCGACGGCCGGGGCCGGGCAGGGCTGGACGCGACAGCGACACTGGACCTCTGCCGCGCGCTGCGGACGCTCGCGGACGAGGGCGTCGCCGTCCTCGCGTGCCTGCTCCAGCCCTCCTGGGAGGCCTTCTGCTGCTTCGGTCCGATCCGATCCGATCCCATCCCATCCGATCCTATCAGATCGATCTGATCTGAGCGGCGCAGACCGGCTGGTGATGCTGGCGGCGGGCCGCGTGGTGTACCAGGGGCCGGCGCAGGAGGCGGCCAAGTACTTCGCGCGCATGGGCTACCGGCGGCCGCACGGGATGCCCCCGCAGGACTTCCTGCAGTGGGTCACCGAGAAGCCCGGGGAGGCTTTCTGGCACGGCACGGGGCCCGCCCCGACCCCCGCCCAGCTCGCCGACGCGTGCGCCGTCCGAGGCTACCCCGCTTCGCCCCCGCCTCACCTCCGGCACGCCGGCAGCTTCGCCGCGTCTTCCGAGGGGCGGCGCGTGGAGGCGGACGTGGGGGAGGCGGCGGCGGAGGGCCGGGCGCTGCCGGAGCCGCCGGCGCCCCTCACGGAGCAGTACGCTCAGCCGTTCTGGTTCCAGTTCTGGATGAACTTCGCTCGCTTCTCCAAGCTGCTCGTTCGCGACCGCGGACCCAACGTCGGCCGCTTTGTCATGCAGATGGTCCGCCTTCAGGCCGCAAGCCATATATACGTACCCCCCAGCCCGCCGCCAGGCCGCTGAGCGAACGTTCCCCCCAGATGTTCATGGCGTTCATCATCGGGACGCTGTACGTCTCCTCCTCGGACACCCTCCGGGGCGCCCACAACCGCGTCGCCTTCCTCCAGGTGCCCCCACACACCCCACCCACTTCTTCTTCTCTTCTCATGCGCGCCGCTCCGCCAGGCGGCGATGCTGGGCTTCGGCTTCGCGGCGCTCTCCAAGATCGAGCGCTTCTTCAACGACCGGGCCATGCTCTACAAGGTCCCACATCCCTTCTCATCTCATCTTATCTCAGAATCCTAACATAACATCTTCTTCTTCTCTAGGAGGACGCGGACCGGTACTACCGCCCGGCCGCCTGGTTCCTCGCCGTCGTCCTCGCCGACGTGCCCCGCCTCTTCCTCGAGGTCCTCGTCGTGTGCGCTCATATGAGCGATGCCTCGGCGACGCCTCGGCGGTGCCCGGCTCCGTCTGACACGGGCGGCCGCGCCGCGGCGCGGCGCAGCTCGTTCATGACGTACTGGACGGTGGGCCTGCAGAGTGTCTCCGGCAGCGTCCGCTTCGGCAAGTACATCCTCGGTCCGTTTCCTCCACCGCCTCTGCCCTTTCTTCTTCGCCCGACGCGCGCGCTCCGCCCGCAGCCCTCTTCTCCATGACGATGACCGCCGACGCGACTGTCCTGTGCGGCCCTCCCCCCTCCCCCCTCCGCCCGCCCGTCTCCCCCGCAGCCCGCCCTCTGACTCGCGCCGCCTCCGCGCAGGGCTATGTCTGCGTGGACCCCCAACCTCACCATCGGCGCCATCTTCGGTACCCCTTCTAGATCTGCAATTCGATCGGCCTCCGCCGCCTTCTGACCTTGTTCGATTCAGCCGCCATCGTTCCCGCCCTCTTGATGCTCTTCAACGGCTTCCTGGTACCCCAGGCCAAGATCCCGAAGCGTGCGCCCCTACCCCACCGGCCTGCATCCCATTCCCCCTTATCCCCCCCCTCCTCAGCGTGGATTTGGGTGCACTACCTGACATTCTACCGGTACCCCCATGAGGCCCTCTGCATCAACGAGCTCCACGACCTCGGGCTGAGCGATGAGGCAGCCGGGGGCGCCGCCGTCCTTGACACGGTGCCGCGCCTTCCCATCCTTGAAGCTTCCCGCCCGAGCCTGCGCTGTCTTAGCCTTCGTTCGCGCAGTTCGACATGCACAAGGAGCCGGAGTGGTACTGGTGGTGCATGCTGGTGCGCCCGGGCGGCCTTCTGAGGGCGGCTTGGGCACGGGCGCCCGGCTGAGCTCCGCCCGCCCGCCCGCCCGCCAGATCATGCTGGGCCAGTGGCTCTTCTACGCCTCGATCGCGGCCCTTGGGTACGGCTTCAAGCGCTGGCGCAAGCAGTACGTTCCGCCGGAGGACGCCGGCGCAGCGGGCGGCGCCGCCACCGTCGACGTCGCCGGCGACGCCGCCGAGGGCGCAGGTGCTTGCCATCGCATTCCTTTCGTTTCTTTCTGCTTCCTTTTCTGAGGCGAGCCGCAAGACTCCGAGAGCCACTTCTCGCCGCCGCGGGCCCTCCTCACCTTCAAGAACCTCTCCTACAGGTACCCCCTCCCGCCGAACGCGCAAGGTACCCCTCTCGACCGGCCGGCGCCTCGCCCGCAGCGTGCCGGACCCGAGCGACAAGAAGCAGACCAAGACGCTCCTCGACAACGTGACGGGGTACTGCCGCTCCGGCGACCTGGTCGCGGTGCGCCCGTACCCCACGCCGCCGCCGGCAAGCTCGCGGGCGCCGACTGATCCCGAGCCCGCCGTAGCTTATGGGGCCGAGCGGGGGCGGCAAGACGTGCGCTTCCCCCCCCCCCTCCCCCCCCCCCCCCCCGCCCCTTCTCTAAGCCGCCTCCAGGACGTTGCTGGACGTTCTGGCGAACCGCAAGACGGGGGGTACGACCGGCGGGGAGCTGCTGGTCAACAAGCGCCCCCGGGACCGCACCTTCCTGCGCATGTCGGGCTACGTGGAGCAGGTGCATGCCCGGCCTCGGCCCCGCTCGCAGGGCCTGGCCAGAGCTGACCCGCCCGCCCTTTCTCGCGATCGCCGCAGTTCGATCTGCTCTTCTCGACTATGGTGCGGGCCCTTCGGCTCGCGCTGGCTGCGGCGCCGAGCCGCCCCGCTGAGCACCGGCCCGCCGGCCCGCCCCCGCAGACGATCCGCGAGGCGGTCCTCACCTCGGCCGCCCTGCGCCTGGACGCCTCCATCCCCTACGACGAGAAGCTCCGGTGCCGCCCCCAGCCGGCCGCATTGGATTCACCGCACTGAGCTCACTCGGCCGGGCTCGCAGGGCGGTGGACGCGGCGATCGACGCCCTGCACCTGCGCAAGCACGCCGGCGAGGTGCGCGGCCCGCCCCGCCGGCCGCTGCCGGGCGGCTCACGGGGGCGCCGGGCGGCAGGTGATCGGGACGCTAGCGACGGGCGGCATCTCGGTGGCGATGCGCAAGCGCGTCTGCATCGCCATGGAGCTCGTCCCCCGCCCCTCCCTCCTCTTCCTCGGTGCTTGCTTCGTCCGCCTCCTCTCCTCTCTTCGGCCGCTCTGACGCGCCCCTCTCAGACGAGCCGACGACGGGCTTGGACGCGGCGAGTGCGATGCAGATCGTCTCGCTGCTCCGCGAGCTCGCGGCCAAGGGCCAGGCCGTCATCTGCACGATCCACCAGCCGTCGGCGGAGATCTTCCGCCAGTTCGACTCGCTGCTGCTCCTCAAGAGGGGCGGCGAGGTCACCTACTTCGGCAAGGTGCTCGCTCACCTTAAGCTTGTCAGTAAACGAGCCCGGAAGCCTGAAGCTGACGCCGGCGGGCGGGCAGATGGGCGAGAACGCGGACACCGTCCTCTCCTACTTCGAGCGCCTCGGCTTCCACCGGCCCCACTACCGCAACCCCGTGCGCCGCCCTAGGCTTCGGCTTACGCTTCCCCCGCCCTCTACCCTCCTCCTTACTCGGCGAAGGCGGACCACGTGCTAGACGTCGTGATGGGCAAGCAGGCGCGGGCGGGGGCCGCGCCCGACGCCGAGCCCCTGGACTTCGCCGGGGCGTGGCGGGAGAGCAAAGAGGCGGCCCAGCGCGCCGCCGAGCTCGACGACCTCGTCGCCTCGTACGAGATCGGTGCGCACGCGCGCCGCCGGCGCCGGCGCTTCGTTCGCTGCTCCGCTCTCCGGTTCCGCTCTGATGGCGGCGGCGGCGCGGGGCAGCGGAGACGCAGTTCAAGCACCAGTCGGCGACGGGCGTGGCGCTCCAGACGCGCGCGCTCGTGCGCCGCAAGCTTCGGGAGCTGTGGCGCTCCCCCGTCTATGTGTACGCCAAGGTCCTCAGGTGAGACCCGCCTCTGGTGATTGCTGCCCCCGCGCGCCCCCCCGATCTCACCCGAGCTCAGCAACGTGTTCATGGGGTTCGTGCTGGGCACCATGTTCGCGGACCGGGGGCTGGACCAGGCCAACGCCCGCATGCGCAACTCCCTCTGCTTCCTCATGATCATGTGCGCCCCGATTTAGATATAAAACTACATCTAGACCTAGATATCTTATACCTAGGTCTTTATCGACTGTTAACTTTCCTTGCGGAACTCCCTTTGCTCCCCACGGGCCCCACGGCCCCGCCCCGCCCCTCTCGCCCCTCTCGCCCGACTTCGACCGCTGAGCCCGATCCTCCTCCACCGTGAAGGTACACGGTGAAGCGGGCCGTGGGGGACATCCCCGCGAACTTCGCCGCACGCGAGATCTTCTACCGCGAGCGCTCCCAGGGTCCGCCCCCCCCCCCCCCCCCCCCCCCCCCCACCCCCCCCCCCCCCCCCCCACCCCCGCCCGCCCGCCCGCCCGCCCGCCCGGCCCCTCGCGCTCGCCTCGCCTCGCCTCCGCGAACGTGCGGCCGAGGCCCGGGCCCGCAGGCATGTACCGCCCCGCGGCGCACTGGTTCTCCTCCTTCCTCGTCGGGACGCCCGTGAACCTCGCCAACCTCGTCGTCTTCCTCACCATCGTCTACTGGATCGCCGGTCCCCCCGCGCTGCTTTCTTACCTCCGCTCCGCCCGCGCTGCTTTGTCTCACCCGGGGCGCGCGCGCCGCAGGGCTCAACCCCGCCGACGCGGGCCAGCGCTACGCCTACGCCCTCCTCGTCCTCTGGTGCGACCCGCCCGCCCGCCCGCCCGCGGCCGACGACGACGACGACGGCCCCGCCGCCCCTGAAGAACCCGCCGCAGGCTCTTCCAGCTGACGGCGACGGCGTTCACCGAGATGCTCTCGTACCTCCTCCCCGTGGCCGCCGCCGCGCAGGTGCCCCCGCCCGCCCGCCCGCCCCGAGCCAGATCTAGAGATAGATGGATGGATGGATGGATGGATGGATGGATGGATGGATGGGAGCCCGCCGCCCGGCCTAGGAGACCCGCCACTCCCCTGGGGCCTACGCCTAACCCTAGGCCTCGCCGCGCAGGCGATGGCCGGCTTCTTCGTCGCCGCGGGGGCCTTCTTCGCCGGCTTCATGTGAGCCCCGGGCCCCAGACCTAGGCCGCCCCCGCTGCGCTGGGCGGTTTCCGGCACTGATCATGATCATGACCCGCGCGCGCCCCCCGCAGGATCTCTCCGACCGACATGCCAAGGTGCTGATCCGGAGGATCTCTCCGAGAGCCGGGCCGGCGCTAGCGCTGACCTCGAGCTTGGCGCGCTCGCTCGCGCAGGCCGTGGATCTGGGCCTACTACGCTTTCTTCATGCACTACCCCGTGGAGAGCATGGTCACGAACGAGATGCAGGGGATGGAGTTCACCGGCTGCACCGACGCGTGCGCCCCGCCCCGCCCCGCCGCCCGCCCGCGCCCTCCCCGGAGCCCTCGGGCTCTAGATCTGATCCCGCCCCGGCCCCCTGGCAGGCTGTACGCCAAAGGGATGTGCTACAAGACGGGCGACGACGCCGTCGCGTCCTTTGGTTACTCGTACGACAACCGCTACCTGAACCTCATGTGAGCACGCCCCGCCCCCCGCGTCGAGGCTCGAGCTCGGAGTCCTGGCCTGACGCCGGCGCGCATGCATATGCGCAGCTGGCTCGCCGTCTTCTTCGTCGGCTTCGAGCTGATCAAGGGCCTCGCCATCCACCGCGTCGTCCACCTCAAGCGCTGAGCGGCGGCTCTGGAGGCTCGCGTGATGGAGTGCCGCGTTTCCGCGCGCGTGTACGCGAGCGGGTTGCTGCTCTCTGGTATTATTTTGACAACGCTATAGCTATGACATACACATCTCGGTTGTTTTCAACATTTTCACTTTGCGATCGTTTAAATCGGCTTTGCAATTGTGTCTCGAGCTCTAGATCTTTGTAGCGCTGATAGCTCGTAACTAAAGCTACTAGTATAGCCCGAATAGGAAACGCATGTACGCTAACACTCAACTTGCACTCTAACAGTCAAGATGTTAATACGATTTCAAATTCGCACACCCTTTCTTGAGCACCAGAAAACATCTAGATTTAAATTTAGATCTCACGTTCTCGTAGATCGTAGATCAGACGATCAGACTGTATCTACAGACTTCGTGATTAGAACTCTAAACAGTTACCATGCATAGGAAAACATGGACACGCATACGTTGCAAGGGGGGGTACCCCCTCCCTTGCTCCCCTGGTGAGTTGGTGCGGCGTACTTTCTGTGTTAGCAATTTTTGTAAGATGCGATTCTTTGCATGCGCTCTCGTATAGGTGTGATCGCATCGTAGCCGCTGCGAGCGGCCGAAAAAAATGCAAGGGCGGGGCTGCGCAAACATGTCGAAGTCGCGCCTCACCTGCTATCGCTATACGCGCCGGACCACGTGCTCCTGATTGCTCTCGATGCGCTCTACAAACTTTGTCATACATGCCCGGGCTCGAGAAGCGGCGTGCGGCGCGCTAGGCCGCCTCAAGTACCTGTTGTACCGGGCGCCGAAAAAAAGCGCTCTTGAGAGTTGGAGGAGATCGTGTTGCCGTACCCGTACTTCGTTCTCCTGCGTCATGGCCCTTCGCCCGGGTCCGCGGCCGACAGACGTAGTCGCAAGCGAAGTTGAGCTTTGCTCGAGCTTGCAGCCTTGCTCCGACCCGCGCGGCTGCCATCCGGGCGGCAAATGCACTCGCTGCGGGAAGCACTTCACTCGGCAGGACAACCTGTATAAGCACGTTCGCCAGTGCAGGAAGAAGGCGCCCGCGACGCCGCGTTTCGGTGCGCGCCGCTTGGACGAGTGTGCGCCGATGGTTCTGAGTGCCCCGCGCCCGCCGTCAGCAGATTCAAGCTCGGCGATTCCGATCTCTTCAAACATGCCACACTCTTGCCAGATGGAAGGCCTAGGTGATCTCGCGCGCCGCCCGGCAATCCCAAGCTGGGCGTGCACATTCGACGACGGCTCTGACAAGGCCGGTACGGTCGGTGCAGATCTTGCCGGACTCCGGTTCAGGCGGACTTCAGCTCGGCGATGTCAAGCCCTTCAAGCGCAAGCACGGGGCGGATCACCACTCGCACGCCTCGGCCCGCGGCCGGGGCGCCGGACTGGATGCGTGGCTTGACCCGCGGCCGGCGCTCCGCACTAGCTGTACTACGGTAGCGGAGGGTGGCGGCGTCGCAGTATTCGCAGCTGCTCCTAGTACGCCGCGCCGGGCTGCTTCCCTGCCCGCTGCTCCCAGCTGCTCCGCGCGCCCGCTGCTTCAGCAGCTGCTCCCTAGGCCTAGGCGCCCGTCGCCCCGCCCGCTGTTTCAGCTTTGTCGACTCCAGGTTCGCCCCGCCGGCGCCGCTGCTGCCGGCGCCGCGCGCGTCACCCGGCCGACCTCACTGGGCCCCGCGCCGGCGCCGCGGCTGTCCGGGGCGAGCTGACGCCTCGGTTCTGCGCAGGCTATGCGCAGGGCTCGGCGCCACCTGTCGCTCCGCCCGCTTTCTCGCCCGCCGCCCCGCCGGCTGCTTCAGCTTCGTCGACTCCAGGTTCGCCCCGCCGCTGGTTCGCCCCGCTGCTGCTTAGCACCTGACCCGGCCGCCTCCGCTGGGCCCCGCCCCCACACGGCCGCTGTCCGGGGCGAGCTGACGCCTCGGTTCTGCGCATGCGCAGGCTACGCGCAGGGCCCGGCGCCACCTTTCTCTCCTCGGATGCCGCTTTTCCGCCCGCCACCGCCCTCGCCTGCCCGCCCACCTGGTGCCGCCGCCCGCGTCGCCACCCCACCTACCCGCCTCGCCACCCCGCCCGCCTCGCCCAGCCGCCCGCCTTGCCTCTCTAGCTGCCCCCTCCGCCCCCCTCCCCTGCGCCCCCCGCCTCCCCCCCAAGTACCCTGCAATGTGTACCAGTACCCCCCCTTGCACCTCCGCGCGCGGCCCGCACTTGCCGCACTTGCACAGGGCCGGGCGCGGTCTGCTAGTACATAACTGTAACGCCATAATCGTACGTGTACGCGTTGCGCATGCCCAGCTACGTGCATAAGCAGGCAAAGTGACGCCGACGCGGGTCCGGACTCCAGTGAGCCCTGCCCGAATTTCTGTTCAATTAAGAGTATATACGTATCAAATATTCGTCGAAGTGCAGGCTTGACGAATATAGACGAAATAAAGACGCTATCGAAGATTCCTACGTTTCCAGTACGCGTACGCGTGCGCCGTGCCAGTGCGGTGCCCCCGAGCCTGTACGTCCGACGGTCACCAAATATTAATGCATCATCACGATCATGCATGACATGCCAGATTAGTAGTAATTTAGTATACCGTATACCGTAGTACGTACTACGTATACGTACTAGTTTTCAAAATTCGGACTGGCATTCGAATTCGGCGGCGCGGCGGCCCAGCGCAGGCGGCCGCGATCGCGGGATTCGCGCGCGGCCGCGGGCGCCGCGTGCGGCCCGGTGGCCCGGCGGTGGGGCTCCGTGCACGTGGGGGTCGTAACTTGACTCGTACCAGTACGTATATATATACTAGTATTATAGTACTACGGTAGTATACTGCACTACTACTGGGTTACTACTGGCATCATCAGTGGCATCACTGGCATGCTGAATGGCTCAGAGCCGGGAGCTCTAGTCTCTAGGCTACCGGTAGAGTCTAGCCTCTAGCACTGCGGCACGTCGCTGGCAGCCTGGCACCCGCGGGCCGCGGCCGCTGCACGTGCGTGCCGCTTGACGTGCGTGTCGACTCAAGCTCGCGAAGCGTCACTAAGGGCAAGGCAAGGCAATTCCCGACTCCCGATCGCGATCGCGACTCCCGTGACCCGCCGCCGGGCCGCGGCCGCCGGGCCGTCGCCCGACTCGGCGAGTCCCGATCGCGAGTCCCGACTCCGACTCCCGACTCCCGAGTCGACTCCCGGTCCCGAGTCCCGGAGTCCCGCCGGCCCGGGCCTCCCGAGTCCCGGCCCGAGTCCGACGGTCCCGGGCCCCCGGCCGGGCCGGCCCCCGCGGGCCCCGCCGGGCCCGGCCGGGCCGGCCCCGGGCCCGGGCCCCGGCCCCGCCGGCCCCCGGGCCCCGGCCCGGCCCGAGCCGCCCCGGCCCGCCCGACGTCGACGCGGCGGCGCCCCGGCCCGGCGCGGCCGGCGGCGACGTCGACGCCCCGGGCCCGGGCGGGCCGGGCCCCGGCCCGACGTCCGACGGTCCGACGGTCGACGGCCCCGTTAAGCGTTACTAATTATAAGTTATACAGGGTTACAACTTAATTCCAACGTTAACTTACAAGTTATATATATATATACTGCAGTGATTACAATTTAACCTAGCTTAACTTATATACACTGTAACATTTAAATTAGAGGCAATTTGCATGACTATAGTAGTACTTACATAAAGTTGCATTTAAATTAGAGGCAAATTCTCAGGAAATTTTGAGCCCTGAATCCCCTGATTAAGGCTGATTTAGCTATGAACATTCGAATCCTATAAGTGGGGAAAAATGCAGAAAAAAGCAGACAAAAAGGATGGGGAAATGCAGAAAAAAGCCAGTCACTGAGTGACTCGCGTGGCAGTGATCGAGTTACGATAACTTACGAATGGCCACATGCAGCCTGATGATGCAGGGTACAACAACACCGTGGATCAAAACGGCCACGGCGGAATTCCGGAAGCAGCCGCTTAGCAGCGCTAGTGGCATCACTGGCATCACAGTGGCATGCAGACTGATGCAGTTTGATGATGCCATGATGCATCATGCAGGGCATTGCCGCAGTGCTGCAATGCAGGCTGATTCAGCCGGGCTGAGCCGGCCCGGGCTGCCCGGCCGTCGGTGAGGCCGCCGAGGCGGCGCATGCCGCAGTGCGCAGCAGGCTGCCACTGCCAGCAGCGCAGCCTGCGCAGGGCAGCAGCCTATAGCTAGCGCGGGCCTAGCGCTGCGGCCGGGCACTGCGTGCGCGCGCGACGTCCACCGTCGGACATACACTCAGTGACTGCAGCTGAGTCTTTGCAATTGGCAGTCCAACTTGATACAAGCCGCGGCCGAGCCTCGGGGCTGCACTCGAGTTCCTGAGCGCGCAGCCCTACTAGGCTAGTCGTGTCGCTAGCGCGCGCGGCCGCGGCACAGCGCGGCGCCGACGCGGCGCGTGGCCCGTTGATATTTTCAGCCGCGGCCGCTCCTGCAGCAGCTGTCAGCATCCGCGCGCGGATCCAGCTGCGGCACGTGCACCCTCGGCCTTGATCCACGCACGCTGCACATGTCCAAATGTGCGCGTGTGTGTGCGCGCGCAGAGAGAACTCTCACTTGGATTGACCGACTGCCAGGTTGACCGACGAAGCCTCCGGCGAGGCGTTCCTCTCGGACCTCGCGCGCTCGCTCGCGGCCGCGGCCGGGCCGGCCGCGGCAGCGGGCCGGGCCGGCGCTGGATCAGCAGCCGGGTCCACAGGAGACGGCCTCCATGGGGCCGCGGCCGCGGCGCCGGCCGGCGTCGGCGTCGGCGCCGGCCCGTCGGCGCGGGCGCTCTGGGGCGCCGTGCTCCTCGCGGACATCGCGGGGTCGGTGCGGGCGGCCCAGGAGCTCCTGCTCGACGGCGGCGGCGGCCTCTCCGCGCTCGCCGGCTCCGGCCACGGCCAGCGCACGGCCGGCTTCGACGGGGCCCGCGCCGCCGACCTGCTCAGCCGCAAGCTGAACGCGGCGACGCAGAAGATCCTCCGCGTCGCCCGCGCCTTCGACGGCGGTGCGTGCACGTGCTTCCAACGTACGTTGTTGCTGACACCGGCTCGCTCTGACGCCTGCGCGTCCGCGCTTTCGGATTTTCTGCTTCAGACGTCCTCAAATTCCTGGTCAGTTTCGTCGTGGCTTCGGCTCGAGACCTGCGCCCGCTGACGTGCGGCGCGGCGCGCGTGCACAGGGGGACGCGTGCCTGGTCCTGCTGCCGTGCGAGGGCGCCTCGGAGCTGCCGGGGGCGTGCCGGCGGGGCCTCCAGATCGCGCGGGAGCTGCTGGCACCGCAGGCGGCGCCCCCCGGCGAGATCGAGCGCGACCGCGAGCTGGGCGACCCCTTCCAGCTCCACGTCGCGCTGGCGGCCGGCCCGCTCGCGGCCCTGACCCTCGGCGGCGTCAGCGGCAAGCTCGAGCTCACCGTGCGCATTAAATAATTAACATTCCCACGTCGTCGCCCGCCCGCTTCGGCCTAGGCCCGCTTCTCTATGTTGACAAAACCATCTAATTGCATTATATCTAACATGTAGAAGACCAGCCTTCTTCTTATTTGCGCTCGCGCTCAAACTTCGCGCAGGTGCACGGCGAGCCTCTCGCGCGCCTCGCGCAGGCCATCGCCCTCGCCCCCACCGGCTGCCTCTGCGCCGCCCCCGAGGCGAGCCGGACTCCCCCCCCCCCCCCCCCCCCCCCCCCCCCCCCCCCCCCCCCTCTCCCCCTGATGCGGCGCAGGTCTTGGCCGCGACGGGCTGCGAGGCGCCGGCTACGCGGCGGCGGGGCTCGGGCGCGGGCGCGGGTTCGGGCGCGCCGGGCGGCGGGTCCGGGGCGGCTACGGCGTCTTCGAGTGGCCGTCGCCGGAGCTGGACCGCGCCTGCGCCGACTCCACCCGCCCGTGGACCCCGCAGAGGCCGCCGCGCTCGGAGGCCGGCTCCGGCTCCGGCCCGCAGTCCCCGGCGAGCGGCGGCTCGCGGTCGGTCCCCCTCTCGCCGCCGGCGGCGCCGATCGGGCAGCGCTTCGTGGCCAACATCGCCGACCTCGCACGCGGGGGCCGCGATCGCGATCGCGATCGCGCCCGGGAGAAACCCCGACCGCTCGTCCTGGACCTGGCGGCCGAAGAGGGCCACGGCGCCGGCGCCGGCCGTCCGCGTGTACAGCCCGCGCCGTGCGTACGCGCGCCATGCGCCTCCGGACCCGTCGTCAGCGCGGCCGGCGCCCGCGGCCGAGCCGTGACCCCGGCCCCCGCAGAGAGCCAGAGGACTCGAGGTCCATGGCGCGCGGCGGGGCCGGGTCGCACCGCGCGGCGGCGGCGGCGGCGGCGGCGGCGGCGGCGGGCACCCTGGCGCGGCTCGCGCCGTTCCTGCCCCGGGACGTGGAGAGGGTCCTGACCCACGGCGGGTGCGCGCGCGCGCGCTGCATCCTCTCAAGCTTCGATTCTAGACAATAAGCTACAATAAGCTCGTTATGATTAGTTGGACTAGTTGGAGATCAGAGCGTTGCCGCAGGCGCTTCTTCGCGGAAATGCGGGTGATCACGTGCGCCTTCGTTCTCCTCCCGACGGCCCCGGGCACGCCCGGGTCCGACGCGGCGACGCCAGCGGTGCGCGCGCGCCCCGCGTAGACCCCGTGAACGGTCGCCATGCTGAATTGGAAGCGCCCGCGCCCGGCGGTCCCGCCGGCGCGCCCCCCCCCGCCCGGCCCAGCAGGAACCCAGGCCTCCGGACTTAGAAGAACTCGAGGCTCTTGACCGGCGGGTGCGGGTCGTGCAGGGCGCCGCCGAGCGCTCCGGCGGCGTCGTCCGCAGCTTCTTCCGCGACGACAAGGCCCGCCCCCCCGCCCGCCATTCCGGGTCCAGGGCTGAGCTTGACATCCGATGCGCTCCTCTTCGTCTATGCGCAGGGCTTCGTGGGGATGGTCACGTGGGGGCTCGTCGGCTCGTCCCACCCGGACGACCCGAGCCGCGCCTGCTCCGCCGCGGTTCGAGCCGGCCCCGGCCCTCCCCCGCTCCAAGGCCCCCAGACCAGTCCCGACGTCCTCGCAGGTGCGCATCCGGGACGAGTTCGCGGAGGGCGGCCTCGGCCGCGTCAGCGTCGGCGTCTGCACCGGCCGCGTCTTCGCCGGGTGCGCCGACCTGTGCCTCGAGCTCGCTCTCCATCGAAATCCAACGCGCCCGCGCTCGCCTGGCACAGGCTCGTGGGCGACTCGTCCCGCTGCGACTACACCGTGCTGGGGGCCTCCGTCAACCTTGCGGCCCGGTGCTTAAAATTTAAATAGCTTGGTCGTGAGCCTGTGCTTCGATTCGAATTCGTTTCGCGCTCATTGCATGTTCTTGGCGCAGGCTCATGGCGGCCGCCGACGGCGCCGTGCTCATCGACCGGATGACGCACGACACGGCGAAGAGCGAGTTCGGTGCGCGCCCTAGCCTTTCTCCCTTCTGCACGTCTCCAAGAACCATCTTAAGCTTCTAGATCTAGAACTAGATCTAATCTGCCCGTGCGCGCTCGATCGTTATCGCGAGCCGTGTGGGTGCTGACCGGCCTCGCCTGCAGAGGCCGAGGCGACGCCGCCCCTCACCGTTCGTGAAGCCCGGCCTCGTAGGCACTCAGAGGCCGGGCTGACGTCGACGCCGGCGGCCACGGCCGTCGCCCCGGCTTGCGTGTGCGCGCAGGTGAAGGGACACGACGGGCCGGTCGAGGCCTTCCTGCTCGTGAGGCGCGTGGGCGGGCGCTCGTGGTGCGACCGCGCGCGGCCCGCACGTACACCGCGCACGCGGCTCTCCTCGAATCGGGGTGATTCTTTTTGGAGCAGGCGCAAGGTGCCGTCTTCTCGATCGCTCAGGGAGATGGACGGCGGCGGCGGCGGCGGCGGCGGCCGGCGCCAGTCGAGCAGCAGCGTCGCCAGTGCCCTCAGGCGGCAGTCGCGGCAGGCGCAGGAGACCGCTCCGACTGCAAACGGCGCCCACGCGTTCGAGGGCTCGGCCTCGGCGTCGGAGAAGTACCAGAGCGCCAGCGAGGGCGAGGAGCTCGGCGCCGGCAGCCCGGTCCGCCCACGTCCCAGCGCTAGCGCTAGCGATCCCGCGGCCGGAAGAAACTTAACTATAAGCGTATAAGAAACTCAACTATAAGCGTATAACTAAACTAAACTTAACTAACTATAAGCGTATGCATGCGGGCGCGGAAGGGGCAGCTGATGCTTATACATTCTAAAATTCGCTTCATAAAATTGCTCCATAAATGCATTCTAAAATTCGCTTCATAAAATTCGGTCCCGCTAAAATTCGAAGGGGCGGCTGACGGGTGTGGTTCTCGCCGCAGGGGTCCTCCGAGGCTCACATCTTTGGGAGGATGCCCCAGCGCGCTGCCGTGCAGGTTCCGCCGTTGCTTCGTATGATTTCATCGCGCGCCGCACCTGGTTCGACTTTGCTTTGCCGCGGCAGGAATTCATCGCGGCGGCGGCGGCGTCGACGCGGGCGGAGGGCCTGGGCCTAGGCCTAGGGGCCATGGGCCGCGCAAGCGGCGGCGGCGCACACAACGGCGGCGCTGGGGTCCTCGTCATCGAGGGCGAGGCCGGCTCTGGTGCGCCGCGCGCGCGAGCGCGGGCCCGAGGGCCCCCTCCCTCCCTCCTTCGGGCGCCCCTTCACCTTCCACCAGGCAAGTCGGTGCTGGTGTCGGAGGCGCTGCGCCTGGCGGAGGCGAGCGGGGTCCCCTGCCTCGCGATCGCCGGCGACCGCCTCGACGCCGCCCGCCCCTACCACTCCCTCCGCGAGGCCCGCCCCCGCCCCCGCGCGCGGCCTCGCCGCTCGTGACTGGTCGTGACTGCGACGCGCGCAGGCGCTGCGGGCCGTCTTCCGCACGGATTCGGAGGGCGACGAGGGGCAGGGGCGGGAGGCGTACCCCCTCGCCTCGAGCTCCGTCACGCGATCGCCGGCCGCGGTCCCGGACTCGGTCTCCAAGGCCGAGTCGCGCCGCGAGTCGGTGGCATCCGGGGAAACCCTGAACGTGTACCCGGCGTCCAGGCTTCGGCCCTCGTACGGGTACACCTCAGTGCGCGTGGAGCGGGGGGGCGCCGACGGGCCCCCCCCGCCCCCGCTCCCGGACGTGCGGGAGATCGACGGCGGCTCGGGCGCTCGGGATCGATCGCCGGCGGTGGAGGCCGCCCTGAATTCCATCCGCCGCGTATCCACCTACATCACGCGGCGAGCCCCTCGCTTCCCCCCGGGCCCGGGCTCGAGCCCGCGCGCCGCGCCCTCGCCATCGCGCCTGACGCCGCGTCGCGTCGCGCGCAGCCGCTCGAGCTTCGCCGCGTGGGAGGACTTCGACCTTGCGCCCGAGCGCGAGCCCGACCGCGATCCCCTCGCGGCCGCGGGGGGCGCGCCGCGGCCCTCGGCAGTCGTCGCCATGCTGCCGACCAGCTTCGCCCGGGTGCCCTAGGCCTCGAACTTGATCTCGGCGCCGGTGTCGCGCCGCCGGCCTCGTGACCACCTCGCGGCAGCTCGGCGGCGTCGGGGAAGGAGGCGCGGGGGGCGCGGAGGAGGGGCGGGGGTACTCCCCCCCCGGGCCCGCCGACGTCGGCGCGGGGCTGGCGTCCCTGCGGGACTCGCTGGCCCGCCTCGACCCGGAGCTAGCCTCCCCCGCCAACGCCCGGGTCAGCTCTCCCTTCAGCTTCGGTCGGGATCGAGATCGCTCACGTGGGCGGGGCGGGCCGGGCAGCTGCTGCACGACCTGCTCGAGGACGCGCCGGCAGTGGCGGGCGCCCGCGCCCGCGCGCATGGCGGCGGCCGGGGCGACGACGGGCACCGCGACAGCGCCGCCGACGCCCTCCTCCTCTTCCTCTCCTCCCTCCTCCGGGTCCGCCCCAGGCCTAGGACCGGGCCCCCGCGCTCGCGCGCTCCGAAACCGCCCGCTGGAGCTCACCGCCTCGCGGCCGCGCCGGCAGACTTTGATGCGGCGGCTCGGCGCCATCCTCGTCGTCGAGGTGCTTGCAATGGCCTCCGAGCCCGCCTACCTCGCGCTAAAAACAAGCTGGGGCCGGGGTACAGGACGCGAGCTTCCTGGACTCGCCGACGCAGCGGCTCGTGAAGACGGTCGCGCAGCACTCAGAGGCGTCCGTCATCATCACGCTGCGGACCGGGGGCGAGGAGGGCGAGGGGGATTTTATGGCCAAGGCGAGCCCGATCGCGAGCGGGGACCTCGCCGCGGCTCGCGACCGCGGCCGCGAGCGGGAGGGGTCCGAGCCGGGCCCCCTGTCGGGCCCCCGGAAGGTGACCGGTCGCCCGCGCGCGTGCCCTAAAATCACATAGTGTCTTATAAGACCTTTTCATTATTGGTACTGGACCTGAGGATGCTTTTTCCTAATATGATGAACTTCCTGACCGCCCGCGCGCCCCTTGTTCGCGAACGCGCGCGCGCGCGCGCGGCACCCGACTCGAACGACCGCCCCCTCCGCAGCCGCCGTCCTTCTCCGTCCTGAGCCTGCCGGCCGCGTCGGCGTCCCGCGCGAAGAAGGTCGCGATGGGGCCCCTCGACGTCAAAGGTGCGCGCCCGTACCCCCCCCCCCCGCCCCGCCCCGCCCCGCCGATCGCGAGCCCGCAAGCGGCCGTGTCACCCAGATAGATTAGATAGATAGATCGCTTCCGAGCCGCGCCGGCCGGCCCCCTCCAGCTGAGCTGCCCCCGCAGAGGCGCGGCGGTTCATGGGGCACCTGACGGAGATCCCGCCGCTGGGCGTCCCCGCCTGGCTCGCCGAGGAGCTCAGGGAGCGCGCCCGCGGCAACCCCTTCCTCCTCCAGGAGATGGTGCCCCCGCGAGCCCGCGCCCGCCCGCGCCCGCGCCCGGCTCGTGAAGCGAGTGCGAATCGATGGTTTCGAATTTAGTTCGCGCGTTAAGCGCCCATGTCACATATCGCATACTGTACCCCCCCCGTCCCCTCCCCCCTCGAGCTCGATCTCGCCCCCCCGGACTCCCTACTACAGCCGGCGCCGGCGTTTCTGACGCGCCGGCGATCTCCGCAGACGGCGCTGCTGCTGGCGAAGGGCGTCATCGCGCGCTCGCCCGACTGGCGCCGCCTCCTCGCCTTCGACGAGCGCGGCAGGCCCGCCCCGCCCCCGCCCCCGCCCCCGCGCCTCCCGTGCCAGGCCAGGCCGGACCGGACCCCTGCCTGATCGTGGCCGGCAGGGAGCTGGGGCCCTCGGAGCGGCGGAGCAACCTGCCAGTGCCCGTCAGGTGCCGCCCGCCCTTCTCCTGCTGACGAGGCCCCTCCCACCCCGCTGAGCCCTAGGCCTGCCCCGGCCCGGCAGCCTGGAGCGGGTGCTGGTCTCCCGCCTCGACCGCCTCTCTCCCGACGCCGCCCTCGTCTGCAAGCTGGCGCGCACCCCCCTTGAAGAAGCCCAACCCGCAAGCCAACCTAAGCTCTGCCAAGCGAGCTAAGGGGCGGCTGGATCGCAGTGCTCGGTGCTGGGGGCGCGCTTCGAGCAGGGCAGCGTGCTCTCGGTGCTGGCCCCCGAGGTCAACCCCGCCACCCTCCTCTCCTGCCTCCGCGTGCGTGTATACGAACCCCCCTCGCGTCCCGCCCCCCCGGCCCCCCCGCCCTATCCTTTTATTAGACTCAATTAGACTCGAAAAGAAAAGAGAGCAGCTAATACGTGAGGTACTGACGCGCTCGAGGCCGGCTGGCAGAGCCTGGAGAGGCACGGGGTACTGCTGCGGGGCAAGAGCTTCCGCGGCTCCCCGGAGTACCGCTTCGCTCAGGTGAGGGCCCCTTAAATTTCACGTACCCTCCGGCTGGGCGAGCTTGGGGCCGTTGCAATTGGCGGCTTTAATTTGAGGACTTGAGGGAAGTCTTGAGAGAAAACTTAAGCTTGCGAAGGGCAGTGGCCGCGACTCGCGACGGGTCTAGCTCTCGCGTGCGCCGCTGACGCTCCGGGTCCCGCGCGCCCGGCCCCGTCGCAGGCGTCCCTCTGTGACATCGTCTACCAGGTTTGTTTGTTCGCTCGCCCTCTGCATTCTTTTCCCCGCCTCCGCCGCGCCCCCGCAAAACATGACGCCCCCCCGCAGCTGCTCTCCGAGTCGGACCGGCGGCGCCTGCACTGGCGGGCGGCCCTCGACCTCGAGGCCCGCCCCGGCAGCCCCGCCGCCGCGGTGCACACACACGCACACGCGACCCCGCCCAAGCTCCCCCGCCCGCGCGCCCCTCACACACAGCGGGCAGCTGGCGCAGCACTGCGGGCGGGCGGGGGCGCTGGCGGCGGCGGTGCACTACCTCGACCGCGCCGCCGCCGAGGCCATGGCCGCCGGCGCCTACGCCGAGGTCCGCCCCCGCCCGGCGCCATTGCGCCCTGCAATCTCCTAGGCCTCGAATTCTCAAAGATAACTTCAAAACGCTTGTTGGCTATTTTTTATGATCATTGCGCCGATCTTCTAGGATCGTAATGTGCTGTCGTATAGACATGACCACGGGACCCTTGTGGCCCCGTCCGGCCGCGGCGCTCTGCACGTCTGCTGACGCCGCGGCGCGCGCGTGCCCCGACCGGCAGGCGAGGAGCCTGGCGGGGGAGGCGATCGAGGGGGCGGAGCGGCTGCTCGCCGGCGGCTCCGGCCCCGGCGGCGCCGAGGCCGACGCGGTGCCCCTGCCCGGCATGGACCCGCTGGCCGGCTCGGCGGCGGGGCGCGCGGCGCTGCGCTCGCTGGCCGCCGGCGCCCGGCGCTTCGTGGTTGCCGCGGGGAGCCTCTTCGCCCTGGGGCACCTCGCCGAGGCCGAGCTCGTGCGGCCCGAAGCCTTCCCGCGCGCTTATATATTATCTGCATAAATACCTTAAGAGGCCATAAATACCTTATATATTATCTGCATAAATACTTTAAGAGGCTGAACTTTATAATTAGAGCCTGAGCTTGTCGAGGCCGCCCGTCTGATCCGCCCCGATCGGATCTAATCCGATCCAGCCGGTCGCGATCCAAACCCACCCCAATCTTAGCGATGACCAGGCCTCGTACCTGCGTGCGCCAGCCGCCCGGGACGGTTAGAGTTGATAAAGGACACCCAGTGCAAGCAAGTCTTGCCCGACAGGGCAGAGTCTTAACTCTACCGCCACACCTAAGCCACCTTAGGCTATTTCTCCAAACCCACCCCAATCTTAGCGATCTGACTGCACAGAACCTATCGCACCGTATCTATCTGACCATGATTCCCTTCGAATATTCGATAGCTACACGAAGTCCGGATCCTAGCCGACATTCATTTTCGTGCGCTAAGCGTGGCTGACCTCGCCTTTGCCGCGCGCCGCGCGCAGGTGCTGGAGCGGGCGCTGCCGCTGCTCGGGCTGCCCCACGCCCGCGACGCCCCCGTCCTCGCCGGCGTCGCCGCCAACCTCCTCAGGGCGCGCCCCCGAGCTCGGGCTCCAGAAAGGAGGCCCGGGGCCCTATACATCGGATCTGGATCTAGGTTTACATTCAGATGCACCTAATCTAAAATCGAGATCTAGACGGTGATCCCCGAGTTAGCTTCAGGAAGCCGGAGCGGCAAATCAAGCATACCGCCCTATCGGATCTGGATCGGGGAACGGCGCTAGAGCTCCGGGTCCTCCTGGGTCCAGATATCAACCGAAATTCCCCGCCCTGTGGTCGCTGAGGGGCGCGCGCGCGCGTGCGCAGCTGGCGGCGCGGGGCCCCTCAAGGCGGCCCTCGGGGAGGGCCCGCACCCCCGAGGAGGAGGAGCGCTCTGCCGCCCGCCGGTGCCCCCGCCCGCCAGCCCGCCCCAGTCCAGTCGGGCTGGATCCAGATCTGGAGCCGCTCACTCACCTCTGCGGCCCCTCGCGGTCCGGCAGGTGCGCCTCGTCGCTGCTCTCCATCTACACGCACATCATGGTCCGTTGACGTCGACGCCCCGGCCCGCGCCCCGGCCCTCGGCCCGCGGCTTCCCTTGAAGAGCATTTCCTAAGCTTAAGCGCCCGGCTGCCAGGTGCACAAAGGGGACGGCCTCGCCGCCGTCTACTACGCCGCCCGCAACGCCGTGGTGAGAGCGCGCCCCTTCAGCTGGACGCTCAGATCCGGGCGGGCCCAGACCACCTGAACTCGGACCCGGACCCAGATCGCGGGGGAGGAGCCGGAGACGCCGGGGTACGTGGACGCGTGCGCCTTCATGTACAGCATCTTCACGGTGCGCGGCCCCCGAGCTCGAGCTCGAGCCGGGGCGGGGGGCGAACATTCCCCCGCCGGCCCCCTCCGACCGCGCCCCGCGCGCAGCTCATGAAGCTCCGCTCGCGGGCCGAGGCCTTCCGGGTCCGCAAAAGAAATATCAATCAGCAGCGGCGGGCGGCTGCGGTTATCATGAGACCGACTGGGCGCGCGGGGGCGCAGAGGCGGGCGCAGGAGCTGCTGAAGAGTCCGCGCTGCGCGGGGGCGCTGGGGTACCTCCTCTCCAACGAGGCTCGCCCCCTCCCCCCCGCCCCGGGCAGGGGGCGCGCCTGTGACCGGGTACCGTGGGCCCGGCGCGGCTCAGGTGAGCACGCTGGCGATGCTGGGCAAGCTTCGGGAGGCGGAGGAGCTGAGCGCCCGCGGGGCCATCGAGGCGCGCCCCGCCCCCGCCCCGCCCCCGCCCCGCCCCGCCCCGCCCGCCCCGTCGACCGCGCCGGCCGCGCAGCTCGCCTCGGGAGGGACCTGCGCGCCGCCTTCGAGGTGCCCCCGCGCTCTGGGCTCTCCTTGAGACTCCCCCGCTTCCTCCGCCGCGCCCACTCGTGCTGACCGCCGTTCGGCCCGCGTCTCCCCGCCCCGCCCCGCCCCGCGCCCCCCGCCCCCCACAGGCGACGATCAACCACGCGGCTGTGGCGGCCTTCCGCGGCCGCTTCGCCGCCGCCGTCGACTCCTGCGAGGCCGTCGTGCGTACCCCCCGGCCGGCCACTCCCCCCCTCCCCCCTCCCCCTCCCCGCTCCCTCCCCCCCCCCTCCCCGCCCCGGCCCCTTGCCCTGCGCAAAATATCGTCTTGACGGCCTCAGCCAGATCCAAGAAGCGCGCCTGGCGGGCCACACGGTGCGCGCGCGCCTTGGCCCCCTCTCCGATCTTCTCTGCGCTGCTGACGAGCCTGGCCACCGGGACAGCTCCGCCTGTTCTGGGGCCTGTCCATGGCAAGCCCTGTCTTCTCTCCCCGCCCCTGCCTTTGATCCGCGCCCGGGCTCACCGCCCCGCCCGCGCCGCGCGTGCCTGCGCAGTTGGCGACGAGCTGCCTGATGCGGGGCTGGCCGGCGCGCGACGGCGGCGGGGGCGGGAGTATGGGCACGCTGGCGACGCCGCGCTCGGGCAGCGCGCGGCGCGACTCGATCTCAACGCGCGGCCTAGCGGACGTGGAGGAGGCGCGCCCCGCCCCGCCAGATGCTTGTCGGGATTTTCAATCAGGGCCCAGGCTGAGGACTTCCATTTAAGCCGCCGTCCCGCCCACGAGACTAGCGTCTAAAGACCGCCGTACCTCTCCTCCCCTCCCCCCCACAAAAACCAAAAAGCCCCGCCCCGCCCCGCCCCGCCCCGCCCCGCCCCGCCCCCATCTAGCGGCGCCGCCGGGACTCTAAGTATTTTCGGCGCAGGCGATGAAGGAGGCGCGGGCGCTGCCGCTGGACCCGATCGCCGTCATCGACCACCTCGTCGCCGCCGCCGCCACCGCCGCCCTCCGCGCCGCCCAGGGCCGCAGCGCCGTGCGCCGCCCCGCACGCGCACGTCCCGTCAACCTAGATTTCTCATGCTCCGTGATTACATTCTTCCGTCTAGTTTAGTTTCCTTAAGCTTCTTCTGCGCCCGCTCCTGCTCCTTCCCCCTAGCCTAGGTCTTCGCCCTGGATAAGCTAAGCGTGTACTGCAGGAGGCGGTGGTGGCGGGGGCGGAGGCGGTGGCGCTGCTGGCGCGGCACCGCCGGCGCACCCTCGTCGGGCCCGTCTACGTCTACCAGGTCCCTTGATTACCGAATTTGATTCCCCTCCCATCCTCTTCTCTCCTCGGGCCCACGCCGGGCGGGGCGCGGGCGCAGCTCATCCTGGCGCCCCTCTTCGTGCTGGCGGACGCGCTCGAGAGCCTCCTCCGCTCCCCCGGATTCGTCGCCAGGTCCGTCCGCCGCCCCGGGACCGGGACCCCGCCCCGCCGCCTCCGTCCACGGCGGCCGGCCCACGCGCCCCGCCCGCCCGCCCGCCCCGCGCCAGCTCCTCGGGGGGCACCATCCTCGGGATCCTGCGCACCGTCGGCAAGGCGCTGGACGCCGGGGCGTCGACGTACCCGCTGGTGCGCCCGGCGGCGGCGATCGTGCGGGGCCGGCGGCTGGAGGCGGAGGGCCACCCGCGCCGCGCCGCCGCGCTCTTCCGCGAGGCCGCCGCCGCGGCCGCCGCCATCGGTGCCCTCCCCTCGCGCCCCGCCCCGCCCCGCCCGCGCCGCATGAGTTTCCCCGCTGCTGCGCAGGCGCGCAGCTCTTCGAGGCGCGGGCGCTGCACCACCTGGGCCACTGCGCCGGCGCCAGGCCCGAGGAGCGCGCCGGCGCCGCCTCGAGCGCCGAGCTTCTCTTCCGCCAGATGCGGGCCCACGCGCCCCCGGCCGCGGCCGTCGGCACCAGTCCCGGCGCACCCTCCCCGTCCGCGCGGCTTGCGCCGTCGACACCCCGCGGCTTCAAGATGTAGTTATAATTACAACCCGGCGACGCTCACCGTGGCACCGCAATTCTTTCGTTTCTTGATTCAATGATCGTACTTCCGCTTCTTTCGAATACCAATTTCGCGGCCTTCGTCTCAGAGTCTCCACAGCTTTAGATCTGCGCATGCTCCAGATGTACAAGCACAAGGTAGTTTAAGTTCGGGGAATAATATTTCAGGTTAGATTTAGTTGAGTCCTTGGTTTCCTGATGTTCTCATTGCTTGCAGTTAGCCCCTCCTGTCTCTTTTGTTTTGTGAGACCACGGCGCCGGCGGGGCGAATCTCCTTTCGAATTTGAAATTCCCGGAGCATCAATCTTTGAGTAACGTTACATATTATATACCTAGCCTTGTAGAATACGGCAGGTATTTATATGCGTGCAAGGACCTATTTCGCTGGCTACCATATATATGCATGGAGGACTAGCATATTATGTACGGGTACCTCCGCCGCCGTGTTCGGCGCCGGCTGTCAGTACTTCGCTCGGTAGCTCCCCCGTCGTGGCTCCTCGGGGGCCTCTTCGTCGTCGTCGTTCGCTGGGTTCCGGCTCCGGGTCAGATTTCTGGCCGGGCTTACCTTCTCCTGGCTCTGCTCCTGGGCCCTCAGCTCCGGGACCGGCTTCCCCGATCTCCTCCCGGACTCGTGGTCGTACCCGTCGCCGGCTTGCCGAGCCTGCGGCTCCTTCTACTTCCCCCCGGCAGTTTGCCGGGCCGGACCCTCCGGCCTTTGTTCTTGATACCGGACTGCCGCCTTTGCCTTCGTCTTCTGCTTCGCTGGTCGCGATCGTCTCCCGCCGGCGCCGGCGTACTTCTTCGTCTTCTAGTTTAGTTCGGTCTGGTTCGGATTCTGATCGTAGTGTTGATGCTAGAGTTAGTTTCAATACTAGCTATAGTCCTCGTGCTCGACCTGTTGTTCGCCGTCGTTTGCAGTTCGATATCGATTGCCCGCCTCGACCCCGGCCGGCTTTAGTGATTCCTTTGACAGTCCTTTTGCCTGCTCTTGATCCGCCTGCTCCGCCTCCTGTGTCCTCCTCGACCTCGTGCCGTAGCTCTGCCCTTTCGCATCGTCCTGCTTCGCCTCCGCCTCCATGTCGTCTTGTTGTTCCTCTTACTTGTCTTCTTCCTGTTATTTATCTTTCTCAATTTTGTCCCCCGCTTCTTAGTGATGTAATTCCTTCTGATATTGATGGTATACGTATCTCTAGCTCTGGTTCTTCTTCGTGCACGTGTCAGTTAAACTCTGTCCCTAGATCTGCTCGATTTATCGTCTCTTCTCGCTATCGATCTGTCTCGAGCTCTGTGTCTTTCCTTTTTTCAAGTTTATTGTCGATTTTGGCTCTTTGTCTTATCTTTCTTCGTGCTCTTGTCTTAGTTATTTTGCTTTTTTGTCTTTATGCCCCCTGGGCAGCCCCCGCAGTGCTGGTGTCTAGAGACTGTGGCCGGTAATTCACCAAAAAAAAATATGTACTGGTAATTATAATGCCATGATGTGTATATATGCTCTTAAGGCTCCAGGCTTATAATTAAGGCTAACGTATATGCTCTTAAGGCTTCGGAAGACGTTAACGTTCATCAGGCCTACGAGTCGCGACTCGCGAGGCAATTTGCAAGTCGTCGTCAGTCGATCGCGAGACTTGAGCTCATCATCACCGACGAGCTCGCGATCGAGATCGCGACTCTCTCTGGCCGTGGGGCCCGGGAGGGGGGGCCCGCGCGCGCGCGCCGGGGCGCCCGCGCCCGCGGCCGGCCCGCGGGGCCCGGGAGCTCGCGATCGAGTCTAGAATCTATATTAGATCTGCCGCGGTCTCGCAGTCTCGTAATTATAATTAGCTGTTCTATAGGCTATAGCTAGTAGTAGCCTAGTACAGCCGCGGCCGCCCGAGGCCTCAGGCGCCGGCGCGCGTGTGCGCATGTGGATCCCGCCGGGCCGGTTCCCCTGGACTCACTGCGCAATGTGCGCATGCGGACTGCGGAGTCAGCGCGGACCGCTTCGGTTTCATGCGCGCTATCACCTGAGTGCGATATTTCACGAACTTGAAATGACCATCAAGTTGGCGACGTTGGCGTCGACTTACCGAAGCGGTCCGAAGTTACTAGAACTACTCCGTTTGCCCACCCGTCGTGATAGACGTTCACAAGCTACAGATATATATAGCTACCTATAGCTAAAGCTAGCTATAGCTCAAAACCTATTTCAGACCTCCACTGTAGCTAGATCTAGATATACAGCTAGCCCAACAACAAACTTGAAACCTACCATGTAGACAGAGCACAGCACTCGACGGTCCTCAGTGTTATCTAGTCGGAGAGATGAATTGGGCGTTGTGAAACTCCTAGTAGTTGTTGTTGAGTGCTAATGCAAATCGTTACATTGATAGACGTTTACAAAGATAGACGAGCTGCTGGTCAATCCATATATATACTACCAGTACAAGCTTATATATAATTACCCCCTTTAGACACAGTTAGACGGGGATCAAGTTAGACGAATGGGTGAACTCGTCTATCCGCGCCTAAATTTGTCGTCGCCTAACTTTGTGGATTGATACTGGTAGACGCACTGTCCAGTTAAAATCGGCTGCTAGGAGCTCGAGCGTTTCGAAAGTTCATGTTGATCTTATCTCCAAGAGGTACCTTCGTAAAAAAGTCAATCGCGATCGGGGGTTGCTGACACTTTTTGCGCCGACCGGCGACCGCGCATGTGATTGGTTGTCGATCATGTGCATAAACTTAACATAATTAACGGATATTCAAAGGTTAATTCATGATAACAGTGAGAAAAATGTATCTATAATATGAATTTCCAGTATATATATAGCAGACGTCGACATACATATATATAATTAATAATATATGCAACATGAATTAAATTCCGCGGTCCACGAAGCGGGTCCGCGGCGGTACCGGTCTGACGGCCGCCCGCGGCCGGCGCCGGCGGAGCGGCAAGTTTGCAACTTGCCGGAAGCCGCAGAAAGTTGCGGGCAGTAGTTCTTGGAAGTCTGCGGTGCGAGTACCCCCATCGCCACCATCGAGCTCGAGCTCGGAACTCGATCAGGGTCGACCTCCGTAGCAGCGCGCGCTAGCCGCGCATGCAGCGAAGGTGAAGGGATCTGTGGGCTACAGCGAGCGGCGAGCGGAGCGGAGCAGCAGCGCAGCAGCAGCAGCGCCCAGCTGCGCGGGAGAGCATGAGGGAGCCCGGAGCAGCGCGGCAGACGAAAGCGCGGAACAACCGCGTCCAGGTAAGGCCGGCCCTGACTTGATAGCGCACCAACATGGCATGGCGTTCTGTCACCTTATGTGCTTGCTTTCGAAGGCTGCTGATCGCGCCTGCCGCAGGCGATAAACTGCAGCTGGTCCGCGACGAAGTGCGCGTGTACGTCTGCCCTATTAACGAGGGGGCGCACAGGACACCGGAAGAAGATGATAAACTTCGGGAGCTCGTCGTACAGCACGGGACGAAGGACTGGGTCCGCGTCTCCTGACCGCTTCTAAATTGATTCCGCTGATTTGCGCCGCGCGCTAGGTCCTGATATCGCAGCTGCTCGGCGGGTGCAGGAAGAGCAAGCAGGTGAGCTTCTTTGATCTGCTTGAAAGAGGACGCGTTTGGTGATCCGCTCGCAGGTTCGCGAGAGATTCATAAATCATGGTTCGCCACCGCTTGCGCACTCTGCCACGCGCCCCGCGCGCGCGTCCACGGCGCGTCGCTAACAAATATCCGCTTCTACAGTCGACCCGAGCGTTCGGAAAGACCCCTGGTGCGCACTGCGTTGTGCCCTCGTCGATATTCTCGTCCTGATTACAGCCGCGGCCGCAGGACCGAGGAAGAGGACCGGTTGATTGCGACTCTGCAGGCGAAGGTAACGCGACTCGACGCGATTTCTCGTTCGCGCATTCGAACGCCGCTCTGCGCAGCTGGGCAACTCGTGGGTCCAGATCGCCCGCTACATTCCGGGCCGCAGCGACAACAGTGTGAAGAATAGGGTCAGTCAGCTCTTGCCGCGCTTTCTTTTCCTTCTTCATCCGGTGGCCACTTTCGCTCATCCGCGGTCGGGGAAAACAGTGGAACTCCTCGATAAAGAAGCGCCTGCAGGTTCGCCTAGCTCTGCGACGAGCGCACCGCACCGCGCGGCTGACGTTTCGCGCGCGCGCGCGCGGCAGAGCGGCGAGCTGAAGCCCGGAGCAATGCCGCGGAGTCACGTACACGCGCACGCGCACCGGTCGCGGCCAGCGAAGCGCGGCCGCTACGCGTCGCGCTCCCGGGCGCCGGCGTCCGGCAGCGACGAGGACGAGGAGGACGACTCTGAAGAGGAGCAGGAGGAAGAGGACGGGGAGGAGGAGGAGGACAATGAGGAGGATGAGGAGGACGAGGACGAGTCGCCCGCGCCGATGAACGATGACGAGGCGGCGGCGCCGGCGCCGGCGCCTTCGCCGCCGCCCCAGGCGTCCTCGAGGCCGCCGCCCCAGGCGTCCTCGAGCGCCGGCGCGGGCGCCGGGGGGCAGTCGGAGGAGGAGGAGGAGGAGGAGGGTGCGGCGATCGCGTGCGGCAGCGACGAGGCGCTCCAGGTGCCGGGGCACGCGGGCGTCGGCGCCGGCGCGGCTCGGCGCCGGCACGGCTCCCGCGGCCCCCGCGCCCCGTCTCCGAGTCGATGTCGGACGGCGAGGCCTCCGTGGGAGGCAGCAGCAGCCGGCTGCCGACGCCGCCGCCGCTTCCCTCGCCCGCGCGCAGGCGCCGCGCCCGCGCCTCAAGCTGGCGCGGGACTCGCGCAGCGCGCTCGCGCCGCTGGCGCCGGCGCCGGCGCCGCCGCATCATCAGCTCTACCCGCCGCAGCAGCTGGCGCAGCAGCTGGCGCAGCCGCAGCCGCAGCAGGTGCAGGTGCAGAGGCCGCAGGCGACGCGGCTCCAGTTCGTGACGGTGGCGGTGCTCGTCCCCTCGGCCATCAAGGAGGAGGAGGAGGAGGACGGGTGCAGCGACGCCGGCCTCGGGGGCGGCGCGGCGGCCTGCTGGCCCGTCTCCGTCGTGGAGCCCGAGGGCATCCGCTTTGCCGGGGAGGGCCTGGAGGACGACATGGACATGGGGATGGGCCTCGGCATGGGCCTCCCCGCCTCGTGCGGGGTGGAGCCGGGGGCCCTCCCCGGCGACTTTGGCGCCGCCTCGGCCATCCCCTGCATCGACCCCCTCTCCATGCAGCTCTCCTGGCTCCTCGCCTCCTCCCCCCCGCCCCACGGGGGCCACCAGGGCCACTACAGCCAACTCCAGGCGCCCTCCTCCTGCTTCCTCTCCGCCCAGGACCCCGCCGCCTCCGCCGCCCCCTTCTCCTTCTTCTGAGCGCCGCGCCTTCCCTTCCTTCTCTCCTTTCAACGAATACAGACCGGGCGCCTCGTCGCTTTAAAATGCAGTCCAGGGGGCTCGCCGCTCCCTTTTTTCCATACATGAGATGTGCGCTTATACATAGCTTAGCATCGCTTTTGGCTGTCCCTATTTCCTTGGCGCAGATGCCTGTATCCCACATTTCCGTACATAGTGGTTTGGATAGGGCCGTTTTCCCGGAAGTATGTATGTTATGTGCGTATATCAACGGTATGTGTCGCGCGCGCGCGCGCGCTCGAGCCTCGGGACGTTTGGTGTAGAGGCACGTTTGAGCAGATCTTTGCCTTTCTTTTTTGTCTTGATCGAAGCATTCAGGCTTTTTTCGCCCCAAGTCCCCGCGAGCAGCTGCAGTACCAGTGATGCATTTGGGGTCGGATCGGATCGGAAGCCGTTTCTCGATATCGATGTATTTCAACCGAACCGATTTTACAATTTGAAACCCGTGAAGGTAACGCATGCAGGATGGGAGCGAACGGCCGGCTAGCGCTAGAGCTAGAGGAGGGAGGGGGCGGGGCCGGCGGGGGCGGGGGCGGGGCGGGGGCCCCAGGAGGGGACGGCGGCGGCGGCGGCGGCGGCGAGGCGGGTGAGCTCGGGCCCTCCCCCCGATGCCTGCGCCAGGGCCCCCTCCAGCGCCCGCGCCGCCGCCTCCAGCCTGCGCGCGGCCGGGCGGCATCAAGCGGGGCCCCGGGCCCGGGGGCGGGCGCCCAAGACTCGTAGTGGAGACTGCGCATGCGCGCTGCGGGGCGGGGGGCGGGGGGCGGGGCGCACCGGTCGACGGCGGCGGCGACGTCGCTGTAGAAGTCAACGCGCCAGTTCTGGTAGCACTCCGCCGCCAGCCGCCCCGGCGGCACCGGCCTGATGGATATATGACAAAGACATGGGTCGGAAGGCGGGCGGGCGGGCGGGGGGGCGTACCCGGCGGATCGCCCCGCGTGGGCGGAGACGCGGTACGCCGCCGCCGCCAGCTCCGCCCCGCGGCCCTGCGCCTGCGGCGCCGGCGTGAGGGGGGAAGAGCGGGAGGGGGGTACGGCCGCACGAGCTGGGGGTCCTTGAGGGCGTCACGCAGGCGGTCGGCGGCCTCCAGGACGTCGTCTGGGGGCGGGCTCGTGGACGGGTACGGGGTTTTCTTCGAGGCGGGGGGCGCACCGGGGGGTAGGATGAAGGCGAGTGTGCGGGAGGCGGAGGCGGCAGCGGCGGCGGCGGCGGAGGCGCGCGTCGCGAGGGGCCGCAGAACGGCGGCGGTCGGGACCTGCGTAGGCGAAAGCTCAGGAAAGAGGGGGGGGGGGAATCGGGATGGAGGGGGGTACGCGGGCCTCCGGGTCGAGCAGGCGGAGGGTGGGGTGGGCGGGGTCGTCGTCGTCCTCCCCCCCGGGGGGAGAAGCGGAGCGGGAGCTGGCCGGGGAGTCCCGGGGGGGAGAAGCGGTGACGGGGGGCGGGCCCGGGGACCGGAAGGAGTCGCAGGGGGCGGCCCGGAAGGGCGAGGCGGGGCTCAGGGGGCTCTTCCGCAGCCTGTGCAGGGCCCCGGCCCGGGGTGCCTGGCCCGAGGAGGCGCCGGCCGCGGCGGAGGAGGAGGAGGAGAAAGGGGGTACGCTTCGGGAGACGGGGCCCATGAGGGGCTCGGAGTCGTCGGAGGGGGCCGGACCGACACGGCCCATCGAGACCGGGGAGGGCGGCGAGGCGTCGGGCAGGGGTTCCGGGGTCGCCTCGGGGCCCTGCGCGGGCCCTGGCGCCGCTGAGCGCGCCTGGGCGTGGGCGGGGGGCACGGCCGGCCCCGGCCCCACGCCCACCGCGCGCCGGTCGGTGACGCCCTCCCCCGCCGGCCGCGCTTGCTGAGCCCTGCGCGAGCCGTGAGGGGGGCGGATCAGGAGGGAGGAGCGCGGGGGGGTACCGCGTCCGGTCGGAGAAGTTCCACGCGGATCCCTCCGAGAGGGTCGGGGAGGGGGACCGAGATGAAGAGGCGGAGCCCGGCCCAGGTCCGAACCCGGATTCCTGGGGGGGTACGGCGTCAACCGATGGCGCCGGGGTACGGCATATGCAAAAAGTAGGGGGCGGACCGGCGTGGATGGGCGGCGGCCCCCGCGGGCGGAGCCGGGCTGCGAACGGAGCGACGTCAGCGGGGAGGGGGTACATGGAGATCAGACGGGAGCCGGGTACACAAACCTGGGATTGGAGGCGGATGGAGTCCTTCTTTATGGAGTAGTACAGGGCTTCAAGGAAGGCCTGCGGAGGTTCGATCGCTCCAGCGAGGGGGTACGTGTTTGGGAGGGGGATACGGCGCACGTCGGGGAAGTGAAGGCCGCCGGGGATGCGCGGGTCCCGCACGGCGTGCACGAAGGACTTGTGGTTCATCTGGGGGGGGGGGGGGGGTAGAAAGATGAGAGGGGTACAGGGGTACGTAGACCGGAGGCCGGGGGGGGGGGGGGAGGGGGGGGGCGCACGCGGTCGGAGGGTCGGACGGCGGGGTTGTGGCGGGAGGTGTTCAGCATGAGCACGCTGCGGGGCGGGGCGGCGCCCCGGCGCGTCAGCCGGGCCGCCTCGGACAATCCTCTACCCCTGCACCCACGGACCTGTAGGCGAGGGAGGAGACGGATGCGGCGGAAGAGAAGATGCGCGACTGCGGGTTGTCGCTGAAGTACTGCGCCGAAAGTGAGGAGTGGGGAGTAGCGGCGGGGGGTACGGGGCGCGCGCCCTTTCGGCGAAGGCGTCGAGGACGCGCTCGACGAGTTGAGCCTCCCCGGGGGGGCGGAACAGCGAGAAAAGGTAGCTTGGGGGGAGGGGGGGGGGGTTAGGCGGGGAGGGGTAGGGGAAGAGGGGCGGGGCGCACCGGAGGGCGAACTCGAAGGGTACGTCCCTGCGGGGCGCGCCGAACGGGGTCAAGTCTGCCCGGGCGGGCGAGGCGAGGCGAGGCGAGGCGAGCGGGGGCGGCTGTGTGGGACGGGGCCCTCCCAAGCGCGCGCTCTTAGAGGCCGGGGGCCGCAGCTCCAGCCCCAGTCGCCCCAGGAGGGTCTAGGGTCTCCTGCGGCCAGTGGCCGGTCGCCCCTGGGCTCGCTCGGGCTCTGTGGGATGGGGCCTTCGAGCTTCTAGCGCGCGCTCTTAGAGGCCGGGCTCGCTCGGACAGGGCAAGCGGGGCTCTAGACTGCAGCTCTTGTCGTAGCCGCTCGATTAAGGTCTACGGTCGAAGAAGACCATAATTAGCTCCAGCTCTAGCCCGAGGAAGGTCTAGGGTCTCTTTCTTCCGGCCTCGGGAGGGCCCTGGGCGCACCGGAAGTCGAGGCTGGCGATGAAGGCGCGCAGGGCCGCCGCCCGGTCGGGAGACCTGGCCCCGGGCGGCCGTTAAATAGTTAAATAGTTAAATGGATACTGGTTAAACAGCTCGTCCGCAAACAGCAGCAGACAGGTAGGATGCTATCGAAGCCGGAGAGCGCTTTGCGGGCGCCGCAAAGGCAGCGGGGGGCGGGGAGGGGCGAGGGTCACCGGGCGGCGAGGTACTCGCCGATGCGGTCGCGGTCGAGGCCCTCCGCCAGCCGCAGGAACCGCGCCACATCCGCCGCCTATGGATAGGAGGATAAGAGGATGGATGGGTGGGGGCGGCAGGGGGCGGAGGGGCGCCGCGCGCCTCGTCCTCGGCAGAGTCTGGGCGGGGCGGGGTGGGCGGGCAGGGTCCCCGCGCCGCCCGCCGCCGCGCCCGCCGCGCAGCCAGCAGCTCCTCCACAGCCTGAGAGGTGCAAGAGGAGAGTTAGGCGGGGTACAGAGGAAGAAGAGTTCAAAGGCGAGGGCGCATGTACGTACCCCCGCGGGGTCGTCGTTGAAGACTGGTACGAGGCTGCGCCACAGGTCCGCCTCCTCGGGGTCCCCGTCAGCCTCGCCCCCCGCCGTCTCGTACCCCGCCTTCAGGCCTGGCGCCCAAATTGGGGGGTGGGGGATGAATTTTGGGCACAAAAAGGTGTACCCGTGTGGAGGGCGACGACGGGGCAGGGGAGGTTGTCGTGGGCCGCGGAGGGGAGGAGGCCCTCCCCTCCTAGGAGCCAGACGCGGGACCCGACTGGGGACGCCGTGTGCGAGCTGCGGGGGGTACGCGTCAGGTCTCGGGGAGGGGGGGGGAGAGAAGAAGGGGCGTCGCCCGCCTGCGGCAGAGGAGCCTGCGCTCGTCCGCGGACAGCGGTACGGCGGTCCAGGAGCGGGAGGCTGCACGGATTGGTTAAAACTATGCCGGGGGAAGGGGATGGAGCTTAGGGGGTACCGAGGTGGAAGACGGCGGCGTCGGGGAGGAGCCCCGTGGAGCCGTTCCTCCCCCCCGCCACTACGAGGCTACCACCCACCGCCGCGGCTGGGGCCCGCTCAGGCCGGGGAGGGGAGGGGGGTTGCGCGTTCGGGAGTTGGGTACCGGCGTGAAAGGATCGCCGCTCGGGCTCGGCGCCGGTGAAGGGTACCGTGCAGACCTCGTGCGGGTGCTCTGCGGCCCCGTGGGGGCGGGCGTCGAGGGGGGTACGGTAAATCAGACCGATCTCACGGGCGCGAACCGGTCTGGACGGTGCGGACGGCGGAGACGGAGTTGCCGTCCACGCGGCCCCCGAAGAGCACGACGAGCTGCGGCGCATCGGGGGGGGAAGAAGGCGGGTGCGGGTTCGAATCGGGGGAGGGACCTTTCCGATGCATGCGGCGGAGAGGTCGCTGAGCGGCCGCAGCTTCTCGCCCGTCGTGCAGAGCCGCATCCAGACCCGCGTCCCTGCCTCAGGTGAGGCTCAGGTGAGCGGCGAGGCCCGGGAGGGGTAGAGGCGCACGCGTGTCCAGGCGGAAGATGTCGGGGTGCGACGTCTCGCCGCCGAAGACGCTGGAGGAGACCGATACCCCTCCGACGACCCAGATCTCGTGCTCCCCCACGCGGCAGGCCGCGTGGCGGTACCTGGGGGGTACGCGAGTCGGCGGGCGGCTTGCGAGGGTACGATTTGTTTTCTCTCACCTCGCGCTGGGCACCTCGCCGAACGTCTGTACCCTTCTCCAGAGGTACGTATCTGTGGTCGGGCGCGTGAGCGGGCGGGCGGGGCGGGGCGGGGCGGGGGCAAGAGGGGGGTACCCTGGCAGGAAACGTCGAGGGCGTACACGGATATGGGCCCGTCCCCTTCGTCGGGCTTGCCGCCGATGAGCCAGACGCGGCTCCCGACGAGCGTCGCGCTCGCGCCCGTCTGCCGCGGGCCTCAGCGCGCACGCGGGCGGGTTGGAGGCGGCGGAGGGCGGCGCGGGGCCGCGCCGGCGAGAGCTTGGGGCCGATGCTGGAAGGGGGTTCGTCAGCGGAGCGCGGGGAGCGCGGCGGGCGGCGCGCACCCGATGCAGTGCGGACGCATCCACGCCTCGCGCTCTGCGCCGCCGCGGAGCAGTCAGCTACGCGGCGGCTGCGGCGCCGGAGCGGAGCGCGGAGCCGCCGACCCGTGTCGAAGCAGATGACGGGACAGGACTCGAGGAGGGAGCCGGCCGAGCCGCCGAGAACGATGATCTGGCGCCCGCGCACGACGGACGCGTGCCCGCTGCAGGACGGGAACTGTCTGCTGAACGAGGGAGCGTAGAGCGCGGTGCCTCCGTGCACGGAAGGCTCTCGCGGCCGCGGTGCCGCCATCAACTCTCGCTCCGCTTCGATTTCCAGCGGGCGCAGCGCGCTCGCTGAGCGCGAAAGGTAGAACATTTTAGCTGCGTGGGCTTGTCAGGTAGCGTGAGCTGGCTGGCCGAGCTGGGCTGTCGTACGGCGCTGTTCCCCGAAAGAAGCTCGCGCTCGCGCTCCCTAGCTCGCGCTGCTCTGCTCGCTGTAAGCTGACTGGCTGCAGCTGACTGGCTTGATGTGCGCGGGCTGGCTGGTCGAACTGGCGCTCGCCGGATGCGTCTTTATCCACAAAAGGCGCTCGCCGGAGTCGCCGCTCAGGTCCGCTGTTCGCACTGCTCTTTGGCTTGCAAGGTACCCCGTGATCTTTCGGCCCCCCCACGGTCTTTCGGCAAAGCTGTTTCCCTCAATCCGAAATGTGAGAATACTGTACCCGCACAGCGCACCCATGAACCTTCGGGTGTTGAGCGAATCGTCGGTTCGATTGAGTTCGGGCTCAGATGGCTCCTCATCACGATGAGCTTGCGGCGGCGGGCGGGGGGTAGCCTTGGCTTCTTGGGCGCGCGCGCCAAGCAACGCCAAGCAGCAGCTGCAGCCTGCAGGAGGTTGCCGGCGACTTGCCGCAGCGCGCACCCGCGGCCGCAGGAGCAAGGAGCACCAGCAGCAGGTTCCCAGCAGCTAGCAGCGGTGAAGAAGGGGGCAATCCCCGAGTCCCCGAGTGCGATGGGCGGCTCCAGTCATCAGTGCCCGCGGGGCCGGCGCGCGCGTGCCGGCGCCCTCACGAGAGCGACCATCCTCCTGGTGGCGCTGGCCTGCGCTATCGGAGCGAAGGCGGCATCAGGGGAGGCGCCAGCTGCCGCGCGCGCGGGGTTCGAGCCTCGGCCCCTGGGCGAGTTGCCCCTGGGCCTCCCTCCCGGAGTCAAGGTCCACTCCGTGCGGCCTCTGCGCGGCGGGATCGCCGTGCTCTCTGCGGCTAAGTCCGGCTCGGATGGTTCGCAATGCGTCGCGCGCGCGCCCGGCCCGGCCCGCCCTCGCGCGCGCGAATGTTGAGGAGTTACTATCGATTCGACAACGCGCGCAGAGGCCAGTGGCCATATCCATGAACGCTCCGACTTCCGAGTCTGGCGCGATGCATATGTCGCTGGCGTCAGCTCGGCCGGCGCCGCGGCTCCCTCCACCGGCCTCCTCCACAGGTACGCGCGCTTCCCGCGGCGCCACGACACACCGCACGCCGCACGCTAGCGTTGGCGTTGTGGTCACGATTGACTCACTGGGCCATGGGCCACCGGCAGCGCTGGCGGCGCGCGCGTCGAGTCGGCGGCGACGACGGTTGACGGGACCTTCGCCGCCTCCCTCGCCTCGGACGGCTCTGTCAGGTGCGGCGGGCCGCCACGATCCGCTTCCTGGTTGAATTGGCTGCCGACCGCGGCGCTCACGGGCCGCGGGCGCAGCGTGCACGATACGGAGAGCGGGCGGCGCATCCGCGAGATCTGCTGCCACCCCCACGCCACCCAGTGCGCCGCCGACGCTGATGCCGCAGTCTCAAACGAGCGCCCGGCGGGGCGTTCCGAAGTTTGCACGGGCCGACCGCGTGCGCCGCGCGCAGGGTGTCCATCTCGCGGGACGGCAGCCTCGTTGCGACCTCTGGTGCGCTGTGCACTCTGCGGCCTTTGACCTCTGAATCTCTGATCATGATCATGACTGCCGCCTCTGCAGGCGCCCTCTCCGGCGGGAGCGGCGTAAAGGTCTGGCGCGCGGCCGACGGCGCCCTCGCGACCGAGCTGCCCGGCCACGCTTACGGCGGCACGGCCTGGTCGGCCGACGGCGCGTTCCTCGCCGTCGCCTCCTCCGGCCGCGTCCATGTCTACCGCACCGAAGACTGGCGCCTCGCGCATTCGCTTCCCTTCGGGGTACGCATTCTCAGAGCGTCCCGCGCTCGGCCCGCGCCTTGCCGCCCTCACACCCCGCCAGGCGAGCCGCGTGGCGTTCGCGGGCGGCGACCTGCTCGCGGCGGTCGAGGGCCCCGCGCTGCACGTGTGGGACCTGCGGCGCGGCGTCGAGCTGCACGCCATTCCGGAACCGAGCGGGGCGGTCTTCAGCGAGCTCGATGCGGCTCCGAGCGGCCCGCTCGCCGTGGTCGGCACTGGCGGGCCGCGCGCGTACCTCGTCGATCTCTTGGGCGGAGCTCTCTCGGCGCCGCTCTCTGTGGCGGAGGGCCCCGTCCGATCCGTTTCCATATACGGCGCGGGAGACGGGCCGCGGGTCTTTGTGGCCGCTGGAGACTCTGTTAGCAGATGGTCGGTACATCAGGTCGCTGGACAGCACGAGGCCGCTGGCACGCAGATGCAGCGCGGAATCACGCAGCCTGCGGCGGTCGCCAGCAAGCGCGGGCTTCTCTCATCGGAAGGACAGATCGTTGTCGAGAGCAACAGCAGCGCAACCTGCACGGTGCAGGGCAACGGATTCTCCCCGTCCTGCACCATCGCCTGGTCGGGCTACGCGGGCTACGTCTCGATCCTGCTCTGCAATGCGACCGTCGCTGATGGCTACTACACCTACACCACCCCCGGCTGCGTCGAGGTGCGCATGAACGGCCGTGATAATAATTATAAAAAGTCCGGCTCCACGCGCAAGCGCATGAGATGGCACGCGCTCGCGTGGCGCTAGCGCTGGCTGAAGCTGACGCGCATGTGTATCGGCGCATCTGCACGTGCAGCTCGGATACTACGACGCAGCGTCCGTTTCATACCTCACGAGGGGAATCGGCGGTGACGTCGCCGGAACTGTGTGCGGTTACTCAAGCTTGAGGTGCGTCGCAAACACGGCTGGCAGCACTGGGGTGCCCGTCGACATTTCGCAAGCTAACCGGCCTGACGATACTAGTATATATATAATTCATACGATGAACATCTTGCAAACCGGCAGCGAATGCAAGGCTTGCCATAACACTCGATCCCGCTTTAACCGTGCTTGCGTCTCGCCATTCTAGCTCTATAAGCTTTAATTTGGCCATGGAGTTGACTGTACAACACGATCGCCGTCCTGATCCCGACAGTGAAGAGTACTTATAGTCGTCGAATGATGCGCAGCTCTGGGTGCGCTGCAAAGTGGGTGGTGGTGTCGAGCACGTCACCGTCGAACTACGGCGTGCGCTCCGTCACTCTCGAGCCAGGTGGGCCCTCGCGATCGTTGCGTGATGCGCTCGCGCCAAGAGTGGCCTGATCATGAGCTCGCGCATCGGGGCCACACGCATGCGCATGCACAAGCGCATGCATATGGGCAGTGCCGATCTCGAAGCAAGCCGGGCAGATCCAGAGGTCGCGAGCGTCATGATCACTGATGCATTGCAATTGTCTGGGGCGCAGCGCCGGTTGCCCCTTACATTACCTTTCCGAGCTGGGGCTCAACACGCGTCTGCTTCATCGGCCAGCCTTGCACGGTCTCTTGGGGCCATCGATGTATGCCGCCGCCGACGTGTTCGTCTGCAAGTACATGCAAGGCCACAGTTGCGAATCGGTGCGCCGTTGCCTCCTGATCATGAGCAGGCCTAGGGACAACACGCGCACGCATGCGCATTCGCGTGGCGCGCGGGTGCTCTAGCTGTAGATCTAGATCTTGACCATGGGGATTCCGGATCCGCCGCTCGCATTCTAGCTCATGATCATGATCACATGTACATCTGCAGTACAGATGCACCCGGCGCGTGCGACAACCATATGTCAATAATATTAGCAGGCGGATGTCATTTTCAAACTAAATGCGACTGTTTACGTAGTCGAAGATCGGACAAACAGTGCATGATGCGATGCTTCTTAGTCTTCGAGACTGCGCTTGAGCTCTAGATCTACATCTATGTAGCTAGCTGAATGTAGATCTAGCTTCTCAGATATCGATCTGTCGAGAACATGTACGACGCCTCTAATTATTATTAATTATATAATGTGCCTGTTGCGCAGGTTGGCGCTGGAGTAACCAGCCCTTTCTCGATTGTGTTGAACTCTACCATTTGGGAGAAGTTTTGCAATCCCTACAGTTACAACTACGGAGGTTACGTCGCTGGAGGCCTGTGCGTTCAAACTCGCCCGCCGCGGCGGGTGGCGGCATTCGCGCTGTCGCGCAACGTCCACTAGTACTGCGCTTAAGCCAGCCTGGGGCGCGCGGGGGCCCGATTGCGAGGCTTAAGCCTGCAAATTGCCCTCACATTCATTATATCAAATAGCGCACTGCCTCCATAAATATTCTTTCGTTGACCGACACTATTGTGATGGCCGGGATATCGATTGGCGGCGACCATCGATATCGACGCGTTGCGTTTGGGGGCCGCAGGTGCCCCAATGCCTTCGAGTGGAAGGTCGAGGTGACAACCAGCGCGGGGCGCACATCGGTGACATCGGTCCCCGTAGACCTGCGGAACACAAAGAACGTCACCGGTGCGCATCCGGTCTCTATAGCTTGTTCATTTATTGAAACTATCGTCCGACTGGAATTCGCTGTGTCTTGCCATACGCATGGAACCGGATCCGGAGCTAAGGTGTCAAACCGATAGTGATTAATATATTATTCGATAAACCAACTCCTTATCATGTACATGTATATGTATCTCGAGGTCCACCTTCGCCACTCCTGGCCTAGATTTCGAATTCATGCATATGTGCATATGCATATGCGACAATGGCAATATTAATTTGAAGCTTTAGACGTAGATCTCTTGTCGTCAGCAGGCCTAGGATTTGACATCACAAGCGCGCGTGCGCTCGCAGTGGCCGAAAGCGCAATCGCCGTCGACGGTTCCAGCAGCGCAACCTGCACGGTGCAGGGCAACGGCTTCTCCCCGTCCTGCACCATCGCCTGGTCGGGCTACGCGGGCTACGTCTCGATCCTGCTCTGCAATGCGACCGTCGCTGATGGCTACTACACCTACACCACCCCCGGCTGCGTCGAGGTGCGCATGAACGGCCGTGATAATAATTATAAAAAGTCCGGCTCCACGCGCAAGCGCATGAGATGGCACGCGCTCGCGTGGCGCTAGCGCTGGCTGAAGCTGACGCGCATGTGTATCGGCGCATCTGCACGTGCAGCTCGGATACTACGACGCAGCGTCCGTTTCATACCTCACGAGGGGAATCGGCGGTGACGTCGCCGGAACTGTGTGCGGTTACTCAAGCTTGAGGTGCGTCGCAAACACGGCTGGCAGCACTGGGGTGCCCGTCGACATTTCGCAAGCTAACCGGCCTGACGATACTAGTATATATATAATTCATACGATGAACATCTTGCAAACCGGCAGCGAATGCAAGGCTTGCCATAACACTCGATCCCGCTTTAACCGTGCTTGCGTCTCGCCATTCTAGCTCTATAAGCTTTAATTTGGCCATGGAGTTGACTGTACAACACGATCGCCGTCCTGATCCCGACAGTGAAGAGTACTTATAGTCGTCGAATGATGCGCAGCTCTGGGTGCGCTGCAAAGTGGGTGGTGGTGTCGAGCACGTCACCGTCGAACTACGGCGTGCGCTCCGTCACTCTCGAGCCAGGTGGGCCCTCGCGATCGTTGCGTGATGCGCTCGCGCCAAGAGTGGCCTGAGCCCGCGCATCGGGGCCACACGCATGCGCATGCGCAAGCGCATGCATATGGGCAGTGCCGATCTCGAAGCAAGCCGGGCAGATCCAGAGGTCGCGAGCGTCATGATCACTGATGCATTGCAATTGTCTGGGGCGCAGCGCCGGTTGCCCCTTACATTACCTTTCCGAGCTGGGGCTCAACACGCGTCTGCTTCATCGGCCAGCCTTGCACGGTCTCTTGGGGGCCATCGATGTATGCCGCCGCCGACGTGTTCGTCTGCAAGTACATGCAAGGCCACAGTTGCGAATCGGTGCGCCGTTGCCTCCTGATCATGAGCAGGCCTAGGGACAACACGCGCACGCGTGCGCATTCGCGTGGCGCGCGGGTGCTCTAGCTGTAGATCTAGATCTTGACCATGGGGATTCCGGATCCGCCGCTCGCATTCTAGCTCATGATCATGATCACATGTACATCTGCAGTACAGATGCACCCGGCGCGTGCGACAACCATATGTCAATAATATTAGCAGGCGGATGTCATTTTCAAACTAAATGCGACTGTTTACGTAGTCGAAGATCGGACAAACAGTGCATGATGCGATGCTTCTTAGTCTTCGAGACTGCGCTTGAGCTCTAGATCTACATCTATGTAGCTAGCTGAATGTAGATCTAGCTTCTCAGATATCGATCTGTCGAGAACATGTACGACGCCTCTAATTATTATTAATGTGCCTGTTGCGCAGGTTGGCGCTGGAGTAACCAGCCCTTTCTCGATTGTGTTGAACTCTACCATGTGGGAGAAGTTTTGCAATCCCTACAGTTACAACTACGGAGGTTACGTCGCTGGAGGCCTGTGCGTTCAAACTCGCCCGCCGCGGCGGGTGGCGGCATTCGCGCTGTCGCGCAACGTCCACTAGTACTGCGCTTAAGCCAGCCTGGGGCGCGCGGGGGCCCGATCGCGAGGCTTAAGCCTGCAAATTGCCCTCACATTCATTATATCAAATAGCGCACTGCCTCCATAAATATTCTTTCGTTGACCGACACTATTGTGATGGCCGGGATATCGATTGGCGGCGACCATCGATATCGACGCGTTGCGTTTGGGGGCCGCAGGTGCCCCAATGCCTTCGAGTGGAAGGTCGAGGTGACAACCAGCGCGGGGCGCACATCGGTGACATCGGTCCCCGTAGACCTGCGGAACACAAAGAACGTCACCGGTGCGCATCCGGTCTCTATAGCTTGTTCATTTATTGAAACTATCGTCCGACTGGAATTCGCTGTGTCTTGCCATACGCATGGAACCGGATCCGGAGCTAAGGTGTCAAACCGATAGTGATTAATATATTATTCGATAAACCAACTCCTTATCATGTACATGTATATGTATCTCGAGGTCCACCTTCGCCACTCCTGGCCTAGATTTCGAATTCATGCATATGTGCATATGCATATGCGACAATGGCAATATTAATTTGAAGCTTTAGATGTAGATCTCTTGTCGTCAGCAGGCCTAGGATTTGACATCACAAGCGCGCGTGCGCTCGCAGTGGCCGAAAGCGCAATCGCCGTCGACGGTTCCAGCAGCGCAACCTGCACGGTGCAGGGCAACGGCTTCTCCCCGTCCTGCACCATCGCCTGGTCGGGCTACGCGGGCTACGTCTCGATCCTGCTCTGCAATGCGACCGTCGCTGATGGCTACTACACCTACACCACCCCCGGCTGCGTCGAGGTGCGCATGAACGGCCGTGATAATAATTATAAAAAGTCCGGCTCCACGCGCAAGCGCATGAGATGGCACGCGCTCGCGTGGCGCTAGCGCTGGCTGAAGCTGACGCGCATGTGTATCGGCGCATCTGCACGTGCAGCTCGGATACTACGACGCAGCGTCCGTTTCATACCTCACGAGGGGAATCGGCGGTGACGTCGCCGGAACTGTGTGCGGTTACTCAAGCTTGAGGTGCGTCGCAAACACGGCTGGCAGCACTGGGGTGCCCGTCGACATTTCGCAAGCTAACCGGCCTGACGATACTAGTATATATATAATTCATACGATGAACATCTTGCAAACCGGCAGCGAATGCAAGGCTTGCCATAACACTCGATCCCGCTTTAACCGTGCTTGCGTCTCGCCATTCTAGCTCTATAAGCTTTAATTTGGCCATGGAGTTGACTGTACAACACGATCGCCGTCCTGATCCCGACAGTGAAGAGTACTTATAGTCGTCGAATGATGCGCAGCTCTGGGTGCGCTGCAAAGTGGGTGGTGGTGTCGAGCACGTCACCGTCGAACTACGGCGTGCGCTCCGTCACTCTCGAGCCAGGTGGGCCCTCGCGATCGTTGCGTGATGCGCTCGCGCCAAGAGTGGCCTGAGCCCGCGCATCGGGGCCACACGCATGCGCATGCGCAAGCGCATGCATATGGGCAGTGCCGATCTCGAAGCAAGCCGGGCAGATCCAGAGGTCGCGAGCGTCATGATCACTGATGCATTGCAATTGTCTGGGGCGCAGCGCCGGTTGCCCCTTACATTACCTTTCCGAGCTGGGGCTCAACACGCGTCTGCTTCATCGGCCAGCCTTGCACGGTCTCTTGGGGCCATCGATGTATGCCGCCGCCGACGTGTTCGTCTGCAAGTACATGCAAGGCCACAGTTGCGAATCGGTGCGCCGTTGCCTCCTGATCATGAGCAGGCCTAGGGACAACACGCGCACGCGTGCGCATTCGCGTGGCGCGCGGGTGCTCTAGCTGTAGATCTAGATCTTGACCATGGGGATTCCGGATCCGCCGCTCGCATTCTAGCTCATGATCATGATCACATGTACATCTGCAGTACAGATGCACCCGGCGCGTGCGACAACCATATGTCAATAATATTAGCAGGCGGATGTCATTTTCAAACTAAATGCGACTGTTTACGTAGTCGAAGATCGGACAAACAGTGCATGATGCGATGCTTCTTAGTCTTCGAGACTGCGCTTGAGCTCTAGATCTACATCTATGTAGCTAGCTGAATGTAGATCTAGCTTCTCAGATATCGATCTGTCGAGAACATGTACGACGCCTCTAATTATTATTAATTATATAATGTGCCTGTTGCGCAGGTTGGCGCTGGAGTAACCAGCCCTTTCTCGATTGTGTTGAACTCTACCATGTGGGAGAAGTTTTGCAATCCCTACAGTTACAACTACGGAGGTTACGTCGCTGGAGGCCTGTGCGTTCAAACTCGCCCGCCGCGGCGGGTGGCGGCATTCGCGCTGTCGCGCAACGTCCACTAGTACTGCGCTTAAGCCAGCCTGGGGCGCGCGGGGGCCCGATTGCGAGGCTTAAGCCTGCAAATTGCCCTCACATTCATTATATCAAATAGCGCACTGCCTCCATAAATATTCTTTCGTTGACCGACACTATTGTGATGGCCGGGATATCGATTGGCGGCGACCATCGATATCGACGCGTTGCGTTTGGGGGCCGCAGGTGCCCCAATGCCTTCGAGTGGAAGGTCGAGGTGACAACCAGCGCGGGGCGCACATCGGTGACATCGGTCCCCGTAGACCTGCGGAATGCGGGCAACGGTATGTATACGCATATGGCAAGATATTCTTGCATTATTATGCTTGCCGTCCTCCTAATGCGCGTGCGCGTGCATGCGTTTCAGGAACGTCGACCACCGACAATTCGGGATCGGGCTCGAGCCCCTCCACGATCGTGCGGACTGGCGCTACGTACGATGCGCTCACGCTCGGGCCGAGCTGCTTCTTCAATGCTTACTACACTGTTCCGAACGTGGATCTTGCGGCCTGCTACCGCAACATCAATGCTGGCAGCATCCGCATTGACAAGATCACAGTCGTGCGCCCCTGCGCGCGATGTGTTTCGGGTGCAACTGGTCGCCGACGAGAGCGCAGAGGTATTCCGTGACGTCGAACAATCAGACGTTGCGGTTCCAGATCCAGGTCCGCGCGCTCTTTTCCCACCGAAGATTTTGCCCAACGTTTCCCTGGCAGTCTGCCGTTCCCGCTAACGGATTCACCGCTCCTTCGGGAACCCTGTATGGCTCGAATTCGAATGCGGCCGTGACCTCGCCGGCGCTGGCGGTGGGTGAAGGCGAAGTCACCGCTTCTTTTCCGGCGACGTCGACCGGATCCCCCGTCGTTGTCGGCTCGAACCAGGAGTACGCGTGGCTCACCGCTCGAGCTTTCACTCGTTATCTGACCATTCGCGCAGCTTCTGCGTTGTTTGGACCACGAACCTTGCGGATGCGGGGGCCGGTGTTGACCCGAGGCTCCAACTGCACAACTGCCCCGTTCGTTCTTGCGGGCGCCTCGGTCTTCGGGCTCACTGCTGATCTTTTCCTCGTGCAGCTTGACAGCGGCAAGGACATTTTGATGCAGAACGCGCCGAATTACTACGCCTTGGCTCGATCCACAAGCTGGGGCAGTATCAACACGAACAATCAGGTCAGGCACAAGATCGAGTACTCCGGTGCGCTTCAATTCTCCTCTCTCCCTCTCGCACGCCCACACATATGGTTTGACGCGCCGCGTGAAGTGTACGCGCCGACTTCGAATTCCGCGTCCTCGGGATCGGGCCCCTCGAGCGGCGCTGGCGCCCCCGCCACGTGCCCGGGCTCCGAGCTCCTGGGCAACGAGCCCACCACTCTGTACCAGGTGCGTACACATAGACATCCTTGAGCTCTTTAGATCTTTGACGTTGGGCCACGTGCGAACGCCGCCGCAGATCCGATGCCCGGAGCGTCTCCGGGTGGCCCCCACCGCGGAGGAGGCGGCCGGCGTGCTCGTCCCGGGCTCCACGGGGCTCGGCCCCGTCTGCGCCCTCCGCATGCCCAGCCTCGCCCGCTTCTTCCGCTTCAACTCCAGTGTGCCTCATTTATATACATAAGATACATAACAAACAATTCTTCGTTACATACGCTGTTGCTCTTTTCACTCGTACGCGTCGATGACGAAGCGACCCGCTCACTTCGACGCCGCAGGCGCCGGCGTCACGCTGACCCAGAGCCCTGCCCCCGGGGAGATCCTGTACCCCGCCTTCGCCAACGCGAGCAACCCGGCGTGGGCACCGCCCCTCCCCGGCTCCTCCGCGGGCGTGTACAACGTCACGGTCGCCTTCCACAACCCGACGGAGGCCGGCCCCACCGGCGCCTGCAGCTTCTGGCTCGAGGTCGACGTCCCCGCCCGCCGGCCCTGCCCGGGCGCCGCGCCGCGCCCCGCGTGCCCGCCGCCCGTCGTCGCGCTGCCGCTGCCGGCGGACGGCTCCTGCGCCGTCGCCCTGCCCGACCTCGTCCCGAACGTGACGATGCCGGCGGAGACCTGCCTGCGGCCCAACCCGCCCCCGGCCCTCCTCCAGGAGCCGGCGCCCCGCCAGGTCGGATCCGACCCCCTGCAAGCTTAAGCTTTTTAAAGCTAAGCTTCCGGGCGGGGCGCAGGTGGAGGTGGGGACGTCGGTGGCGGTGAACGTGAGCCTCGCCGGCGACCCGCACCCCGTCTGCTCTTCCCTCGTCCCCGTGCGTCCGCCCATTCCTCGGCTTTCTTTGACCCTCCCCCCTCCCCTCCTCCCCCCCCCAGTCTTCCCTCTCCCTCCCTCCGCCTCCCCTCCCCTCTCCACTATCCCTCTCCCTCACCTCTACCCCCCTCTCCCTCCCCTCCTCCTTCCCTCTCCCTAACCTCTCCCTCCGCCGTCCCCTCCCTCTCTCCCTCCGCCGGTTGCTAGTGCCCCCCTCCCCCTCCCCACTTCCCCGCATTTCCGTCGCCGTCCCGCCGCCCGATTTCTCCATAAATCTTCTAGTTATTATTATTATATGTATACGCACTGCTCCGCTCACCCCCGCCGCGCCGCCTCGCGCTCATGATCAGGTCTACCGGTCGTCGCCGCCGGCCATTACTATCGCCCCGCCCCGCCCCGTCGCCATCTCCGCCCTCACCGCCGGCCCACTCCGATTCGCCGTCGTCGAGCTCAGGCGAGCCCCCCGCCCCCGCCCGATCCGTTCCGGTCTTAGCTTCGAATGTAAGCGGCGGCCTCGCGCGCAGCTGGTCGCTGTCGCAGACGGCGTGCGGGGACGTGGCGCGCGGGTGCCGCCTGCGCGTGCGGGCGTCGGGCCTCGACGTGGAGGACGCGGCGTGGCGGCTCCCTGCGGAAGTCGTCCCCGGCCAGGCCATCCAGCTGCCCCTCTCCGCCCTCATCCGCAACACGACCCTCGCCGCGTGCGTCACTGAGCAGCACTGCCGGGTCCTTTAATTTCTCCAAGATAGACTCGACGGAACTGAAAGTCTTTCTTTCATTCACATTCTGGGAAAATGTGCCTTTCAATGTCTAGACATGCTCAAATTAAATTGCACATGAAGCCTCTAAATTCAAGTTCGGATCGGCCTCCGGACTCCGGGATCCGGATCCTCCGCTCACTCTCTTGACTATTGACCTCGCTCGCAGGGTGGAGTCGCCCCTCACGGTGCTGCGGCGCTACACGGCTTCCCTCTCGTGCGTCTTCAATGGCGGCGTCGGGCCCGCCGCCGGCGTCCCCGTCTACCACACCACCGCCGCCTGGACCATCGACGTCCTACGCATACCAACCCTTCCCGATACGGTATATGTTGACTAATCAAAAGTTAGCACTAGCGCTAGCGCTAGTACTACTAGGCTAGTTTCAAAGCCTTGTGTGTTGTTGTGTGTGACGGTGCACGTGTATACCGTAGTACGCACACGCAGATCTAGATGTCGATGTAGATCGATTTTTATTTCAGAAGTTTTCGATCAGTTCAACGGTTCGCGTTTTTTATTCTTGTTCGAATTCGTCTAGATCTAGATCTAGATCTAGCTATAGAGGCCGGCACGGCCGCGGCCGCGGCGCCCGCAAGCTTAAGCTTAAGACAATGCCTGGCATCATGGCATTGCTTAAGCTCAAGGCTTGCAATTGCCTTCTAGATCTAGATCTTGTGCATGAAAAATGATGCACATGTACATGTATACGTATGGTGTGTACATGCATGTGGTCGTGCATGCGCAGATATATATATATATAGCTGTAAGTGATTGCGCAAAATTGATTGCGCATGCGCATTTGATTTGCATCATGGCATGCGCATGCGCACAGCATGTATCGGTCGGAAGGGGTACAGCAATTCTTGCGTTGCACTTATCATTTCGCAATTGCGGCCGCTCTGGTTTCCCTCCGAGCCAGTGCGCGGGGATGGCCGCAGCTAAGCGCGGAGAGGCCTTCTGCAGTAGTTCTTAGCTTCCATGACCGCTCTCCGCAGCTCGCCGCGGGCCGCCGCGGCCGCGCGCTTCGTAGCGAACAGCCTGAGGCCCGCGATGCTGCCGCTGTGGGCGCTGTTTGTCTACTGGATCTGCATCGTGCCGCGAGTGCGTACCTCGCATGCACGTGCGGATGCCCGAGCTCAACTCCTTCTCCCGTCGCAGCTCGCCGTTGCGATGCATCCGCCCGCACGGTTGTGGATCGGAGGAATCTGGGTGCGTCAACGTTTCAGACACGACAACCGCGCTCGCTGACGCGCCGCTCAGCTCTCAGTCGTGCTGGGGACCGCCCTGAATGTGAACGTGTACCTGGCCAGCAACTTGAGGTCGCCAGGCGCCTACGTGCGGAACGCGCGGTGCACCATCATACGGTTCTACACAATCCCGTGCGCGCGCGGCGGCTGCCGAGGGAGGGCGGCGCGCGGCAGGCAGGCTCGCGCGGCTCACCTTCTCGGGCCCCGGGGCGCATGCAGGTTTTGCGTGGCGGCCTACATGGGGCTCGCCTCCCTGGGCGGGGAGGAGAGCTACTGGTTCATCTTCCCCCGGGACGGCTCCGTCATGGGGGTAAGCGCGCGCGCCCTCTTCGAAATTCTGCTCCGCTCTCCGCCCTGACGCACGGCTCGCCCAGGTCGCCGTGGCGGCCGCCGTCGCCTTCGTCCTCTTCGGCGTGGCGCTCCACGCGGCCCGCCGCCGCTGGGCGTCGACGTCGGGGGGCGCGGAAAGGCGCCCCCCGGATCCGAACCCGAACCCGAAGGCCTCGCCGGCGCCCTCGCCCCCCTCCTCGCTGGCGTCGTCGACCCCCGCGCCCCCGGACGAGGACCTGGACATCGATCTGGAGATAGGGGAGCTGGACGCGCCGCCCGCCGACCGCGTCGTCTGGGTCCACGCGCACTCGTAGCTAGCTAGCCTAGAAGCTTTCACACGCTGAGGCTTCGACTTCGATTCTAGTTTATTTCTTTCTCTTTCATTTCGCATGCGAGATACTGAGTTTGGTGTTGCATTTAGGTCGGCGGGCGCAGGCTCGCCCTAGCAGCCTGCTGCTAACATAATGAGGTGCAGAAACCGTAGCTGCCATTTTGATGGCCATGCGTAGTTTGCGAGTCTGTGTTGTACAGTACTAGTTCTACAGCGCTAGATAGGTCGAGAATCAATGAATCCTGAGAGACATTATTATTACGTATACACGGGTGCCGTCCGGTGCCGGGCCCGGGGTGCGCGTTTGAATGAAACTTCAAATTAAAGCCTTGCTACGTATACACCCCGGCCGCGAGCGCCCATATGCATGGCGCGGCCATGTTACAGTGCGGGGTCGTGTGGCAGAGTGTAGGCTGGAGCTGGGCCGGGTCAGGAATTCGAATAGAATTGATTACACGAGAGCTTGCCACAATATGTAAGATTAATAATGAAGTGAACCTAACACTTGCGAAAGCGGAGAACGTAGCTATAGGCAGCGACGTCGTGCCCCAGCAGGGGGCCGGACGGCTTTCTCCCCTCAGGGCCTGCCGTCCCCCCTCCTCAGAGGGGGTACAGCGTCTCCTCCGCCGCGCCGCAGAGGCCCGCGACCTCCGCCGCCTCCTGGGGGGAATGAGCCGGGGAGGGGTACCGAAAACCACATTCCGAAAGCGGCGCACGTCGACCTCGGCGGCGTCGGCGCCGCCCTCCGCCGAGCCGCCCTCCGACCCCAGCGACGCCGTCTCCGTGTACCCCTCCAGGACGGCGTACCCCTCCAGCGAGCCCTCCGCCTGCACGGCCGCGTCGACGGGAGCGGGGTACGGACTCGAAGAGGGTCGAAGGGGTACCGCTTCGATGTAGGCGGCGATGGCGGCGGCGCCGCTCTCGGGCGCTGGGCCCGCCTCCGCCTCGGCCTCTTCGTCGAGCCTCGCGATGGGGGCCCCCCGCTGCAGCGCCGCCAGCGCCTGCACGGCGAGAGGTGAGGGGGTACGGGGTACATCGGCGCGGGGGGGCGGAGGGAGGGGGAACGGCACCTCCTCGAGCTCTTCGATGCGGCAGCGGAGCGCGTCGGCGTCGAGCGCGAACGTCGACTTGCTCGCGTACCTGTGGGGGGAAAGGAATAAATGGGGTACGCGATTTAAAGGGGGGGTACGGGGCACCGCGTGTCGCCCTCGGTGCGGGTGAGGTACGCCGCGGCGGCCGTTTCGGAGCGGAAGTTTTCGAGCGCCTCCACGCGGTCCTGTACCCCCTCCACCGCCCCCTTGCTCGCCGCCGTCGCCCGCGTCTCTGCGCGGCCGCGAACGAAGTGAGCGCCGCGGAGGAGAGCTGTACCCCATCACCGCCGCGCGCACCCTCGGCGAATCCCTCGAGGGCCCCGACCCTGTGGCCGAGCTCCTGGGAGGTCTCTGCGGGGGTACGCTTGTCCACGGGGGTATGGCACAGAACCGGCGCGCGCGCGGGGCGCACGCTTGAGAGCGGCGAGCCCCTCCGACGCGATGTGCACGTGCTTCATGACGTCTGGCGAGAGAAAAAAACCATAAATGAGCGCCCGAGGGGGTACGCGATCGTCGCAGCGCTCCGGGGGTACGCGCACCGTCGACCGCGCGCTCTACTGCGTCCTCGATGGCCGTCTCCATCTCTGAGGCGGGGTACAGGTAATCAAATCGCTCGCTCTAGCGTCTCCGGGGGGTACGGCCCCCCCCACGCACCGGCGCGGGTGGGGTAGATGGAGGCGGTGTCGGCGGCGGCCTTCTCGAGGGCGGCGAGGCGGGCGGAGGCGGCCTCGACCTCCTCCCGCCTCGCGTACGTCGCCTCGACCTCTGAGGGGCGGGCGTCGACTTCAGTGAAGCGGAGTAAAGCGGAGTAGAGCTGAAAGCTGGCGGGGCACCGTGCTGGATCTTGGAGTGGAGGGAGTGCACCGCGTCCGAGATCTGCCGCGGCACGCCTGCGCACCCGCCCGCCCCCCTAAGACTCGCCCCAACACTCCGAGAAGCCTCCGACTTCGCGCACGGAGGGCCTCGACCAGCTTCCCGGCCTCCTCTGCGGGAGGAGGCGAGGCCAGGGTCAGGACGGCTCAGAGGGCAGCTAGAGGAGGAAGAGGAAGAAGAGCTGGCGGACCATTGGCCTGCGCCGCCGCGGCGTCCCGCGCCGCGTCGGCGTAGCCGCGGGCCCGCGCCTCCAGCGCCGCCGCCTCCACCCGCAGCGCCGCGGCTGAGGCGAGGTGAGCCGGGCTGAGCGGAGGCAGGGAGGGGGTAGACGCGGGAGGGGGGGCGCACCGGCCTCTTCGGCGCTGGTCACCGCCACGTGGTCTGCGCCGGGCCGCGTCGGGGGGCCGAAAGCAAGGAAGGATAGAAGGCGGCGGAAACGAAAGGCGGCAGGCAAGAGCGAGAGCCGATGTTCCCTCTGCCCGTGCGCCTGCTCTCCTCTAGAGCTCTCGCGAGGGCGTGCGAGACGAGGAGGAGTTAGGAGTCTAGGAAGATATCTCTTCTCTTCAAGGCGTTCACTGCGCGTCTGCGGCGCGCACCGGCGTGGCGGAGGGCCTCGGAGTGGAGCTCCTCAGCCCGCGCCCGCGCCGCCTCCGCCGCCGCCCCCGCCGCCCCGCACTCAAGTTTCGCCGCCTCCGACACCTGCCGGGGCATAAGAGGGGAGGAGGCGAGGGGGTACAGGCGGGGCGCGCCTCGTGGGCGAGGGCGGCGGCGTCGTCGGCGCGGTCCTGCGCCTCCACCACCGTCGCCTCGAGCTCTGTGGCGTGAGGAGAAGCTTGAGGGAGGAGGGAGAGTGGGGAGGAAGAGGGGGAGAAAGGGAGGGGAGAGAGGAGGCGGAAGGAGGAAGAGAGGGGGGGAGAGCGGACCGCCCTGCTTGGCGATGAGGCGGAGGATGGACTGCCCCTGCTCCGCGTGGCCCCCCTCCGCCACCACCCGCGCCTGCCTCGCCCGGGCCCCCGCGTCGGAACCCGCGGCCCCGACCAGGCCCCTCCCAGAAAGCGCACGTCGTTGATGGCGGCCTGGAGGGAGTCGTGGCGCTGCTGCGCGGCGGCGGCCGCTGCGGCCGCCGCCTCCTCCAGCCGCGCGTCCCCGGCCTCCAGCGCCGCACGCAGCTCTGCAGGGACGGAGGGCAGGGTCGGGGGGCGGCGGCAAAGGGGGCGGGCGGTGCGGACCGTCGCGGACGGCGGCGAGGCGGGCGAGGGCCGCCGGCACCGTCTCCTTCTCCACCTGCCCGCCCCCCGGCCCGCGTTAGAGAGAAGACTCTCGGCATGATCCGAGCCGGCCGCCTGGTCGGCTCGGAGGATGAGAGGATGAGAGGGCGGACCTTGGCGAGGGCGGCCGCCTGGTCGTCCACGCGCCCCGCCACCCCTGCCCGGCCCCGCCACCTCAGAAACGCTCTTCTTCTTCGCAGGGGAGACGGGTGCCCGGACCTGTGATGGAGGCCTCGAGGGCCTGGTCGCGCTGCGCCGCGCGCTGCACCCCCTCCACCAGCGCTGCAAAAGACCGCCGCCCGCGTCAGGCCTGCCCCGCCCGCCCCGGGCGCCGGCTGGGGCCCGGGGGCTTCGCCGGGGCGCACCGGCGTCGGCCTTGTCGACGTGGAGGCGGAGGGCCGCCACGGCGTCCCGCGCCTCCACCCCCGTCGCCTTCACCTGCGGAGGGGCGGAGGGCGGTGACGAGGCGGAGGGGGTGAAGAGGGGGAGGGAGCCGCGGGCTGGGACCAAGGGAGCCGCTCGAGAGCCTAGATAATTTTCTTACGGAATCTCGCTCATAGGATTCAAATAGGGATGGGGAGGGGCTAGACGGGGATCTCCTCCTGCGGCGGGCCTACGCCCCAGGGCCTCCGTCCGGGGGCCTGCAGAGGGGGCCTAGATCTCATACGGAATCTCTATCTTCCAGATCAAGATAGCGCCCCCCTCTATCACGAGATAGCTCCGAGGCGTGCGCCCCGGGGCCTGCGCACGCGCTCGAGGAGGTCGTGCTCGACGTCGCTGGCGCGCGCGTCCGCCGCCGCCGCCGTCCGCTCCACCGCCTCCCGCGCCTCCTGCGACCCAATCCGAGGCTCGAACTCGAATTCTGAGGGTTGGATTCGGAGTGCGGGGCGCACCTGCGTCGCCGTGTCGAGCCGCGCCTGCCCCCACGGGGTTACATCAAAACCGAATCCGACGACATCAAAATTAACAGCAGCTAGAAAAATGGGAGGAGAGGAGGGGGGAAGGGGGGGGGTACCTTGAGCTCCTGGACGGCACCGCGGGCGCCGTCGGCGGCGCGCTCCACCGCCGCGAACATGTCGCCCTGCGCGGGGGGCGCCCCGCCCCGCCTCAGCTGGGCGGGGCGGGCGGGGCGGGGCGGGCGGGGCGGGCGGGCGGGCGGGGGGCACCTTGGCGCCGACGACGGCGGCTGTGAGCGTGCTGTTCACCGTCGCTGCGGGGCGGGGCGCTCGACGACGCGGGAAAGCGGGGCGGGAGGAGGCGGTGGGGGCGGGGGCGCACCGACGTCGTCGCGGGCGAGGCGGGCCTCCGTCGAGGCCGCTGAGGCGGGCGGACGAGGGTAAGACGCGGCTATGATATATACGATTAGGATGGCGAAGCAGAGGGGCGCACCGCTGGCCTGGTCGGCCAGGCCGGCCGTCCCCGCCGCCACCGCCTCCTGGATCTGCCACGCCCGCCCCCGATCACGCGCGGCGAACAGGACGACTCGGAAGTATCCCCATCTACGACCCTCCCAAAGGCGACGGAACAGCAGCGCGGCGCCCGCCATCTCGGCAGGGCCCGTCTAGCAACAACAACAACTTGCCAGGACCGCGGGGCGAAGCCGGGGGCGGGGCGGGTCGGACCTTGCCCTCGAGGCGCTCCTCGAGGTCGGCGGCCCCCGCCTCCAGCGCCGCCCGCGCCTTCGCCAGCGCCGCCCGCGCCGCCCCCACCTGCCCGCCCCCGATGAGCGCGGATGCGGGCGGGGGGTACGTGTGCGGCACCTCGGACTGCAGCTCCGAGAGGCCGGCGTGGATCCGGACCTCCAGCTCGCCCTGGAGGGGGGTAGGCCCTGTTAGGATAGAGGAGAGCGAGGAAGGGGGTACGGCGCGCCTTGGCCTTCTCGAGGTCCGCCGCGGCGCGCTCGAGGCCCTCCCGCCCCTCCCGCTTCACCTCCCCGATCCGGGCCTGCGGCGGGGGACGGGTACTTCAAAACCGGTTTCAAAGCGCGGGAGGTACGGGAATCGCCTCGAGGGCCGAGTCTGAGTTGGAGAGCGACTTGTGCGACTCTTCCAGCCGCGCCGAGAGGGTCGCCTTCGGGGGGTACCGCTCTGAAAAGGGAGACGGATGAAACGGACCGCGGGGATTCGAACCTGGGACTCCTGGATGCGCGCCGCGAGCTCCTCGGAGGCGGCCTTAACGCGGCTCAAAATCTCCTCCTGCCGGGGTACAAGCTCGGGAGGGGTGCGGGTTTGGGGGGTACATACTCGCGCACCTCGCTGCCCTCCACGCGCTTCGTTAGCTCTGAGACCTGTCCGCCGACCGCTGCGGAGCGAAAATGTCACTGGGCAGGAAATGATCGGAAGGGCCCCGGCGAGATTCGAACCAGCGGTGAAGCGGTCGATCTCGGCCTCCATTACGGAGCGGTACCCCTTCGCCTCGTTCCGAGCGTGGTCCGTCGCGGTTTTCGCATCTGGTACCCCGTGAGCCCTTGCCGGGGGGGGGGGGGGGGGGGGGGGGGGGGGGGGGGGCTGCTCCCGTACCCTCCTTCGCAATCTTGAGAGCGTCGCTCTGCTGCGAAAGCCGCTCTGAAAACTCGGTCTTAATCTGCGGGGGTACGGCGATAAGAGATCAGGGATACGGGCGCCCGTGAAACCGGGGTATGCCTTCTGGAATGCCTGCTTGGAGTCGATCTCGAGCCCCGCGATCCGGTTCCGGAGCTCTGCGGGGGTACGGGATCGGCTTGTCTCCGGGGTATGGCGATCGAATCGGATCGAAGGGGGGGTACCGGCGCTGGCGGACTCGGCGTCGCGGGCGAGGAGGGCGTCCGAATTCACGAGCTCCTTCCGCAGCTGCGTACCCGGGCCACGGGGGGCGGTCAGGCTAGACAGTTGCGGGGGCGGGGCGAGGCGGGGCGGCGAGCGGGCGCCCGGCGCGCCTCGGTCTGCTTGTCCGCGAGCAATTTGATCGCGCCCTTCGCCTCGTCTGCCGCGTCCGAGAGGCGTTTCGCGAGCACTGCGCGCGCGCGCGCGTCAGAGACGAGCCGCCGAGGCCCGCGCTCGAGCTGGCCAAGGCGAAAGCTAAGCCGCTGGGCCAGGGCTCCGGGCCGAGCGGCCCGGTGAGGGGCGGGGCGCGCGCGGGCGGCTAGGGCTCACCCGCGTCGGCCACCTCGAGGGCAGCAACCCTGTGGCGGGGAGGCCGGGCGCGGCGGCTCAGAAAGAAGAAGGGATGCGTCAACAGAAAGCAAGTTCGGTTCGCACCGGCCGGAGAGCTCCTCGATGGGCGCCGGCGCGGCGGCTCCTCCTGCCGCCGCATCGCCCCCGGCCGGGGCCTCGTCGACCGCGTCGCCCTCGGCGGCGAGGAGATCGCTGTCCAGGTCGAGCGCGAGGCCGCGCCCGGGCGCTCCGCTCCGCCCGCTGAAGCCCCGCTCGAGCTCGCTCGTCATCGCCGCCTCGCTGGCGACCTGCCGCCCGCCGGCGTCAGCGCCCTGCGCTCGGCGGGGGCATTCCAGCCTTCCGAGCGATCCGCTAGCTTTGAAATGGCACGAAAGGTCGAGTCGACCCCTGCCGACGCGCTGCCGGGGCCCCGAGCGATCCAACCGAAAGCCGAGCCAGCCCGGGCCGAACGTGCGGCGGGGTCGCCCGGAATAAGCCCTGAAGCTCGCTCCGACCCTGGACTCACCTCGAAAGAGCTTTGACGTCGACGAGGCCGACGAAGGCCAGCTGGACAGACCTACCTTGCTTCAATCTGAGCTTGTACCCCCCGAAACTCAGCGAGCCGCTCCGCCGGGCCGCTGGGCGGCTACAGTTGTTGTCGGAAATACTAGACGCGTCACTTAATTTAAATCGCTGCGACCATCGCGGCCCCGCCACCAAGGCCGACGCTCACAGCGCGGATCTGTACCCGGAGCTGGCGTCAGCTGCGGTCAGCAGTTCTTGTCAGCACCCCAGACGTCGACACTGCAAAGCCTTGGCAGCGCTCTGAGCGATGGGTTGGGACTCGTCGATCTTCGCGCGCGGCGAGTTCGACAAAGCCGCTGCAGAAGACCTCGTTTGCAGGGCGTGCAGCGACATCATGCGCGAACCGGTGAGTTTACCACAGGATGCGCAATCTGGAGCTATTACCGATCCGCAGGCGCGCGCGCAGACAAGGTGCGGGTGCAGCGGGGGCCACGTCGTGTGCCGGGCGTGCGTGGACGAGACTTCGCGGGGGGGCGGCGAGCTCTCCTGCCCCGTCTGCTGCGAGCCGACGACACGCGTCAAGCTCGTCCTCTCACCGCAGCACGTCCAGGCCGTCAACACCCTCAAAGCCAGGTCCGCCACATGCATGCGCACACTCCCGGATCAAATCTGCGTGGGTGCGTGACGGGCGCGGGGGCGCGGGGCAGGTGCGATCACCGGAGCCGCGGGTGCGGGTGGACGGGCCCGCTGGGGGAGCGGGAGGCGCACGCGGGCGGCTGCAGGCACGCGCCGGCGTGCGCCTCGTGCCGAACCTCCACCTGCCTGCCCTGCCGCCCCGTCGACGAGATCTACAACGCCTCGTGACACTCCTAGATCCTCCTCGCCGCGCTTCGAATTCCTTTCTTCGGATCCCACGCTCGCCGGCCCGCGGCGCACAGGATCGTCTCAGAGCCTCGCCCCCGGGCCCCGCCGCCCCACAGCGCTAGCTGCGCCCCCGGCCCGCCCCTCGCCCGGCCCCTTCGAGCGGCATTTGAAAGTGGCAGATTGATTTTGCAATCCTCTCAGGGCCTGCAGCTACGTCATTCTGCGGCAAGAGCGTTCGAGTTCGAACGCTCTTGATCTGTCCTCCCTGGTCTGTGTGAAAAAGCCTACAGCTAGCTGTAGAAGCCATAGCGCTGGCTACCGTGAAACCTACAACGCATGCTACCAAAAGCTCATTATTATCACCACTGCCCTGCATATACTTCGAGGCTTGAATGAATGAAAGTGATCATGATCATGAGCTCGCGCGGGGCCGGGCCGGTCGCTGGGCCCTACAGGTACCTCTGCTGCTGCTGCTGCTGCACGGCCTCCTGGGCCCGCTGCGGCTCGGCCTCCGCCTCCACGGCCTGCGCCGGCTCGCCCTGGGCCGGCGCGCCGTCCTTGGCCGCCGCCGCGCCGGCCTCCACGCGGAGGACGCTGGAGGTCTGGTGGTGGTGGTGGCTGCGAGCGGAGGAGGAGGGGCTCAGCGCACGTCCCAAACACCGAAGCGCGGCGCGGCGCGGCGCGGCGCGCACCTTGGGACGCGGTGGAGGTGGTGGACGTGGGCGGGGCGGGGCAGCTGGGGCACGGTGGGCGGCGGGTTGTACTGCTCCGCCTCCACCTCGCGGCCCCGCGGCGGCGGCGCCGCCGACTCGTCCGCGTCCGCCCCGAAGAACCGCCCGAACCTGCCCGGAGATCAGCAATCGGCCGAGGCGAGGGGGCGAGGGCGCGGGCGGGCGCGCCTGGACTTGATGTGCTGGAGGGCGGTGGGGTGGAGGAGGCCGGCGACGCCCAGCTGCCGGATGGCGATGGCCGCCTGCATGTGCGAGCGCATCGTCGCCGCCTCCGCCGCCTGCCGCTGCGCCTCCATCGCCTCCGCGCCCGCCCCCGAGTGCTGCGGCGCCGGCCGGTGCTGCCCCTGCCCCGCTCTCAGGCTCCCCGCTTCTTTAAGGCGGGCGGGGGCGGGGCGGGCCTGGGCGTGGGGTACAGGGGCCCGCAGGGACTCGTGGACCTGGCTCCTCGTGCCGAGGTACCCCGCGGGGGCCGCGGGGCCCCGCCGGGGCGCCCCCATCGCCTCCTTGCCCACGTTCGCGAAGATCCCGTTCGACAGCGCTGGCCTCAGGGTGAGGCGAGGGCCCGGGCGACACAGCTGAGCACAGCTGAACGAGGGCGGCGGCGCACCGTTCGGGCCGCCGGCGTAGCTGACGTGGAGGTTCTCCCGGATCATGCCTGGGGCGGGCGGGGGCAGGCGGGGCGGGCCCGTCAGCCGCAGCGGCGGCGCAGAGAGGGGCTCGCGCGCGGGGCCGGCGGGCGGGCGCACGGGAGCGCTCGACGGCCTCCATGAGGTCCTCCTGCTCGACGGCCTTGTGCCCGTGCTTCACCGCCAGCAGCGCCGCCTCGTTCACCTGCGCGAGCGTTCGCCTGAGCGGCGGCGCCGCCGCTCAGGCGAGGCAGAGGGCGCACGAGGTTCGCGAGATCGGCGCCGGCGCAGCCCTCGGTCGCCTCCGCCACGATCGCGAGGTCCGCCGTCGGCGCCAGCTTCACGCCCCGCGAGTGCACCTGCGCCCCCTCGAGCTCGCTCGCCCGCAGCCGCGCGAAGCGGGCGGGCGGGCGGGCGGGGCCGGCGCGCCTCGAGGATGGACTGGCGGCCGGCGGCGTCGGGGAGCGATATGTGGATCTCGCGGTCGAAGCGGCCCGGCCGCCGCAGCGCGGGGTCCAGCACGTCCGGCCTGTTCGTCGCTGCCGCCCCGCCGCCGCCGCTCAGACCGGAAGCCGCAGCAACAGAAGGGCCGGGAGAGCGCGGCGGACCTGCGAGCACTACGACGCCCGTGGAGCCCGTGAACCCGTCCCTGCGTACGAGGCCGCGGTCAGGCGCGACGCGCGGGATTCGACCCGGATTTGATCCGGATTCGATCTCACATTTCCGTGAGGAGCTGGTTGAGCGTCTGCTCTCCTTCCACGTTGTTCGGCATTGCGCTCGGACCTCGAGCACGACCGACGGTATCTATCTCGTCTCTGCGGCGCGCGAGAGATTAGCGGCGGCAGCGCGAGGAGCTCTTGGATGGCGCCACGCACATGAATATTACTGCGGGCGCCGCCTTCTTTGCTTGTGCGAAGAGCTGCCGCCCACGGGAGGCGCCGAGACCGGCCCATACTTCTACGAACTCGCTTCCCTGCGGCACCCCGTAAGGGCGGCTCTCTGAGGGGAGAACGTGCGGGACGCGTACCGTCACTGCGAAGAAAGGCACGTTCGCCTCTCCCGCCAGCGCCTTTGCGAGCTGCGAACGGCGCGTCAAGCGGGCGCGATGCGGCGGAAGAGAATCACCGCGCACGAGTGTCTTTCCCGTGCCTGGCGGCCCGCAGAGCAAAACTCCCTTCGGAAGCTTGGCGCCGATGTCGTTGAAAGCCTGGCCGGGAGTAAGCGCGGTGCGGCGCCGGGCGCGGCGACGGCGGCGAAAGCGCACCACTGGGTTGCGCAAGAAGTGCACGAGCTGCAAGGCGAAGAATGAAAACGGAAAAGAGGATCGGCGAGGAGCGAAAGCACCTGGACGAGCTCTTCCTTCGTGGAGTCGATTCCTGCGACATCGCTGAAGCGCACATGCGTCGATGACGCCTCTGTGCTCTTCTTTTTGAAGCTGAAACCGCGGCCCATCTTGATGAGCTCGTAAGTCGCGACCTGCGCGCCAGTCTCAGCCCGGAGCGCGCCAGCATCGAGAGACGGTTGCGTATGCGAGTTCTCTAGGGGAAATGGCGGTCTATGCGGCTATGCGAGCGCATACCACGGCAGGTGCAGCAGGCGTCATTCGACCCACGACGTGTCAGGCGCCGCCGCCGAGGACGGCGGCGCGCGTGCAATGCATGCTTCTATCACAGGCGGATGCAGGCTGGAAGACGCGGCCGGCGCCGACGGCCGGCCAAGCGTCGGGGAAGTGAACGACGCATACAGGCTAGAAGACGCGGCCGCGGCGCAGGGCGGCCCAGGATGACCGTCAATGCGCACCGCGCCCAAGAGATTGTTGAGAAGCATCAACGGCGCGTTGATGACCTCCATGCTCACGAGGAGCCGCTCCAGGATGCGCATCGGAGGGCCTGCGCACGCGTCACAGCGTCCCACGGCCTCCATAATGGGTCTTTGGTCTGTTTCGAGCGCACCCGCCATCGTGGAGAGCCGGTGTGAAGTGACAAGTTGGATTGAGGGGTACAGCCTCCTAGCCTTCGTGCCAACACGGCCCCACAGCCCAGCATCCGAGGTCGCCGCCGAGCCGCCGAGCCGCGCGCGATGCAACAACCGGGCGCGCTCTGCGTCTTGCCCGACGAGATCCTGCAGCTCGTGCTGGGAGGCCTGGGGCCGCGGAGCCGAGCGCGCGCGTCAGCGACCTGTAGGAGGTTCAGGCGGCTCGCTCGCGTGGTGAGCGGCGCTGCACGCGCTCGCTTGCAGCCCAATCGTCCCGCTGAGCGCGCCGCTCTAGCTATGGCTAGCGCTGCAAGCGAGAGACTTCCGCCGATCCTCTCGACTCGCAGGAGGAGATCCCGGTGGATCCGCGGGGCGGCGAGCACGGCCTGCCGAAGATCGGCGACGCGGTCGAGCTCGCCTCCGCCGGCCGCGTCATCCGCGTCGCCCCCGGCAGGTCGCTTCTTTCGTTTTCTTTGCTTTCCGTGGCTCGAGCTCGCGCTGAGCACGGGGCGCCGCAGGTACAGGGAGTCGATTGTGCTGGAGAAGGAGTTGCACATCCGGGCGTCGCCCGGGGCGGTGCTGGAGAAGGACGCGTGGGGCACGCCGCTGACGTGCACGGGCCCCGCGGCGCCGACGGTGCGGGGCCTCGCGCTGCGGGCGCGGGGCGGCTTCCACCACCGTGCCGTGCTGCTCGAGGAGGGCAGCCGCGCCCTCCTCGAGGCCTGCGACGGTCCGGCCCCGCCTGGCTCGCTGCGCTGGCTTTCTTTGGCTCACTCAGGCCTCGCGCAGTCTCGTCGCACGGGGTGGGCATCGAGGCGAGCAGGGCCTGCCCCACCATCATGCGGAACGCCATCCACGACTGCGGCTGTAGCCCCTTGGCCTTTGTCGTTCGCGTCGCCCGGGTACAGATTTGGGCGCAGGCGGCATCGCGTTCCTCCTCGGGTCGGCGGGGGTCGCCAGCGGCAACGCGATCGCCAGGCGCGTCCGCCCATGGCCAGGGGCCCGGCCGGCTCCGCCCCCCCCTTCCCTTAGCTGCTGGGGCCAGGTGCAGCGGGGCCGGGGTGCTGGTGGGCGCCTCCGCGCGGCCCGCGCTGGAGGGCAACGTCTTCAGCAGCCTCGGGGTACGCGCGCTCCGCTGGCTGCGGCTGCGGCTCGCCGGGGCTGGAATTTGATCGCCGGCGGCGCCTCGGGCTCGCGTGCACGTGGGCAGGTGGGCGTGCGGGCGGAGGCGGGGGCGCGGCCGCGGCTGCGGGGCAACCGGGCCGAGGGCGTGGCTGCGCCCCTCGAGGCGGACCCCTTAGCCGCCTGCGACGCCGAGGCGGCTTTCGAGTCCGATCCGCTGCCGTGGCTAGCGCTGCGGGCCGCCCCGGACTGACTGCACATGCCGCCTTGATCTCCTTGCTTTTTATTCTTACATGTGCATGTACGCTCTTAATTCATCGATTTTGAAGCGCTAGCTATCGCTAGCTATATCGACAGCCAGCATGCAACGTTGATTGCATCATTCGTTCAGCTCGCGCGCCGGCGCCGGCGCCGGCGCTAGCGCTAGCGCTGGCGCCAGCGCTGGCCATGGGGATCGGAGCGACAACACGTACGCACGTGCACGAATCCAGCTGTGCTGGCCCACGAATCCAGCTGTGCTGGCAGCGTCGGCGCCGCCATATGCATATGCATACTGCGCCGCCCCACACCGGGGCCCACAGCCTGCGAGGGGTACAGCCGCTCAAGGGAGTCCGTGCTGAGCGGGTGAGCCGGGCACTGAGCCCGGCTTTGCTGCTGGCGCATAACACTCTCGGCGTAGCTCTAGAAGCGATCTCCGGTCGAATTGCAGCTAACCGAAGTGCAACGCAGTGCACAGCGCAGCCTCGGTTCGAACGCTCGGACGTCATTTCGAATCGCCACAATGCCGGTGAGCTCGTCCATCGTGTTGCAAGCGCTCCGGAGGAGTGGACCGGCCACGCCGCCGCGCCCGTTAGTCCGCGTTACAAACCGGCCCCGCGGCGCGGACCGAGCGGGATAGCGTGCCATGTTTCGAAGTCAGGGGTCTTAGCTGTGACGGGGCTGTTCACGGCTGTTGCCAACCCGCTCGCTGCTCGGACGCCGTGGCGCGCTTGCACTGCATGCGCCTGGAGCTGACCGCCGCCGTTCAGCACGTGAAGGGCTTCGGGAGCCTGTCGACCAAGGCGGGCTCGCGCAGCGCACACACCCGCGAGAAGCCCGGTGCGCCGCGCGCCCGCCTGCGCCCCGCACCGGGACGCCAAGCGAGCGCCTCGGTCGCAGTCTGCGGGGACGGCCGCCGCGATGCGGGCGAGGAGTGTGGTCCGTGCTGCCCCTCCCGCGCCCCCGCCGCTCGCGCCTGACCCCTCCGCCCGCAGACCTCGGCGCGTCCCCCGCGCCCGCCCCCCGCCGCCTGCGCCGCGCCGGCCTGAGGCGCCCGCAGGGGAGCGCAACCACGAGGAGGGCTCCGGATGCGCCCCGGACTGCACCAAGATCGAGGCCTTCTGCGGAAACGGGATCAAGGAGGGCGACGAGGTGCGTCCGGGCCCCGCGCACCTTCCCCGCGACCCTGCCCCGCCCCTCCCCCTGACGCCGGGCGCGCCGTCCCTTAGGCCTGCGACCGCGGCCGCTCGAACGGCATGCCGGGTACGCGAGTCGGTTGGCCTCGGCCCGTACCGAATCCCGTCCCCTCACCCCTTGCCCCCTCCAGGCGAGCGCTGCACCTCGGAGTGCGAGGTACCCCCCCGCCTCCTCTACCCGTCGCCCTCTACCCCGTCCCTACTCACCTCCTGTCAGGTCCCCCGCGGCTGCGGCTGCAACTGCCTCTCCAGCATCACCGGGGTACCCCTCCCTCCCCTCGGCACCCGTACCCCCCGCGCCCAAATCGACCCGGTACCCAGGAGGCGGGCGAGGGCAAGCCTCTCTCCGAGGCCGCCCTGAAGGACCTCTCCATGCTCAAGGTCCGGTACCCCTCCGCGTGGGGGTACATGTGCTCTCCGCGGCTTGACCGAATCCTCAGATGGCGGTCTCGACCCGCGCCCTGAGCGAGAACTCTCGTGCGCCGCGTACCCCCCCGCTCCCCCGCGTACCCCCCTCCCGACGCGTCGTACCCCGGCAGGCTGCGGCGACGGCGTCCTCGACAAGGGCGAGCAGTGCGGTCCGTCTGCGCCCGGCCCGCGCCGCCTCGCCTCGGGCCCGCGCGCCTGACCGCCCCGTCCCGCCCGCGCAGATCTTGGCGCGTCCTCTGTACCCCTCCAACTCCTCCGCACCCGTCCCCCTCGCCTGACCCCCCGCCAGGCGAGGCGAACAAGGAGGAGGGCTCGGGCTGCGCCCCGGACTGCACCGTCGTCGACACCTGTGCGCCCCGTCCCCCGCCCCGCCCCGCCCCGTACCCTTAGCGCCGCTCTCGAAGTGTGATGTGGCCCGCTGACGCGCGCCCCGCGTTCACAGTCTGCGGCAACGGGATTCGCGAGGACGGTGAGGTCAGTACCCCCCCCCCCCCCCCCCCCCGTTCCCCTCTCCCCTTCCCCTCCCCCTCGCCCCCTCCCTTCTGATCCGCGGGGCGCCTGAGCAGGAGTGCGACCTGGGCCGCGGGAACGGCATGCCGGGTGCGCGCGTACCCCACTTCTCCCCCCCCCCCCCCCCCCCTTCCCCCCTTCTGACGCTCTGCAGGGGAGCGGTGCACGTCGGACTGCCAGACGCCGCACGACTGCGGCTGCCTCTGCCTCGACGCCATCGGCGCCGCCCCCGAGGCGCGCGCGCCCCCGACGCGCCAGCGGCGGCCCTCAGGCTACCCACCGCTCACGAGGCGGTTTTGCAGAAGAAGCCGGAGGTGCGCCACCGCGAGCTGAAGGCCAAGCCCAAGCCCAAGCCCGTGGAGGAGGAGGAGGAGGAGGAAGCCGAGGAGGACGACTTCGCGTACCCCCCCAAGGCCGACGGTGCGGCCCCTCACCCGTGTCGATCGCGTACCCCAGGGCCCGAGCCCAATCCCCCCGCGCGCAGCCGCCCCGCGCGTCTGGAAGCCGTCGACGCAGACGGACTTCGACGGGTACACCTACTCCGGCTGTGCGCCCCACCCCCGCCCCCCTTCCCCTCGCCGGCGCTGACTGGAGGGGCCCGGGGCGGCAGCGGCGGGGGCGGAGGAGGCGGACGGCATCTTCGAGCGCCTCCTTGACTCCGAGGTGGCCTTCTTTGCTCTGATCTAAACATTCTCTGTTTGGAAGCTGGACTCTAGGTTCCAGCTCTAAACGTAGCACTCTCTTCAGGGGCTAGATAGATTCCAGCCTCCATCTCCCTCCCTGCCTCTGACCTTCGGGCGCGCCGGGGCGGCAGGTGCTGGCGACGGAGGAGGGCGGGGCGGCGGGCGAGGGCGCCGAGGCGGGGGAGGAGCTCGAGGCGGAGCTCGCCGAGGAGGAGCTCTGGCTCTGAGCGGAGGCAGTCGGCTCGTGGGCCGGCGGGCCCCGGCCTCGCGGTCGTGCGGCTCCGCTTCAAGGGTTGTGCACTGCATGTACATGCCAGACGATGAAGTTTCCTCTGCTCTTGTCGCGTCTCGTTGGCGGAGTTGGCTGCCGGCTGCCGGGACGGGGGACTTCGTCTGGGGTTGCAGGATGGACGCACAGCCGTTGGGCAAATTAAATTCAAGCTAAAACTCATATGCATGATCCGATGCAGCCCCTGGCAGCACTCATGATTCTCATATGCACATCGGATCAAGATTATAATTACTTATGAACTCGAAGTCGAACGTGTGAAGCGCGCGCTTGCAATTGCAATTGTGCACGTGGTTGCCGTGGCCCAATTATGGAGCGGTTGATTATCATACGTATACGTGCTATGATATGCATGCATGGTCTGGCCGCGGCCGCGGCCAGGCCATGCATCATGATATCGATCATCGGATCATTAATCGAATTTCAAAGTCTGACGCCGTGACCGTCGGACGGTCAAACTCAGGCCCGTTCGGTCAATTTCGTATAAAATTTACTTATAATGCATTACGTTATACGTTAATTACAATTACTTCTTGATCTTCTAATCACTGACTCCGTGAGTGGCGACGACACTGCGCCAATGTGCGCACATTCTAATTCTGTGACTGCGGACACGATTCGAAGACCGGGAGCACTGCGTTGACCCGAAAACCCGGGCCATCCTCTAGCTATCCAAACACAAGCACAGCTCCATCAGCTACACTATGAAACCCAAACTCAGCAACCACAGCTACCGATAAATCGAGACAGATTCATCGGGGACCGACAGGTCCCTGAGAAGCATATTTACAGCGGGACGGAGTTTTGAAGCGGGGTCACCAGATAACCGAGGCGTAGATGGGCGCGTCTCGCCTGCCGACGGCGGCCGGGGGGTTCGCGAGCGGGGGCGGCGGGGGCGGCGCTGGGGCCCCGCGCAGCCTCGGCGATGCCAGGACGGGGTACGAGGGACGGGGGCCGGCGGGTCCGGGGCCCGGGGCCGGGGCGGGCGTGTAGACGGAGGCGGGGAGGGGCGGCGCGTCGGCGGGCCGCGGCGGGGCCGTCGTGGGCAGGCCGGCCTCGGACTTGACCTGCCGCGGGTTCGATTCCGAGCGGTGCACTTTCGAAATATGGTTCATGATCAAGACAATGCCGTACCCGGCGGGAGCAGCAGCAGCGCCACAAGGCGTAGATCGCGAGGAGCCCCAGGAGGAAGCCGACGATGGGTACAGCAATGACCACGATGCGGCCCACGGTCGTCTGGAGGCAGGGGTACGCTGATTATTAATTTTCAGTGGGAAGAAAAAAAGAGGGGAAGTACCTCGAAGAAGGGGGAAGTGGTCGGCTGCTCGACGGGAGCGAAGGGCACGGGGTTGCCTGCGCGGGGTACTGCATCGGCGCCGGACCGCGGGCCCCCGGCGGGGCGGGGGCGGGCTACCGTCCTCCGGCGGCGGCGGCGGCGGGGCGGCGGGCCCGGGCGCCGGGATCGGGTCCGACGGCCCCGGGGCCGGGGCGGGCCCCGGGGCGGGCGCCGGCGCACCGAGGATGCGAGAGACGGGCTCCACGGGCGAAGAAATGCCGTACCCAGAGGCCGCCGTCCACACCGCGCCCTTGCCGGCCGACTCCACCAGCAGGGTCCGCAGCTGGGGGAGGTGGACTTCAGCAGGAGCAGATCGGGGTACGAAAGAGAGGTGGAGAGGCGGGCGGGCGCCTGGGCCGGGGAGAGGCTCCGTGAGCCACCAGAGGCCTGCAGGATCAGCGCCGCGGTGGCCGCCACGTGCGGCGCCGCGGCGCTCGTCCCGAAGAAGTTCGGCAGCCTGCACCGGAAGCGGATCGGAATCAGACGAGGCGCGCGCGGAAAGGGGCGGCCCGGGAGCCGAACCCGTTGCCCTCGGGGTCCGACGAGCCAAAGAAGGACGTGTCCTGCGCCCATAATAGAATCGGGCCCCGCGCGGAGTTGAAGCGGAGGCCGGGGTACGGCGCACGGTGCCGTCGACGGAGGAGACGAGGGGTGCCTTCCGCTGCTCCATCGCCGGCAGGCGCCGCCCCGACGCGTCGAAGGCGCTCTGGCGGGGGTACGGGGGTGAGGGACGCGGGGGGTACGGGGTTCTTTCGGGGCGCACGAAGCCGGGCCCGGAGCTGGAGTAGACGGCGGGGGTACGCAGGTTGAAGTAGTTGAAGCTGCGTCGGAGGGGTTGGAGTCCGAGGGGGTGGGACTGGCGAATAGGGGTACTGGTCGCGCACGATCCGACGCCGACGGCGGCCTTGGAGGTCACGTGGCCGAAAACGTCGCCCCGGATACCCCCGGCGGCCTTCCATCGGAGCACCCCTCAGCCGCTCATCTGAGCGAGGGGGTACGGCGAAGCGGCACCTCGAACTGGGGGAAGTTGGAGCGAGTGGCCGAGTCGGAGACCAGGATGAAGAACCTGCGGGGGGAGGGCGTGAGGAGAGCGAGGGCGCGGGGCGGGCCGGGCCGCCGCCGCCGCACATGTGGTCGCGCTGAACGGGCTGGGACTGCGGCGCGGGCGGGATCGGCGTCAAGGGTACGCGGATCGGCCCGCTGGAGGGGTACGCAAAAGGCGCACGACGATGGCGACCTCGAGGAAGTAGGAGCCAGCCTGGAGAAAGCCGGCCCGTCGGCGCGAACGAAACGTATGGACGCGAAGGGGGGTACACGCACGGGGAGGCTGGCGAGGGTTACAGGAAAGCCGTATCGCTGCGTTGCCTGTACCAGGGGACCCACGCCCTCCCCTGGGGCGGCCCTCAGAAGGGCGGGCGGGAGGGTACAGAGCTCGAGGTCTCGGGATTTCGCGTACCCTGCCGGCGATAGAACCGCATGATGAATGCCGCGTCGTCGAAGGCGGGGCGGGTTTCTGATGGGGTACTGGATATCAGGGGACGAGGTGGGAGGGAGAAAGGGGCGGGGCGCACGGCTGTCGTCCCACTGCATGATGACTGGCGGGGAAGCGGGCGTTCCTTTGAGGTCGGAGGAGAAGCGGGGGAGGGGGGGGAAGGGGCAGGTGCAAGGGATACCGAGGGAGCTTTCGAAGAGGTCGAGCGGCTGCAGGCAACCTGGCGGGGCAGGGGAGTAGTGAGTGGGGCGGGGAGGGGCGAGAGGGGGCGGCGGAGGACCAACGCTGGGGCCCCAGAAGTGACGCCCCGGCTCGCAGTTGCGCCCTGGGCGGAAGTACAGTGTCAAAAAGGTCAAAGGACGCGCGGGCCTTGGGGGAGGCGTACCCCCCTCTGGCGCGGGGGCGTAGCGCCAGTGGCCGCCCGAGCCGCGGTCGTTCCCCGCAGCCGTCACGTACAGGACGCCCCGCTGCGGCGCCGTCGGACAAACAGGGCGGAAGGGGGTGTGGTGGTGGTGGAAGGGAGGGGGGTACGGCACCTTCTCGACGTCCTGGACGGCGACGGCAAGCGGCCCATCCTCGTACGCCGGCTCGTTCAGGTACGCCAGGTCTGGGGGGGGGGGGGGGGGGGGGGGCGGGGGGGGGGGAAGGAAGGAATCAGGGGGTTCGCCGATCCCGCGACGGGGGGTACCGGACCGTCCACGATGATGTCGGCGTTGCAGGGCGGCCCCGCGAGCTGCGCGGGACCGCGATGAGAAAGGGGTCGCGCCGAGATTCGAGCCCGCGCTCGAGGAAAGCGTACCCGCCTGATATTGTTGGCGAAAGCGAGGTCCGAGGGCGTACCCGTCGCAAAGCAGAGCCTTCGGGCGGGCGATCAGAGCGCGACGCGTACAGGAAAGTGGGGTTCGAGGGGCACCGCGCGGCCGGGGCGACGGCGTGGATGAGCTGCGGGCGGAGAGATAAATCCAGGGACGAGGGGGGCTGAACGAGCGGGGAAGAAGCCGCGTGCCTGCATCATGCCGCGGCCCTCGTCGATCGCGGACGGCGTGATGGCGCTGCGCGCGGCGGGGATCGAACCCGGTCCCGAGTACGGGCTAAGCCGAGCCCCTGGGGGGTACGCAAAAGGCACCTTCCGTCGGCGTTGCGGTTCCACTCCTGCACCACAACTACCTCCTGCGTGAACCTGGGGCGGGATCGGATCAGATCAGTTCAGATCAGATCGGAGGCGCGAGGGGCCCGAGGGGAGAAAGCAGACCCGTTGGGGTTCCCAGGGCCGGGAAGGTTGCCTGAGGGGAAATCAGGATCACTGGGGGTACGGGGAACGGGCCCGACGGGGGTACCGGCGCGGATGTCCTCGCCCGCGCGCCCGTCGTCGTTGTACGACGTCGAAACGACGCCGATGGTGATCTGGGCGGGGGGCCAAGGTGGGCTTGGGCGCTTGAACCGCGGGGGTACAGGGCTCACGTTCTGGCCGAGGATGGAGGGGTACATGGAGCGAAGCTTGTCGACGCCGAGCGTCTTCGGGACGGGTACCGGTGGGCGGGGCGTACAGAGAGAAGCGCGAGAGGGACGGGAGCCGCTCACGGTGAGGGCCTGGCTCTGGATGGCGCGCAGAGGCGCCCCGCCCGAGGCCGCCCCGCGGGGGATCGGCGGCAGGGAAGGGATGACGCTCCGAACTCCGGCAATGGCTGCGAGTTCCCGCAGCGCGGAGGCCCGCACGTAGGCGCTGACGGCCGGCGCCGGCCTGCACAGCAAAACCGGTTGGTTTGGTTTGACCGGACGGCGCGGCGGTCGGGCGGCTTCACCGCTCGGTTGAACCGATGATGCCTCCCGAAGTAAGGGGTGCAATCAGGGATGAGATCTCATCCAGCGGGACGGAACCTGCGGGCGGCCGGCGCGGAGCATGGGCAAGCGCTTCACGGGCGGACGCCGCCGCGTGCGGAGCAGCGGGAGCCATTCAAAGGCGCTTGCAGAGGCAATAAAAAGATGTGCAAAAGCGGGAAGCGATAAAGCGAGCGGCGGGAGTGGTGCGGGCGGCGGGCGTGCATGCGGATTAGGCGGCGGTCGAGCGGGGGCGGCACCGTCCAGGAGAACCGACACGAGCACGCATGGAATCTCGGAGGAGCAATCTGGATTCATCGATCTGTACTGGAAACGCGTGCACAGCGCGCAGCTGCCCGACACTGGGTCGACGGCTCTCGTCGACGGGCCTCGTTGCGCCGCCCTCAGCGCTGCGTCCGCAAGGTCGTCTAGTCCAAAAGCCAGCTCGCCGGCACCTTCGCGCGCGATCAGCTGTGACGCAAGTGCAGAACCACAAACATTTGATCCGGCTGGTTTGGGTCCGGTGCGGCAGCGACGGAAACGCACCGGCGATGCAGACGAGCGCCGTAAGGGCTGCCAGCAGCAGCGGGAGGGCGGCGCGGGAGCCTGGCATCTATCGCACTGTGGTTTGTTGCAATGTGGCCCCCGTTCTCTCTACCCCGCCGTCTGCCGCCAACCGAAAAGAATGCCTCCCGCGCGCGCGGCAAGCCTCCTGACCGGTGCAGCGCTCGCTCGCAACATGTGGACTGCGGTCAAGCGCCCTGGGCTCCCTGGGGCCCACTTCGACCGCCGCACCTCGCCAGCGCCTCCCACGCCTCATCCTGGACTGCCGTGGGACGTAGCAACCTCTGCGCATAGCCTGCAGTCGTCGCGCGCGGCCTTCCGCCCTGCTCCGCCCTAGCTGCCCCCCGCCGACGTCGACGCCGCTACTTCCGAACCCTGGTGCACCCGTCCTGTCAAACCGATCGCGAAACCGTTTCGCGCCGCTTACCCTTCGCTGCCCTCGCAGCTGATGCCGGGGATGGAGTCCGCCGTGATGCCGCCCGCAAGCTCGCCGCGGCCCTCGGCGGCGCGGCTGGACGCCCTGCTGAGCGCTGTGGGGTTCGAGGAACCCAGCGAGTACGACGTGATGATGGACAGGGCGATCCACCAGACGCTCGTGCTCGGGCAGCCGCCGCTGCCGGAGGAGGACGCCGGCGGCCCCGACGCGCTCGCCGGCGGCCAGGCGGAGCACGAGCGTGCCAGGCGCCTGCAGGAGGACTGGCTCTTCCGCGCCGGCGGCGACGCGGCGGACCTGCGGGTCCGGTCACACCCGTCCTTCCCGCTCATCGCCGAGGGCGTCCGGGCCGTCGAGCTTGCGGGGCTCCTCTCCAGGGGCCACCCGGCGGCCGCCTTCCCCGCGGCCGTGCAGCAGGAGGCCGGCGGCGGCACCGGCAGCCAGCTGGACGCGCTGGTCTCGCAGTACATCGCGGCGCTCCAGCAGGTCCTCCGCAGCTTCCACGGCACGCTCAACGCCGTCCACCGGCAGGCCGAGGCCGCCGCCGACGCCCTACGCACCAACATCGAGCCGTCCCTCGCCGCGCTCTTCGCCGCCATGGACCTGGGCCCCGCCTGGGACGCCCGCGGCGAGGACGAGGGCGCGACCCTGCCCGTGGTGCGCGACTCGGAATTTGAAAGGTTGAACGAATTCCGCGCGCAGTCTCACGCAAGTGCGCGCAGAACAGCGCGGCGGCGGCGGCGGCGCTGGCGGCAGCGGCGGCTGACGAGGAGGCGGAGCGTCAGGCGGCGCGCGGGCCGGGCTGCGCGCATCAGCAGCAGCACCAGCAGCATCAGCATCAGCAGCATCAGGCGGCGGCGGGCTGGACGAGCGACGGGGACGCGGACGGTGACGACGGGTTCGACGCGCTGTCCGACAGCGAGGACGACCGCATCAACAAGGCGGCCCCGCGCTCGCCCTCGAGCCGCGAGCGCATCGCCGAGGCCGCCCGCCTCGCCGCCCGCGTCGCCTCGTTCCTCCCGCACAACGCCGCCCGCGGCACCGCCTCCACCGCCGTCCGTGTGGTCCAGCGCGGCAGTCCCGAGGCCTCCTCCTCCTCCTCGCCCTCCGCGGCCGCTGCGGCCGCCGCCGCGGCCGCCGACGCCGCCGCAGTCGGCCGCAGCCGCTCCAACTCGGAAGCCGACTCGTCGGCCGCGTCGGCGGCGGCGGCGGTGCGGCGGGCGGCCGCGCAGCGGCGGGCGACGCTGCGGAAGCACGAGGAGGCGGACGAGGCGGGCGCGGACGAGGAGGAGGACGACGACAACGCGCGCGACGACGACTACGAGGAGCCCGACGACGTGCGCATTCGAATTTGATCCAACGGAATTTGATCCCGAATTTGATCCGGCCGTGCAGGAGGCGGACGAGGACGAGGAGGAGGAGGAGGACTACCGTGAGGGATCCTCCAACGGCTCCGCCACGCGCCGGGCGCCGGGCGCCAAGAAGAAGCGCTCCGGCGGCGCCTCCTCCGGCGACCGCACGCGCCGCAGCAACCTCCCGAAGCCCGCCACCGCCGTGCGCCCTGCGCCCCGCCGGCCCTCATTCGTACCCCCACAGACCGGTGGTACAGGTCCTCATGGTCTGGTTCAAGGCCCACCTCGAGAACCCGTACCCCACCGACGAGGAGAAGGAGGTCCTCGTCCAGGAGTCCGGCATCACCCTCGTCCAGGTCCGCCGCGTACCCCCCTCTGCTTCCACCCCCCATCTCATTCTCGTACCCCGAAGGTCAACAACTGGTTCATCAACGCCCGCAAGGTCCCACTTCCCTCCCTCCCCTGCCTTCAGAACTCGCCCTCGCCGAGACTCGATCAGCGCTACTGGAAGCCCGAGCTGAAGGAGATGCACCGGTACCCCCCTGCCTCGATGACTCCCTGCCCCGATGACTCCGATGCTCACGCCGCCCCGCGCGGCAGGGCGAAGGGCGGCGTCATCGGCAACCGAAAGAAGGCGTGCCTCGCCGGCGGCGCGAGGAGCAGGCGGGTACGCCGGCGCGGCGTCGCGCCCGCCCGAACGCCCCCGTTCGTCCCACGCCATTGCGGCGGCAGGCGGCGGGGTCGGAGAGCCCCCCCGACGACACCGCGTCGGACGCCGAGACCCTCTCGGGTCCGTACCCCCCTCTTCTTCTCCCCCTCCCCATCCCCCGCCTCGCCCTGACGGCTCGGGCAGCCAAGGAGGAGAAGCCGGCGGCCAAGGGCAGCAAGGCCAAGGGCAAGGCCAAGGCGAAGGCCGGGGGCGGCGGCAAATCGAGAGGTGCGCCCGCGGCCTCGCCCGCGCCGTTCGCCCGCCCGCCCGGGCGAGTCGCCGGGGCGCAGGAAGCCTTAGGGGGCCCGAGATCACGATGGTGGCGAAGGGGGAGGAGGAGGGGGGCGCCTCGGACGCCCAGGGCCCCTCGGAGGCCGAGGGCGACGCCGCGGGCGGCAAGGAGGAGGTCCGCCCCGTACCCCCCCTCCCCTCGCCCGCGCTTGGAGCCGACGGGGGCCGGGGGCGCAGGGCCCGGGGGGGACGACGAGGTCGGGGAGCCGCCGCCGCGAGCCGGCGCGCCGCGACCGCTCGCGCCGCTGAGCCGACGCCTTCGGAAGCAAAGGCGCTCACGCTCTGCAGTCTTCGAGTATACATACGTAGGGCGCTTTTCAGGTTTTTTTTTCAAGTTGCAGCTAGGGCCATTGTGCTTTTCATTTCCAGAGTCGGTTCGAGCGGCCATTCCCAAATCTCGGCCCCGTCATCCAGACCCTGTCGCGGGCGATGGCAAGACCAAGTCTGGCTAGAGCTTGGTCGGCTGGCCCGGGGCCGGGCCCGGCGTGGCCGCGGGCCATGGGCCGGAATCCGGCTATAGGCGTGGCCGGTCGCGACTTGACTTGAAATTCCCGGAATTGCCGGAATTCCCGGAATTCCCGGAATTCCCGGAATTCCCGGAACCCAAGCCGGAACCCAACCAATAAATCGTACATGCTCAACAACTAGAAAATACTTGCTAGTTTGCAACGCGGGCTAGTATAAGTAGCCGCTGGCCTGCCACAGTTGTCATTCCTTGTGAGGCGCACAGCCTCGAAATACTAGTAGTGAAACTCTGCCATTTTGCATCTGCAACTTGGGAGCACATCAGGGGCGGGCTAAGCATTAAGGGAACATCGTCAGGGATCAGAGATCCAGGTCTGTAATTACTCTGTTATTAGGCCTCTGGTTACAAACCCCTAGACTATATCTGGGCCTTGCCCGGATTTAACCAGGCGCTTAATACGTGGGGGCTGCTCAAAACTTTCAGCTAGCTCTTCAAAGCTAGCTGGCCGACCTCTACGTCGCGATGCGCATAGCCGCTGCGCATGCGGACGTCGCTGCGTACTGACCAGAGTCTTTGCGCATGATCGCGTCTGCGCGGGTGAGCGGACGCTACCGCGCGCCAGCGCTACGCGTCGCTTTGAAAGATGCGTATATGGTCGCCCTGCCTGGGCTAGCTACTAGGCTAGCCGCGAGTGCTCTAGCAGCCGCGGCGTGACGCCGCTAACGGGGCGCCGGCATGCGCACGCGCGCGCGTACGTCTGCGCCGCGACCAGTGTCTGATCCGGGCCTGCTCGACGCAGCGTTCGCATCTCAGGCACAGGCCGGATCGGATTCTGCGGCGCGAGCGCACTCTACAGGCGTGGCATCGCCGGCCGACGGGCGCCGAGCTCGCCGATTCGACGCCGAGCTCGCGGGGGCCGCCGGGCGCGCTATAGCTAGCTCCGAGGCTCGGGCCCGGGCTCCGGGGCGCCGTCGACGTCGATCAACGCGCGCCGTGGCGCGCGGGCGAGGAATCGGAAGCGCTAGAGCTAGCGCTAGATCTAGAACCTGTCGGATCGCCGGGGGCGGACCTGCTCGGCGGTTCGCTGCGGAATTCTGCTGCGGCGGACGTGTTTCGAGTTCGAAATGGCTCCGAATACGCGAAGCGGCGGATCCGGATCCGGAGGCGCGGGCGCTAGTGGCGGATCCGGGGGCGGCAGCCAGGGCAGTGGCGGGCCCGGGGCGGCGGCTGCAGCTGCGCATGCAGCAGCCGTGCCCGCGGCCGCGGCGGCGGCCGCTCCGGCGGCAAACGCGATGCCAGCGCCAGCTCCGGGGCCAGCGCCGGTCGCGCCAGTGGCGCCGGTCGCACCAGCGGCGGCTGGGGTGCCAGTCGCGATCGGGGGCCAGCAACCAGCTGCGGCGGCAGCTGACGCTGCGTTGGAGGCGCTGAAGAGCAACCTGGACATGCATACACGTCACCGCGAGCTGAAAGAATTTAAGGAGCGAATTCCTGCCTTGACAAATACTGGCGTTCTATCGTGGATCGTATCGCTGGAGCGCCTGGCAACTTTTATTCAGCCGCCGAAATTTTTGGAGCCGGACAAGATAGTAGCGGAGCTCGCAATGTCTTCGCTGCAGCGCTCAGCAAGTGATGCTTTTACTGGAGCATTCTCAGCGACGGTGCTGGGTGCTATGGCGTCGAAGGCGGCGGGCGGTGAATTCGATATGACGTCGTGGACAAGAATTCACGGCGAGCCAGCATTTCTCAGCTCTAAACAACCCCACGGAGCTGGATGCTCAGGCTCTTATCAATAACGTTGTTTTATTTCGGCGCCTGCTTCAGCTGCAAAACTCGTGGCCGGACGAGATGTTGATCGCGGAATTAATGTCCCCGGCCGCGATCACTTCGCCGGCGATGGTCAAGCTCACAAGCAAAATCGCGGAGGACGCGCGTACAAATCTGGCCGAGTGGGGTCGCGAATTCTTCAGTCGAGTTCGGTCCCATAACGAGCTGGAAATGAGGCTCCAGCGGGTGAGGGCCAGCAGCGGATTTTCGGACGCGTCAGTCTCTCGCGTTGCGGGGGGTGAGCTTGCCAGCAGCAGCAAGAAGCAGAAGACGGGCGGCCAGCCTCGTTGGTGTGATGAATGTGACAGCGGCTCGCACAACACAGTCGTCTGCAGCAAGCGACTTCAGCGGGAGCTGGAGGAGATGCGGGCGCAATATTCGACCTGTCAGCAGGAGCTCGAGAAATATCGGAGCTCCAGCAGCCTGGCGGGCGCGAAGTAAAGTGCACGCCACGGCGGTTCGGTCTCCGCCTGTGAAGAAATTAAAAGACCAGCGGTGGAGGAGTTTGTATTTTATTCGTCGCGAAGAGGGATGGCCCTGCGACGTGGCGGCGTGTACTTGTAATTTTTCAGCTGCAGCCGGAGTTCGAGTTCTGAGCGGAACAGCTGCAGCTTCGATTCGCGGTGCTGGATGGTGTGCACCTGCGAAGGCGACGGCCTCTCTTCACAGTCGATCGCGAGGCTGGTGGCGAATTCGAAGAAGGCGTCGCTCCGTTCCGGTGAACCGGCGTCCAAGCTGGAGATGCGGACCTAGCCCGGGGCTGCGGCCGGGGCAAGACAGGAGGGCATCGGATTCAGTTGTGGGCGGGTGGTGTCAGCCGTAGAGGGCGGGAGGCCCGAGGACAAGCTAGAGGCGCGGACCTGCTCGTGCCAGGATGGCGCTCAGGACAGCTTTAACCCAGTCGGCACCCAACCGAACAGAGACCGGAATCGGCCCTGCATAAGACGGACGCGAGCTCAGCGTTATCGTCACCGCGGGGTTACGTATACTAAATTCGAGTCAAGCGTGTCTCGGCGTGGCGTCGTCGGGATGCAGTCCGTCTCGCGAGGAGCGGGCTTGATTTCACAGATCTTGCACTGCGGCAATTGTACATGTACGGAAGCAAGAAGAAGACGCCAAGGCAAGCGCACCTCCCAGGACGGATGGAACCGGCCTTGATCGTGCTCGGAATTGGATAAGGGGACGATGGAAGCATGTGGAAGTCGCTCAGCTGGCGGCTGGGGCGTAGTGCACTACGACTCCTCGTCGGCTGCAGTCGGCACCGGTGCAAGTCGTGCTCCTGACCCGGTGGCCGGTCGCGACTTGACTTGAAATTCCCGGAATTGCCGGAATTGCCGGAATTGCCGGAATTCCCGGAATTCCCGGAACCCAAGCCGGAACCCAACCAATAAATCGTACATGCTCAACAACTAGAAAATACTTGCTAGTTTGCAACGCGGGCTAGTATAAGTAGCCGCTGGCCTGCCACAGTTGTCATTCCTTGTGAGGCGCACAGCCTCGAAATACTAGTAGTGAAACTCTGCCATTTTGCATCTGCAACTTGGGAGCACATCAGGGGCGGGCTAAGCATTAAGGGAACATCGTCAGGGATCAGAGATCCAGGTCTGTAATTACTCTGTTATTAGGCCTCTGGTTACAAACCCCTAGACTATATCTGGGCCTTGCCCGGATTTAACCAGGCGCTTAATAACCCCAGGCCCCAGTTGAAGGGCCGGGTCGAGTTGTCAGCAAGCGCTCATGATCAGGAGTTTTTCATAAATGGATGGCTTGTAAATGTAAGAATGCATCCTAGTCTGCTCTCGCCCTCACTGGCGAAGAACAAAAAAATTGAAAAAGCCATGACCCTACCTACAGGCTACAAAACTACAGATCTAGACGTCGAAAAGAAAAAAGCGTAGACGTCGCTGCATGGAGAGAAAAACTGCGCAGAAAGCGCCGGAGGCCGCCCCTACTTGAACGGCGGCCCCTACTTGGTCTTCTGCTTCTTCGACTTCGCCTTGCCTGCGGCCGGGGCGGCGGCCGGCGGGCGCTTCTTCGAGTTCGGCGTCTTGCGGGCCGGGGACGGGGCCGGCGGCGACCCCGGGGGCGAGGCGAGCTCCAGGGGCTCGGGCTCAGGTGAGGACGCGGCGCCCGGCGGGCTCCCCGCGCCCTTGCCCCTCTTCCCCTTCTGCTTCTTGGCCTTTTTGGCCTTGGCCGGGGGCGTGGCCTGCCGCGCAGGCGGTGAGGCGAGGCGCGGGGCGGGGCGGGACAGAAGGGGGGGGGGGGGGGTAGAGGGCTGCGCACGTCCTCTCCGCCCTCGTCCTCGTCCTTCTCCTCTTCCGCGGCGCCCCTCCCGCGCTTGCCGGTCCTGCCGGCTTTGGGCCGGGGGGCCGCCTGCGGGCGCGAGTGAGCAGGAGGAGACGGGCGCACACAGGGGAGGGGCGCGGGCGCGGGGCTCGCCTTTCCTGCCTTCGCGCCCTTCGCGCCGCCGCCGGCGCCGGGTGCCTTCTTCACCTTCCCGCGCGCGGGGCCCCGCTTGGGCGGCGGCGTGACGGCCTGCGGGCCTGTCAGCGGCGCGGACACGAGGAAAGAGCGCCCGGCTGCAGCTCGCACGTCTTCCTCCTCCTCCTCCTCCTCGTCGTCCTCGTCCTCCTCCTCCTCAGACGAGCTCGCCTCCTGCTCCTCCTCGTCCTCCTCCTCGTCCTCCTCCTCCTCCTGGTCGTCCTCCTCGGCCTCGGACGAAGCGGCGGCCTGCGCGCGGGCGCGTGAGGAGATGCGGGGGGAGAGACACGCGCGGCTTCGAAATCGACAAGACAAGACACGAAGCACCTCCTCCTCGTCCTCGTCCTCCTCCTCCTCCGATTCCTCGCCGCTCGCGCTCGCCTCCTCCTCCTCCTCGTCCGACTCGGATGCAGCCCTCCCGCGCTTGGCGCCGGGGGCGGCCTGCCGGCGGGAGGGTCAGCTCGAGGGGCGCGCCAGAGGCCGGCGGTCTTTGGAAGGCTCGCCTTCTTGCCGCCCGTCTCCTTCCCCGCCGCCTTTGCCTTCGGCTTGGCCGCGGGCCCGCTGCTGCTGCTCGATGCGGCGCCGGGCGCACCCCGCCGGGAGTCGTCCTCGAAGCCGTTCACGAAGGCGCGGATCTTATCCGCGAAACCGAGGCCGAAGCGGACGGTGAGCTTCCTTTGCCGCCCCGGGCTCTGCATCTTTTGCAGCTCCTTCGTGAGCTCAAGCGCGCAGTCCACAGTGAAGCCCTCCAGCAGCGACCGATCCTCCTTGATTAGCATTTTCCGCACGCGTTTCACTTCGATGTCCTTGAACGACTGGGCGAGGTTCGGAGGTGAGCAAGGCAGCGGCGGCGAGAGAGGGACGGCCGGAGGGACGCCGCCCGCCCCCGCTGCCCCTCTCATCTTCATGCCGTGGTTCGGGAGCAAATCGATGATGCGGCTCAGCTGCTCCCCCTTGGTGTCCTGGCGCGCGCCCGCCCCGCGCGTCAGAGGGCCGCCGCCCGCCCGCGAGGCGCGCAGGGCCGGTCGCTCACCGGCAACTTCTCTGCCTGCTTCTGCTCTTCGGCGCCCTCGTCGTCGTCGCCGCCGGCCGCGCGGGGTGCCTTCTTCTCCTTCCCGCGCGCGACGCCTCTCTTGGGCGGCGGCGGCGTGGCGGCCTGCGGGCCTGTCAGCGGCGCGGGCGCGGGGGAAAGGCGAAAGGTGGATCTCGCACGTCGTCCTCCTCCTCCTCCTCCTCCTCCTCCTCGTCTTCTTCGTCGGTCTCCTCGGCCTCCTCCTCCTCGACCTCGCTCTCCTCGACCCCGCGGCCGGCCTCCGCGGTCGGCAGCTGCGGCCCCGGCCCGCCTCGCTCAGTGCCTGGGAGCGGGGCGGCGCCCAGCGGGGGGCGCCCCGCCCGCCCGCCCGCCCGCCCGCCCCCGCACCTCGCCGTCGTCTGTGAAGGCCCTGAACAGGCCCCGCACGTCCTCGGCGCCGACCTCGCCGGCGCGGTCGCGCAGCTTCTCCGCGGCGCCTTCCCTGAACGCAGCGAGCGCCTCCTTGAACCGCGGCGGGAGCGGCGCCTTGCTGAGCTTGCACTGGCGCGCTCGACGTGTTAGAGGCGGTGGAGGTTCTGAGCGGTCGAGACGCGGCGAGCACCTCGGGGTTGTCGAGGGACCGCAGCACAGCGGCGAGGCGCTCGAGCCGCTCGTGGCAGACGTCACCCAGGGCGCGCTTCTCCTTGCCCGCGAGGAGATCCAGCGCCTCCTCGACGTCTTCCCAAGTGAACTTCCCCGCCGCCGGCGTCGCCCGCTTACGCTTCTTCCAGAGCAGCGCGCACCCGGCGAACAGCACGCGCAGCTGGTTCTTGCTCAGTCTCTGCGGTGCGCAAGTATACGGGACCCGGTCTGAGGACAGGCCGATTTGAAGCGGAGCGTGAAGCGCGCACTCGGTAATGGAAGACGCGGCCCTTGTTTGCTGCCGCCTGCCCCGCGCCCCCCGCTGAGCTCGAGCTCGAGCCGGCCGCCTCGTCGCCGCCGCCGCTCGCCGCCAGCGCCGCCGCCCCCGCCGCGGCGGGCTTGCAGTGTCTCTGGTGGACGGCGAGCCCCTGCGAGGAGGCGCAAGTCCGCCCGCAGAGATCGCACTTGGGCTTGACTTTCTCCTCGCCCTCCTCCTCGGCCCCCTCCTCGCACTCCTCCTCGCCCTCCTTCTCGTCCTCCTCTTCTGCGGCGCTCGCACTCGCCTGGCGGCTCTGCGAGGGCGGGGGCGGCGGGTCAGCAGCGGCGGCCGGGGGAGGGCGCGGGCGGCGGAGCTCGCCTGCGCCGCGCCGCTCGGCTCGGGCTTCGGCTTGCTGGCGGACCCGCCGGCCTCGCCCGGCTTGCCGGCCGACGAGCGCCCGCCGCGCGTTCGAGGGCCGTCGCCCGCCTGCGCAGCGCCGCAGTCAGGACAGCGCCTTCGAAGGCCGAGCGGGGATCTGCTTCGGGGGAGGGGGGCGGTACCGGGGCCAAGACAGTTTTGAGCACAGGGCCGATTCGCGCATCGTTTCCGAAGCGCTGCCAGAGCACAGAAGCGAAGTCCGTGAGGGTCTCGAGGATGTGCGAAAGACATTTCTTCTGATAGTCCGACAAGGAGCTGGACTCCGCCTCCGCGTGCTCCACGATGACCTTGCGCAGCTCCACGCCCTTCCCGCCGCGCAGCTCATCCACATCCCTGAACCGCGACTCGCCCTTGAGCTCGGCTAGCTTCTCGAAGGCGGGCGCCAAGGCCCTCACGGGAACGAAGCTCCACTCCTGCCGCCCGGCGCCGTCAGGTGCGCCCCGTTCGCTTTCCCAGGCTAGCGCACCTCGTTCGGGTCGGCCGGCGGCTCGGTTTTCGAAGGCGCACGCTCGGCGCCCTTCTGCGCGGACTTGTCGCCCGCATTCGCCGGCTGCTTCCGCGGCCTGCGCTGCTTCGTCGGCCCGCCCTCGCCCTCCGCCTCCGCCTCCGCCTCGGCCTCCGCGTCTGACGCCGCCGTCTCGTCCGCCGCTGACGCCGCGGGCACCGCCTCGTCGTCTCCGGCCCCCCTGGCCGGCGTCTCGGGCTCGGGCTCCGACTCCGCAGCCTTGTCGCCGGCCGCCGCCGACCTCTTCCTCCTCTTCTTCTTTCCGCTCGCGCCCTCCGCCTCCGCCTCTGCCTCCGCCGATGGGCCCGCACCCGCCCCCGCCGGCGCAGAAGCTCCGGCCGCCGGCGTCGCGGGCTTCGAGTCCTCCCCGCCGTTTGGCTTCTCGCCCTTGGACGGCGTCGCCCGCGTGCGTCCCGTGGACTGCTCCACTGTAAGACGCCGGGCGCATCACGTCACGCAGCAGACGCACCGGAGCAAGCGCGACGTCGGTGACACTCTTCATGTCGGCTGGGAGGTCGCTCCGTAGCTTCATCTGCAGGTTCAGGTCCTGAAGCTCCTGAAGCGCCTTCTCGGCCCGCTTCCGCTCCTCACCCTCGAGTCCCGCGCCGTCGAGAAGGGCGTCCCGCTCGGCCTGGGCCCCGGCGCCCCTGAGGTCCTCCAACTCGAGGCCCTCCTCGCGCCGCGCCGCGAGCGGCGGCATCAGCCGCCCCAACACCTCTAGACTCACGCCGAAGATTGTCCTCCCGCGCGACGCCGACGTCTTGCCACGCCCGCCCGCCGCCGGCGTCTTGGCCGGCGTCTCCTCCGATCCCGCCTCGGCCTCGGGCTCCGGTCGGGCCCGCTTGGCCTGCGGGCTCTCCTCCGCCGGCCCCGGCGACTCCCCCTCTACTGCGCCGCCCCTGCTGCCGGTCGCCCCCGCTGACGGTGGAGCCTCCGACCCTTCCCTCCGCTTGCGGCCGCCGCTCGCCGGCGTCGCCTCCGAAGCCGCGGACGGCGTCTCGGGCCTGGTCTCGGCCTCCGAGGCCGGGGACCCGGCGCTCTCCCGCCCGGCCGCGCCGCTCTTGGCCTCAGCTGGCGTGGCCGTCCCGTCGTCCACGCCCGCCGCCTCGTCGCGCTGCGCGCTCCGCTTCCGGTCGACGCCCGCCGGCGTCGCCTGCTGCTCGTCCGCCGGCGTCTGTTGCCCGGCGTCGGCCTCGGATGCCGCCTGCCGCTTCCGCGGCCTCCCCCGCCGCTTCGGCTGCGCCGCCTTCGCCTCCGCGAGGGGCGACGCCAGCGCGCCTGCTGCGGGCGCCTCGCCGCGGTCGGTCCCGCCGGCCGGGGACTCGGGCTTGAGCTCCGCAGCCGCCGCCTCGGGCGGCGTGCGCTCGGTGCCCTTCTGCCCGCGCTTGCCGCCCGAGGCCTCCGCGCTCCTCGACCCCGAAGCCTCAGGGCTCTCGCCGGCCTCGACCTTCGCCTCCGGATGCGCCCGCGCTTCCGCCGCCGCCTCTGGCACGTCTGCCTCGGCCGCCGGCGCCGCAGCCGCCGGCGCCGCCGCTGACGAGGGCTCCGCAGGCTGCGCCGCCGCATCCGCCTCCGGCTCGCTCTCCCGCTTCGGCTCGGGCTCCACCGCCGCGGCCTCCTTCCGCGGCCCCTCGAGGGGCGCCCCCTGCGCCAGCGGCTGCTCCGCGGCGCTCTCGGCCGGGACCGCCGGCGGCTCGGCGCCCTCCGAGGCCGGCGCCGCCCGCTGCGGCTGATGCGCTGGCTCGGATTGGGCCGCGCTGGAGGCCGATGGCGCGGCCGCCTCCGCCCGCTGCTCCGCGGCGCGCGCCGCCTCCTTCTTGCACGTAGCGGTGTCCCAGTGCCTCTTGAGGCCGCACCACTGCACGCTTGCCCCGCACCGCTCGCACGCCACCATCGCCTTGCGGCCGCCCTGGGGCATTGGCGTCGACTGGGCGGGCGGCGCCGCCGATGCCGCCGCCGCCGCCGCCGCGGCTGCTACTGCGGGCTCGGGCTGCCCCGACTCGTCCGCGACCGTCGGCGCCTCGCTCGGAGTGTCCGCCTCCACCGCAGGCGCCGCCGCCGGCTCGGGCCGTGCCGGTTCCGCGGGCCCCTCCGGCGCCCCCGCCGGGGGGATCTCTGCCGCCTCTGTCGCCGCTGGCTCAAGCTGCTCTGGCTTGGAAGGCTCGTCCTTCTCTACCGGCACCGCCGCCACCGCCGCCGCCGACGCGCCGGCCTCGGCTGCTGGCGCCGCCGCGCCGGCCTCGGCTGCCGGCGCCGGCACCGACGAGGGCTCCGCAGGCTGCGCGGGCCCCTCCGCCGCCAATGCCGCCGCCGCCGACGGCACGTCTGCCAGGGCCGCCGGCGCCGCCGGCACCGCCGTTTCCGTCTCTGCCGATGCGCCGGTCTCGGCCGCCGGCGCTGCTGTCGACTCGGGCTCCGCAGGCTGCGCGGGCCCCTCCTCTGCCGAAGCCGCCGCTGCCGCTGGCAAGTCTGCCTCGGTCGCCGCCGCCGCCGCTGACTGGGACTGCGCTGACGCCTCGGATGCCATCGGCTCGAGTTGCGAAGACTCCGGAGCATCCTCAGGCGCCTCGGACGCCGCCGGCACGGGCCGCGGCGTGCCCGCCTTTGCGGCGCCCTCGCCGGCTAGCTGCTGCGCCGCCGATGCCAAGGGGCCCGCCTCGGACGAGGTGCCGGCGGCGGAGGCCGGGCTCTGCCCGCCCGTCGGCCGGTCCCCTCCACTCCAGGAGCACCCCAGGATGTGCTTCGACAGCTTGCGACCAGAGCTGAACGACGCCCCGCATCCGCACCTCCGCTGCTGCCGAGGCGTCGCAAAAGCCGCCTTCGATGCGCTGGCCGGCGCCGCCTCGGGCCGCGGGGCCGCCACGAGCGCCGCGCCTGCCGTAGACAGCCGCGTCGGCGTAGCGTCGGGCTCCGCCGGCTCCGCGGGCACCGACGACGTGCCCGGGGACTCGAGCTGAGTGTCCCGCTGTGAGACGGGCGCCAAGCAGGCAAAGGCGGGCAGAGCGCACGCGTCCTCCGGGCGGAGCCGGCCGCGGAGAGCCGGCCGCGACGCCATCCAGCCATGCCCCGGCCGCTCCGGCCTCGACTCCAGCCGATGCCGGCTCCGCGACGCCATCCTCCGGCCTCGGCTCGACGGGGGCCTCCACGGGTACAAAACCGAGCTGCAGACGACCGTCAAATCAAGACGAAATCGAGCTGCAGGCTGGGGTCATCGCACCGATTTGACAAGTGGACTCAGCGAGGCAAGCGGGACCGGCCGTGGGGAATGTCCTTCTATTCGCTGCCAGAAATCTTCCGCCGGGGGACCGAACGGAGGGAGCGCGGCGTGGGGCGCGTCTAGCCGATACAAACCTGCCGCCGCTTCCGTTGAGGCCGGCTCTGCGGCAGGCGACTGGGCCCGCCTCGTCGGCTGCGACACCTTGTCCAGCGAGAGTCGCTCGGCGAGTGACCGGGAGCCCGGGTTCAGCCAGTCCGCTGTTGCCAGAGGCGGCGCGGGACTGGGGCCCGCTGGGGCCGCCTCCGTCCGAGCTGCCGCCGAGGCGGGCGCCAACGCCGTCGCAGTGCCCGAGGGCTCACACGCCATCATCTGCTCGCCCGCCTCCGACTGCTCGGCTGTTTCTCGAGCCGCCAGCTCCGCGGCCGGCGCCAGGGCCAGGGCCAGACCCGCCGGCCCCGCCGCGCCGCCCTCCTCCCCGTCCCCGTCCGACCCGACGAGGGCCTGCGTGACAGTGAGGCCGCGGCCCGCGAGGGGACGGGGGGACCGGGAGACGGACCGCGGCGCGGGCCGCGGCTCGGCCGCTCGGGGTGCGGCTCGGTGCCGCTGGGCTGCTCGACGCCGCCGCGCGCTTCTTGCGCAACTCCGAAGGGAAAGCATTCTGCGCCCCTGTCGACAAGACCGCGACGTGGAAATGAGAGCGGTGCGCGGACCGCAGGGGGCGCCTCCGACTCCTCGATAGTTCTCTTTGCGCGGGGGAAGCGACCTGGGGTCTGGGCGCTGACCGGGGCCGCGCAGGGCCCAGCGGGGACCGCCGGCGCGTCAGGGAGCGCGGCGAGCTCGTTGCTCTTGCGGCCCGCGACGGGGAGAAGGCCTGGTCGCGGGTCACAGCTCGGTGAGGCGCGGCCAGCCGCACGGCTGGGCAGGCCGGGCCGCACGGACCCGCGTCGATCTTGGGCCTGGGCTTGGGCTCGGGCGCCGGGAGGGCCAGGAGGGGCTTGTCGGTGAACGCGTCGATCTCGGGGCTCTTCTGGTAATAGGGGTGCGCCCGCTTCCCTTGCTTGCCGCCTGCGGGCCGGGTCAAGCGCGCGCGGGGCGGGACGAAAGGCAGGGCGCGAAGCCGGGCGCACCGGCCGCGGGATCCAAGCCGGGAGCTGCCGCGGGGGCGGGCTCCAGGGCGGGCACAGCGACGTGCACGACCATGGCCCCCGCCTCCGCCTGCGCCTGCGCCGGCCCGGCCTCGTCGCCGCTGGCCGCCATCGCCTCGCCCTCCACGTCCTCCTCCGTCCGCCCCCCTTCCTCCTTGGCGCTGGACTCGTCGCTGGAGCCGGCGGCCTGCCGCTGCTCCGCCGCCGCCGCCGCCGCCGCCGCCGCCGCCGCCGCGTCCTCGTCGTCGTCGCCGGCCCCCGCAGGGGGCGCCGCCTCCCCCTCCCCCTCCGAATCGTACCCCTCCTCCTCCTCCCCCTCCTCCTGCTCCTCCGTCTCGTCCTCGGAGCCGGCGAGCTGCCGCCCATCGTCCTTCTCCTCCTCCTCGTGCTCCTCGTCCGCCGCCTCTTCCGCCAGGCCGTCCGCCGGCTCCGGCTCCGGCTCGAGCTCGGGCTCGGACTCCGGCTCCTGGTCTTCCTCGGGGACGGTCTCATCCTCCGCCCCCGCCTCCGCCTCCGTCGCCGCGCCCTCGCCGCTGGGGGCCCTCGCCTCCTCCGCCGCCGCCGCCTCGGCGGCCTCCTCCTCCCCCTCCTTCTTCGCCGCTGCCGCCGCCATGGCTGCACGGTCGGCGTCCGCCATAGTCTCGTCCGCCTCCTCCTCCAGCTCCGCGGCGCCGCCCGCCGGCCCCGGGCGCCCCTGCCCCTGCTTCTCCTCCTCCTCCTCCATCGCCGCGGCCGGCGCGGCGCTCTCTCCCGCGTTGTTCGGCCCCGCCCCGCCGGCCTCCGCGGCGGCCGCCGCCACGGACACCGCCGCCGCCGCAGCGCCGCTGGACTCCGGGCCCGGCCGCGGCCCCGGGACGGGCCGTCGGGCGATGGCGGGCCCTCTGCAAACAATACAGGTCAGGAGAGAACGAAGAGCGGCGCGGGGCGCTCCGCACCGCCGCGCCACCCGATCAGGAGAGGAGCGCAGGGCGCCGCGGGCGCCTCCGCCCTCCGCTCGCCCCGCACCCCTTGCGCCGCCAGCGACCTCAGGAGCTCCCGCGCCCTTCGCATCTGCGCCCCGCGCGCGTGAGCCGGCCGGCATCGCCCGGCGTCGCGCGCGGCGCGGGGCCGGGCCGGGCCGGGCGCACCCGCTTCGCCACGAACTGCTCCTCGGGCAGGTCCCGGTCCTCCTGCGCGGCGCCGGCGCTGAGTGGTTGGGGGCGGGGCCCTCGGCGCAACGGCTCTGGCACTTCTAAGCTTGAAAAGCTTAAAAGGCTTTAGAAATAGCATAAGCGTAAGCATCTAGAATGCTCCTAAAACCTCTTCGCTTTCTGCAGCACGGGCGGCGTCCGGGGCGGGGCGCACGGGGGCGGGGTTCCAGAGGTACTTCCTGCCGAAGGCGGCCTCGTGGAGGTCGAGGGCCCACGCGGGGGCGAGCCTGGCCACCTCGCGCCGGTGCCGCCGGCAGTTCGCGTGCCGCTCCTCCGCCTGCGCGGCCTACGTAAGCGGATCGACGAGGGGGGCGGCGGCGGCGCCCGGGCGGGAAGGGGAGGGACCTTGGCGACGCGGCCGGGCTCCGCGTAGTACTTCCCCGAGCAGACGCGGCATATGTGCTCGTACTTCACCTCGTTGCCCGCAGGCAGGAGGCTGCGCGGGGCGTCGGCCGCGCCGGCGAGCGCGCCGCGCGCGCGCCGCGGGGCGCACCGGAGCGGGGGGAGCCGCCCCAAGGGGGCCGGGTCCTGCCGGCGGGGTCAGCGTCCTGCCTGCCGGCTCACAGGCTCGAGAAGCACGAACCGGGGCGCTGGAGGTGAGGCGGCCGTTCAGGGCGCTGCGGAAGCTCCGGGCCGCCGGAACGACCCTCTCCACGATGTCCTCGTCGAAGAAGCGGACCTGCGGCTCTCGAGTCAACAAAATGAAGTTCTCTATCGGTCCGACCTTTTTAATAGATTCTCGACTACGAGTTTACGGAATAAAAGCGCGCGCACGTCGGGGCGGATGCCGACGGCGCCAACGCGCTCGCGGGCGAAGTAGGAGGGCGCGTCGGGGTCCTCCTGGGGCGGGACGGGGCCCCGCAGGAGGAGCTCCTGGGGAACCACCCACTTCGCCTCCTCCTCCGCCTCCGGACCCCCGGCGCCCGGCTTCGGCGCCGGTGCCGGCGCCTTGGGCGGCTCCTCCTTCTTCTTCGCCTTGGGCGCCTTCTCCTTATCCTTCGCCCTTGGCGCCGCCGCGTCCTCCGCCTTAGGCTTCCTCTCGACGGGCACTCTGCGCGCCTTCACGATCGGGACGCCGTGGAGGCGCGCCGTCTCCAGCGCCCTCATGCTCTCCTCGAATCTCTCGGCCCAGAGCCACGGGTCGGGCGCCGGCTTCTGCTGCAGGCCGCGGGGCGTCAGCGGACGGCGGGGGCCCGGATGCGCGGGAGGGAGTGGGCGGGCGCGCCGTGCTGTCCTTGTCGGGGCGCTTCGCGGATGCCTCGGCGGGCTGCGAGGACTCCGGCTGCGCGGGGGAGGGAGAGCTCCTGGGCGCCGGGGGCGGGGCTGGCTCCAGGAGTCGCTTCGTGGCCGGGTCCAGGAGGCTGACGTCCCAGCCGCGCTCCTTGGGGAGCTCCAGCTCCCTGGGCGGCCCCAGCGTCACCGACGAAGGCACGAGGCGGCTCAGCATGCAGCGCACCAGGCGCCGAAGAGCGAGCCGGTGACGACGGCCACAACGTTCCCGATGCTGATCCGCCCGCTCTTGACGTGGATGTTGAACGTCTGGGGGTCCAGTACTTGCTGCGAATCGCGGGGATCAGCCGAGACGCCAGGCCGAACGCAGATTGGAGCGCACGTATTTCGGGCATGCGCTTAGCAGCGCCTGCGCGAATGCAGCGGCCGACCTCATGCACGCAAGCACGACGACGTAGGGCCTCGAGCCGCGGGCCGCCGGCGACGGCGAGCGCCGCGCGGGGCCCTTCGGCTGCGCGCCCGTCGGCTGCGATCGCGACTGCGCCGCGCTGCTGCTCGGCGGGACGCTCTGGCTCGCGCCCCAGGCGCCCTCCTCGCCGCCCGCGTGGCTGCTCTCGCCGCCGTCCGCAGAAGCCGCCGGCGCCGCCGCGGAGCACTCGCCGCTGGCCCGCCCGTCACAGATGGCGAGGGCCGGGGCCGGTGCCGATGCCGGCGCCGGCATGAGCGCGAGGGCGGCTGCGGGGGCCGGCTTCTGGAGGACGAGCCGGCGGCGGTACTCCTCCTTCGCGGCGCGCGCCCGCTCCTGCTCGGGCTCTTGCGCCAGAACCTCGTCCAGCCAGGCGGGGTGCCCGGCGATGAGGTCCTCCCCCACGAGGCCGTTGTGCTCCAGCCTGCCGAAGTACGGGTGCTTCAGCGCCTGCGCCGCCGTCGGCCGCTGGTACGGGTCCGCCTGCGGGAGTGGATTCGCATCAGCGTGCGCAGAGGCGAGAGACGTGCTTTAAAAAATGTTTCTTATAAAACAGCAAGGCGTTTGAGAATTGCAAATAGGCGGCAGTCCGCGCGTTGCGTCGCGGCGAGCTCGCGCGCACCCGCAGCAGCTGCGCCATGAGATCGTAGAACTCGGGCGGGTGGACGGCGTGGCGCTCGCAGAGCTGCGGGCCGGCGCGCTTGCAGTCCGTGCACTTGGGGACGAAGCCGCCCCTGGCCTTCTCGAAGGCCCCGAGGTTCAGCTCGTGCCGCATGAACTCGCCCTGCGCCCTCGCCGCCTCCGCCAGGCCGCCCTCCTTCCGGTACAGCTTCAGCACGTCGTTGTCTGCGACGCGAAAGCAATTAGAGGCAAACGCGATGGGCGAAATGAACGAAAAGCGCCGGGCGCAAGCGCACTGCCGAAGAGCGCGTGCATCTCGTCGAAGCCGACGAGGCAGCTGAGGTTGAAGAGGAACTGCGCCTCGTCGTGCGCGTTGTGGAAGAGCTGGAAGTCGTAGAGGGCCTCGGGCGCCCAGTCCAGCGTCAGCAGGCAGGCGCGGACCGCCACCAGCCCCAGCGCGAAGACGTCGGACGCTGCCCCCGCGTCAGAGAGCCGCCGGCAAGCTCGGGGCGGGCAACGCGCACCCGCTGTCCGTGTGTAGTCGGCGGGGTTCCTCGAAGGGGTCGGCTGCAGTTTGACGTCTTCGGGGGCGGGCCCAAACGACCTGGGCGGAGAACCGAAGGGAGGTCAGCGGCGAACACGTGAAACGACCAGGGAGGGGTACGCCATGACGCACGGGTCACGCATGGCGACCTCGGGGGACTGGATGCCCGGGGTGCTGCCCAGGCGCGGGTCGGGCCGCATGCACGGCGCAACGAGGACCTGGGGGAGCCGTGAGCCGTCCGATCGAGTCGGGGCGCAGGCAGCGCAGCCCGCGCGCCTTGTTGGCCGCCAAGTCCTGCTCCCTGCTCGCGGGCGACTGCTGTCCCCTCCGGAGGGCGCCCTCTGGCTTGCGGCGGGCGTGCACGGCGGCCGAGGGGCACGCCTGCGCGGGCGGCGGGCGGGGCGGGCGTGAGAGGAGCCCCGCGCGCAGGTCAGCCCGCGCGCGCGCGCACGTTGGGCTTCGTCGGCCGCGTGCACTGCGCGATTTCGGAAATTCAGAGCCGCTCGGACAGAGCAGGGCGGGGGCCGGGCGCGGGGGGCGCGCCTGGGAGATCCCCCAGTCGATGAGGAACGCGTAGACGCGCTCGTCCCCGTTCTCGTCCACGTAGCCTTTGGTCACAATGTTCTGAGACGGCGCGCGATCGGACGTCAGAGGCGGGCGGGCGGGCCGGCGGGCCGGCTGGGTCCGGGGCGGAAGGAGTCGGCCTGACCTTGTGTTTCTGCGAGGCGGGAGGTAAAAAGAGAAGAGGACGGGGCGGGCGGAGTCAGGAAAGGGTGCGGGAATGTGGCGGGAAAGTCGAGAAAGGGGCGCACCACGTCGCGATGGATGAATCCAATCGAGTGCGAGCGGGCCAGCGCCCGCAGCGGACCGCAGATGTACTGCGGGGGCCGTGAGCGACGGCGAAGAAGGGGGGGGCGGGGGCGGGCGGGGAAGGGCGCGCGTCGCGTATTATCCTCCAGTCTCTCCGGTTGCGCAGCCTGCGGGCCGACGAGGAGGAGGCCGCAGGCCCGGGGGACGACGAAGACGGCGACGGCGACGCCGCCGCCGGCGGCTGCGCCCCGCAGATCTCCTGCGCGCAGCGGCGTCAGCGGCGCCACACGCGGCGAACTGGGCGGAGGCGGGGGCGGGCCTCGAGGGAAACGTTGGGGACGCGAGGGAGGACCATCGCGTTGCAGCAGTCGCGCGAGTAGGCGTCGACGAGCGGGAGCAGGCCCGCCTCTCTCAGCTCCTCCAGCGTCAACCCCTCCCTGCTCGCCCACCCGCCCGTCAGGGGCCGAAGGGGGGGAAGAAGAGAGGGGGGAGGGCGCGGGAGGGGAGGTGAGGGGAGGGGGCGGAAGGCCTGTTCCGGAGGGAAACAACGAAAGGGTAGGGGACTGATGGGGAGGGGAATGAGGTAGCAGGGGAGGGGTAAAGGCGGACAGGGTTTTGGGGTTTGGGAGGGGGAGGGAAGGTGGGGGAGAGGCAGGGGGAGGGGGGTACGACGCACGCTAGGTTTCTGATCACGACGACCTCGTGAATTGCGTCCTCTTTCCTCGTTTTCAGATTGTACACCTGCCGAGGGCGCTCGGAACGCCGGGCGGCGAAGGGGGGTACGGGGGCGAACCTTCTCGACGAGCTGCGCCCCTTCGAAGTCACTGGGCACCGCTCCGAACACCTGGGCGAAGCCCCCGCCATCGAGACGGTCCCCGCGGATGTACTTGTCGACTGCGGCGAAAATGAGGCGGGGCAGGCGAGGGCGGGGTACGGGGCACGGCACCTAGGTAGGGGACGGCGACGGGGGGAGGCGCAGCGGGTTGAGAGGCGACCGCGAGCTGGGTGGGAGTCGGGGGAGGGGCTGGGACGGCAACCAATTCGGTGGAAGCCGCGTTGGCAGGGGGAGGGGCGGAGGAGGCGCCGGCGGGGGAAGGGGCGGAGGAGGCGCCGGCGGGGGAAGGGGCGGAGGAGGCGCCGGCGGGGGAAGGGGCGGAGGAGGTGCCGGCGGGGGGAGGGGAGGAGGACGCGCGGGGGGGCGCCCCCTGCTGTGCGGGGCGTCGGCCGGCCGGCCCCGCGGGCGGACGGCCGCGGCCCTTCGACGACATCGAGGTACTCGGTGCTGCGGGCGGCCTCGTCAGCGGGGGGGAAGGGGGAGGGGGCAGGGCGGGTGCGCGCACCGGGACGGGCGGCGGCGTTCGCGGCCGGCGGCGGATCGTAAGCCTCGCTCCAAGGGAGCAGGCGGATCGAGTAGCGGAGCTCCCCGAGCCTCTCCGCGCCCTCCGGGATCGCGCTGCGGGCGCCCGCGGCCGCCTCACGGCCCGGCGGACGGGTACGGAGAACGAGGGCGCACGCGTCTCGGGGGTACATGGCGAAGATGCGAGCCCTGTCGCCGGCGCCCGCGGCGGCCTTCTCGGAAAACACGGCGGTCGCCTCGGCAATCCCGTCGCCGACCACGCTCTCCCCTTTGATGACGTTCCAGGTCGCGTTGGGGAAGAACGTGGTGACTGCGCGCGCCGCTCAGCAGAGGAGAGTGTCGAGTCCGCGGCGAGAGAGCTCACGGGTGGGTGGTGGGAGCATGTAGCTCATTTCGCAGGCGGAAATGAGGGGCACCGGTTGCCCCGGTTTCGCGTTGCGATCGAGGCGTTCGGCGAGGCTCCCGCAATCCTTCTCAAGACCGAGATTCACGACGACGTAGTGCATAATCGCCAGCTCCTCCCCTGCGTACGTCACAGGCTCGCCCAGCTCCCCCCTGCGGTCCGATGAGTGAGCGCGGCACGGTCCGATGTGCAGAGCTTGCGCACTTCACGGCTGCCACGACAATCCGCTCGTCTGAACCCAGCTTCGCTTCGTACGCCGCTTGCGTTTTCCGCTTTAGATCGTCGCTCAGCAGATTCCGCAGGTCCCGGGACTTTTCATCGAGGCGGATGTCGGCTGCGAGCGCGATCATGAGCGCGGGCGGGAGAAGATCCGAAGGCGCCGCGCACGGCGTTCTCTATGAAGGTGGTGCGCAATGAGGCGCGGATTGATGCGCGACTTCAGCGCCTTCGCCTGCCGTTCGGCGCTGCTTCCGAGCTGCGGCGCGGCGCTGCTCTCTGGCTGCATCGCGGCGCTGCTGGCCGCCTGCGGTGCTGCGCTGCCGCCGGGCGTTGGCGCCGCAGTGCTGCCGGGCAGCGGTTCCGGAGCTGCTGCGTTCGCTTGGGGAGCAGGCGATGGTGCTGGCGACACGGATCGCGGTGCCATCGCTGCAGGCTTTTCGGGCGAGTCGGAGACGAGAGGCGGCTTGCTTCGAAGCCGCTCACGCTCTTTCTCCTTCCGCGCCTCTTCTCGCTCGGCTGCTTCGCTCTTTTCCAACAAGCGCTGCACGGGGTTCTTCTGCGAGATGCTAGATCTACTGTTCGAGAGAGCGCTCTGATCTTCGAACACGACCGGCGGCTTTGCCCCGGCGGCGGGTGGCCCTGCGCGGGAGCTACCTGCCGCGCCCCTGCTGCTGGCGCTCATGAGCGGATGCGACTGATGCGAGCACGCGTGCCGCGCGTCTCCGCTGCTGCGTGCACGCCCCCGGCGCCTTCCGACGGGCTTCCCGCGGTTTCGGCGGGGGGTACTGTTGATTCAATCTCCTGCCCCGGCACCAAAGCGGACGATCGGGCAGACGCACGACAAGCGTACCTCGGCGCCCCCGCGGCATCAGCAGCGAACGCGTACCGCGTTTAGCGCGTGCTGTGGCATGGCGGCGAACGAGGCGACGACGTCTCCCCCGCCCGAGGGCCAGGACGAGGAGCTCATTTGCCTCGAGGTAAAGTGGCGCACGCACAGCATGCAGTTCCAGTTTTCGCCGAGCTACACAATCGGTGCGTCGTTCGCTGCGCGTTAAAGCAGCGATGAATCTGCTGCGCGCTCGCCGCCGTCGGCCGCTCTGACCCGACCCGCAGAGGACGTGAAGGGGATCCTGTACGGTACGCTCCGCTGCGCTGGCTTACGTGGGGCGCGTTCGCAGCGCGTGACGTTGGCCGTCCGCAGAGCGCACAAACGTGCTGCCGATGCGCCAGAAGTTGCTCGGGCTCAACCTGAACGGGCGGCCGGCCCCGGACGACAAGCAGCTCGCCGAGCTCAACATCAAAACGAAGCAGAAGATCATGATGGTGCGCAGCCGCTCTCAGCGTTCCGCGCCGCTGCCGCCGTCGCTAGCGCGCACTTGACTGCCTCGCGCGTTTAAAAAGGTCGGAACCCCCGAGGCGGAGATCCCAATCGCCCCCGACGACATGCCAGAGGTGCGGTACCCGTCATCCCGGCGCAGGCGTCCCCCCTGAGCCTCCGGTCGCCGCAGGTCATCGTGGACTTCGACATCGAGACGAAGGTCCGGAAGCTCGGCTCCGCGCGGCACCCGTTTCTGAATCCTCGTACCCAGGATCTGGACCTTGACGTCCGGTTGAGGCCCGAAAACAGGAAGAAGCTGCAGCACAGGATAGAGACCGTCCGTACCCCGTCCCGCCCCCGCGCCCATCCGTTGACACCCGTACCCCAGACCGAGATCAGGATCATCAACCCGCCGCGGGACGGGAAGAAGCTGCTCGTGCTCGATCTGGACTACACGCTCTTGTGCGTACCCCCCCCCTCCCTCGGCCCCTCGCGCCCCCTGACGCGCCCGCAGCGACTGCAAGTGCGCCCGGGCGACCCTGTGCCCCCCGCCCGTCTCGCATTCCGTCCGCCGAGCGCCCCTCCGCATCGCCGCAGGGGCAACGCCGACACCATCGCTCAGCTCAAGCGGCCCGGTGCGCCCCGCGCCGTACCCCTCTCTCATCCTTCGACCGAGTGCTCACGTACCCCGCAGGCCTCGACGACTTCCTGGCGGCCTGCTACACGGTCCGCGTGCCTCCGCGCTCGCTCAAATCCCGTACCCCTACACCCGCTTCTGACGCGGCCGGGTACCACACACGGCGCCGGCGCAGGAGTACGACATCGTGATCTGGTCCCAGACATCTTGGAAGTGGCTCGAGATGAAGGTGCGGGCCCGTATCCCTCCCCCCCCCCCCCCCCCCTTGGTCCGCATGCGGAGGAGGGTGCGCGAATGCCGCTCAGATCACGGAGCTGGGTATGCTGACGAGCGAGGCGTTCCACATCTGCTTCGGTACCCCCGCAGGGCGCCCTCCGGCCCCCCTGCCGCCCCTAACCTTCACACCCCCATCAGTCCTGGACCGCACCTCCATGTTCAGCGTGGAGAGCAAGCACAGGACGCACGAGGCGCGCGCGTTGTACCCCCCGGCGCTGCGCACCCCCGAGTCGCTCACCTGGGTACAGGTGAAGCCGCTGGAGCTCATCTGGGCCAAGTTCACAGACCGCTGGAACGCGAAGAACACCGTCCACGTGGACGACCTCTCGCGCAACTTCGCCATGGTGCGCGCCTCGTACCCCCCTCTTTTCGAACCCCTCCGATGCGACGTACCCCTTTTTCCTCACCCTCTCCCCCCAGAACCCGAAGAACGGGCTCAAGATCGCGGCCTTCAAGAACGCGCGCGTCATGGGCCAGACCGACCGCGAGCTGCTGTACCTCGGCCAGGTTCTTACCCCCCCTACGCCCCCCCCCCCCCGCCCCCCCCCCCACCCCCCACCCCCACCCTCTCTGCCCCATTCACGAACCCCCGCAGTACCTGCTGATGGTGGCCAAGGCGAACGAGAACCTGGGCGAGGTCGACCACTCGGTGCGGGCTCGCCGCACAGCCTGTACCCGCCTTTCCCCGCCGGGGCCGCGCGCCGACGAGGCCCCCCGCAGAGGTGGAAAGCGTACGTGCTCGAGCGCGGGGGCCGCCTCTCCTGAGGGCCGCTCCGAGCCTCCGGCCTCGAGCTCTGGCCTCGGCCGCGGCCGGGCCGCCGAGAGCCCCGCCGACGCCGACGCCGACACCGTCCGGATCCCACCTGTCCTTCTCTTCTTAATCTTTCTGCTGCTTCGGCGGAGCCGCTGTTTATTAGCTCGAGCTAGCGCTGTGGTTGCGATGGATTTAATATATATATGGGATGCCGATATCAATTGCAATGCCAGCCTTCGAATTCGGATTCTGAGCTCGACCCAGCCCGCTGACAGGGCCATGATGCATTTGCCGCAGTGCATGCGCATGCTGTACATGCTGTTATACGTCTGAATTTGCTGCGGCTATCATGGCATGCATATATATGCGCGGATCACGCACACATGTACACTGCACGCACACACTATGGTTGGCAATTGACAAGTACGAACTTGGAGAGGGAAAGCGATTGCGATCGGCGATACAAGTGGCAGATACGATCAGGTGGTCCTTCGACTAACTATATGAAGACGGGTACGAATTGAAAAAAGACCGAAGCATGGTCACTGTACGTATAAGTAGCTGCTGACACTGCGATGTAAATATCGATACTGCTTTTCGAACTCTAAATACATACTTAAGCTTATGCAACTAAGTAATACTCAGGGCAGTGAATAGGACCGACGGCGCGCGTGGCTCATAGTAAATCAAAGATTTATAGTCACTCTGAGGCTCGGCACTCGCAAGAATCATACTATCGAACTCGGCGAGCTACCTTACGGGCACAGGCAATATCAAAAACAAGCACTTCATATATCTCGCACTCCAAAGCAGAAAAGAAGACGCGTGCTACTGGAGTCGGGGACATGTGTACAACAGGTTCCTATTAAACGTACATCTACTTCGACGTTGCTGCGTGAGCAAACGAAGGCTTGAAAGAGCTCGCTCAGCGGGTGCGAGCGAAAGCGTAATTAACAACGCTTGCGTCTCACTGCAGCGCACACCCTCCGGGGTCGGGCCCCTGGCCGTTGAGCCCGGGGCCGGCGGAGGCGGAGGGGGTCACTGTGGAGAAGGAGCGGGGTCGTGCCGTGTGGTAGACGGGCGATGGGACGCTTAGGGAAGAAGAGCGCTGCGTGGGGCCGGCGCCGCTGGGTCCTGCTGGGGGCCCCGCGCTCTGCCCCGCCGGCGCTCGGGCGGCCGGCGGGGCCGCCGGTTGATCCGGAGCTCGAGCCGACGAGCCCGAGGCGGCGGCGGCGGGCGGGGGCAGGCACAGGGGCGCGAGGCCGCCCCCGCTGCCCTCCCAGGGGTTGCAGGCGCCCGGGAAGCCGTGGTCGGGGCCGGGGTCCCCGCCGGCCACGCTGGCGGAGGCGCGGCGCCCGTAGAAGAGGGCCTCGTTCGCGGCGGCCGCGCCCTGCGGGTCCGAGACGAGGGAGTAGAGGCGCGGGTCGGAGAGCGAGGGGGCCCCGGGGAGGCGGGGCGAGCCGCGGTAGGGCGGGGAGGCCGGTGCGAGGCCGGCGAGGCCGGGCGAGGGCGGCTTCGCAGCGGCCATCGAGCCCGCGAACGTTATCAGCACCGAGGCCTGGCGAACCAGTCAGCGACCCTTCGAATTGTATGTGATCTTTTCGAATTTTTATTCATACCGACGGAAGGGGGCCCGAAGCAGGGCGGTCGGGCCCGCCGGTGCCCTGTGAGGAAGGGGCGGCGCCGCCCGGCGGCGGCTGTGGCAGGCTGGGGAGGGAGGAACTCCGGTACCCCGGATGCCCGGGCGACGCCGGCGCGGGAACAGGGTGCACGTGGAGGGAAGCTGGAGGGGGGTCCGCTGGCGCGGCCGGGGCAGAGGCGGAGCGGTCGCGGAAGGCTGGGCTGACAGGCCGGATGTGAGCGTGGACGTTCCCTGCGGTCGCTTGGGATGCGGGCACGGCGTCCACATGTACAGATATCGCCGGCGCGGCCCTGCGCATCCAAGAAAGTCAAAACTGGCCCAGGGCTCCGGACTCGATTGCGCACGGTCGTGCAATTGGAGGGTCGATATCCATTGGGGTAGGCTGCTCATCGCGCTCCGCAATTGCGCCTGGGTGTGGAGCCAGACCCTCCGGCCCCGGGCTTGAACGGTACCAGAAAGGGTGCTGCGCCGCAGCCTGCGCGGCCTGCGCCGTGCCGCCGCTGCAGCTCATGATCATCACGGCTGCTATCGCACTTGGGAGATGCGCTTCGTTGAGCTCCGGCAAGAATGCCAGTCGCGCAACATGCACATCGATATCGCGCTTGCTGGAATCGGCCCGGCCGCGGCGGTGTGAGCGATCTTCGCAGCATTCATCCATGACGGCGCGCGCGCGGGCTCACCGTCTACACCAGAGATGAGCTGCGAGCTCACGACGGCGCCGGCCGGACGAGACAAAAACACGCGACTCGCAGTAAGCGGCAAGGTACCGGTACGTCGCGCTGATATCGATGCTCCTGCTGCCAGAGTGTAAGGAATCTAAGGAATCGGATGACGCCCGGCCGTCTTGAAGCTTTCCGCGCTGTACCGTAGTACCGGTACCGCAGTACCGTGCCAGTACGCGTACGCGTACGCTTGCGCGCCGCGAGGCCCGCGACCGTCGGACCGCCGCGCCGCGCCGGGCCGGGCCGGGCTCGCAATGCTGGGCCGGGGCCGGGCTCGCGAACTTCGGAATTGCTCACCGTCACGGCGTGCACTTGGCTGCGTGGCACACTGCCAGGCTCTGAGGCTGGCACCTGCCGGCGCCCGGGCCGGCCGCTGCCGCTGCAGCTGCTGCCAGGCCGGCCAGGAGTCCCGGGCCCACAGCCTGGGCCACAGGCTCCCAGCCCTCCCGGCGGCCCTCCCAGCTACCGTGTAACACTTAATTAATGCGCCAGAAATTAATGCGTTTTTGAACCCGAACCCCTACTTTTGATAATAATGCGGCACCGAATTAATGCGTTTTGAAGCTTTTTGGCTGCAGTAGTATGCCAGTAGGGGGGTAGATACAGCAGTTTCTTAGCGTTTCGATATTAATGCGGTCCCAAATTAATGCGTTTTGCCAGCGAAAAACGCATTAATTTGGGACCGCATTACTTAAGTGCGCGCATGCTGGCTGCATTACTTAAGTGTTACACGGTAGCTGGCTGCACCGTGGCACTGCGGCTGCGCATGCAGCCTGCACGGCCCCGGCCCGGCCCTGCGCGCAGGGGCCAAATTTGCAATTGCGCACTGCGGCATTGCGCATACCAGCCTGGCAGTCACTGAGAATATTAATGCATGCGCATGGCATGCGCACCGCATCATCGGTCCGCATGCATATACAGTACGCCGGCGTAACGCCGCTGTACGCGCACGTCGCGACTCGCGAGTCGATCGATCGCGGCCGCCGGGGCGGGCCCGGCGGCCGCGCGGCCCGCGCGCGCCGCCGCCGACCGTCGGACGCGCCGACGCCGCGCCGCGCGCGGGCGCGCGCACTGCGGCATATGCATGCCCATGATGCGCTTGTGATTAAGTTGCCAAGTTGTGAATAATTCTCAGCCTACCGTGTAATACTTAATTACCGCGCTGACATAACTACTGCGCTACCATATTACTGCGCTCAAAATTTTTAGAACGCAGTAATTTTGTAGCGCAGTATTACCCCCTTTGCTGACAAATAATAGTATGTTTTCGAGGCCGACGGAACGCAGTAATTTGGTAGCGCAGTAAAGCGCCTACCGGCGCAGAAGTTTTGGAACGCAGTAATTTGTGGCGCAGTAAATAAGTGTTACACGGCCGCCCGCGGCCGGCCGGGCCCGCCGAGCCGCCCCAGCCCGCCGGCGCGCCCGGCCCGCGATTTCAAGCCGCCCAAAGCCCAGCGGTCCGCCGGCGCGGGGTACACCTTCATTTACACCGCGAGGTCCGTGGCAACTCCGTGCCACTGGGCCACTGACGTCGACGTCGAGTCCGATCGTTGACTCGATATCGATCGCGAGTAATTACCGTAAAACACTTAAGTAATGCGGGCACTTAAGTAATGCGGTCCCGAAATAATGCGTTTTCTGCTGACAAAACGCATTAATTTGGGGGCGCATTAATATCGAAGCGCCAAGCCGGCGCTAAGAAAACTGCGGCATGTACCCCCCTCACGCTGCTAGAAGGCTTCAAAACGCATTAATTCGGGGACGCATAATTATCCGTGAAGGGGGTCCGGGTCCAAAAACGCATTACTTACCGGCGCATTACTTAAGTGTTTTACGGTATAAGTCGAGTCGACTCGAGTGAGTCGAGTCCGGGACTCCGGGAAGGACCGGGATCCGTACGTATAGTCGTCGTATACGTACGCCGCGGTACGCGTGGCCGGACGGCCGCGCCCGGCGGAGTCGTCGACGAAGGATCTTCGTGCACGTTCGACGCGTCCGAAGAGTCGGCGAAGACTCCGAACGGTCCGAGCCCTCGGGGCAAAGTGAATCCAATTATGACTCTAATTAATGTCAAGCGCATAAAAAACTCGCCTCTTTTTTTTCTGTTACTCAGTGTTTTTAAAATCGTGGCACATTCAATGATTGTCTGTGATCGACACGCAGACTGACTCTGACTGAGTCTGACTGCAGGCTGCAGCTGCAATCACAGCTCGTTTTTTTTACCGGTCGACCCAAGTCACGGTCAAATTGAAATCGGCTAAAGCGAAATATTTTAATCGCTCCGGATATCCCGGAGTCCTCGAGCTCGGCCGCGGGTATTTGGAATTTGTTTTTCGAATTCCCCGGCGCAAGCTTTTAACTAGTAAGCTACAGTACGTAGCTACTAGTACTACTAGCCTACTAGCTATAGTGCATTCTACCCGTACTAGTACGTACTGCGCTACCATATTACCGTATACGTAGTATACGTACGTATGCCGCAGTGCGCGCGCGGGCGCGCGCACTGCGGCATATGCATGCCCATGATGCGCTTGTGATTAAGTTGCCAAGTTGTGAATAATTCTCAGCCTACCGTGTAATACTTAATTACCGCGCTGACATAACTACTGCGCTACCATATTACTGCGCTCAAAATTTTTAGAACGCAGTAATTTTGTAGCGCAGTATTACCCCCTTTGCTGACAAATAATAGTATGTTTTCGAGGCCGACGGAACGCAGTAATTTGGTAGCGCAGTAAAGCGCCTACCGGCGCAGAAGTTTTGGAACGCAGTAATTTGTGGCGCAGTAAATAAGTGTTACACGGCCGCCCGCGGCCGGCCGGGCCCGCCGAGCCGCCCCAGCCCGCCGGCGCGCCCGGCCCGCGATTTCAAGCCGCCCAAAGCCCAGCGGTCCGCCGGCGCGGGGTACACCTTCATTTACACCGCGAGGTCCGTGGCAACTCCGTGCCACTGGGCCACTGACGTCGACGTCGAGTCCGATCGTTGACTCGATATCGATCGCGAGTAATTACCGTAAAACACTTAAGTAATGCGGGCACTTAAGTAATGCGGTCCCGAAATAATGCGTTTTCTGCTGACAAAACGCATTAATTTGGGGCGCATTAATATCGAAGCGCCAAGCCGGCGCTAAGAAAACTGCGGCATGTACCCCCTCACGCTGCTAGAAGGCTTCAAAACGCATTAATTCGGGGACGCATAATTATCCGTGAAGGGGGTCCGGGTCCAAAAACGCATTACTTACCGGCGCATTACTTAAGTGTTTTACGGTATAAGTCGAGTCGACTCGAGTGAGTCGAGTCCGGGACTCCGGGAAGGACCGGGATCCGTACGTATAGTCGTCGTATACGTACGCCGCGGTACGCGTGGCCGGACGGCCGCGCCCGGCGGAGTCGTCGACGAAGGATCTTCGTGCACGTTCGACGCGTCCGAAGAGTCGGCGAAGACTCCGAACGGTCCGAGCCCTCGGGGCAAAGTGAATCCAATTATGACTCTAATTAATGTCAAGCGCATAAAAAACTCGCCTCTTTTTTTTTCTGTTACTCAGTGTTTTTTAAAATCGTGGCACATTCAATGATTGTCTGTGATCGACACGCAGACTGACTCTGACTGAGTCTGACTGCAGGCTGCAGCTGCAATCACAGCTCGTTTTTTTTACCGGTCGACCCAAGTCACGGTCAAATTGAAATCGGCTAAAGCGAAATATTTTAATCGCTCCGGATATCCCGGAGTCCTCGAGCTCGGCCGCGGGTATTTGGAATTTGTTTTTCGAATTCCCCGGCGCAAGCTTTTAACTAGTAAGCTACAGTACGTAGCTACTAGTACTACTAGCCTACTAGCTATAGTGCATTCTACCCGTACTAGTACGTACTGCGCTACCATATTACCGTATACGTAGTATACGTACGTAGTAGTACTGCGGTCAAAATTTGTAGAACGTAGTAATTTGGTAGCGCTGCTACTAGCGCAGTATACGTATTACCCCCTTTGCTAACAAATAACATGTTTTCGAGCAAATTCGAGGCCGACGGAACGCGTACGCAGTAATTTAATGACGCCGTTATGACGGTACCGGTCGGTCGCGACTCGCGAGTCGCGACTCGGACGTCCAACTTCCGGATCCAGACGTGCCGCTAGTTTCAGAATCACGATATACCGGACCATTCAATGATTACCGGTATACAATGTATAATGTTGATGAACGATTCGTTTCAAATTCTTGTGAACGATCCGATCGATCCGGAGCCGGATTCCGGATCCGGAGTCCGGACTCCGGAGGCTTGTAAACCGTTCCGCGGCCGGCCCCATGCGTCGACGTGTTACATTGGCAGACTCTCTTTTTTTACATCATCAACGTTGTACCCTGGATGTAAACACACTAATATAGCTATAGCTAGCTGCTAGCACTATGCATGAATCTGTCTATGATCACGACCGTTGACGTCGACACTAGTACTCAGTGACTGACACTGACTCAGTGACACAGCTCGTTTTTTTTACCGGTCGACCCGACACGGCCGAAATCCGGTTTTTGACCAATTTCCCCTCGGGTGTTCGGAATTCCCCGGCGCAAGCTAGTGCATTCTACCCGGTAGCTTGCCGGCTACAAGCTGTTGCGAGGAGACTAGCCGTTCTGCGACGGGTGAAAAGTTATCGCGATCGCCGGCTACCCTTGCCCATACAACGGGCATGTCGAGTCGATTAGGAAAAACAACGAGCTGTGTGACTCAGTCTGACTGTACATATGCATGTGTCAGACTGTGTCGACGTCAGTCTGTCACTGTACGTGTCACTAGCTATACCGTAAGATCTAGACAGAATATTAGTTCGCGCATAATATTAGTTCGGTACCATGCATGCAAATTAGTGCGTTTTTAATTTTGCCGTGAAAACGCACTGCTAGTACCGTAGAACACTTAAGTAATGCGCACACTTAATTAATGCGCCCCCTAATTAATGCGTTTTCTGCTGGCAAAACGCATTAATTTGGGACCGCATTAATATCGAAACGCTAAGAAAACTGCGGTATGTACCCCCCTAACGCAGGCAGAAAGTCCAAAACGCATTAATTTGGGCGCGCATTATTTCCCATGCGAGGGGTTCGGGTCCAAAAACGCATTAATATCGGGCGCATTAATTAAGTGTTACACGGTAATTTGAGACCGAACTATAGCTACGTATACGTATACTGAATTCGAAGACCGTCCGATCGCAACGGTCTTCCCTTAAGCTTAGCGCGGACCGGAGTTGAACCCGCGCTAGCTATAGTCCGACGGTCGCGATCGGCCTTAGCGATCGCGACGGCTCAGAAGCGCGACGCCCCTCATGATCATGCATGCGCATATGGTCATATGCATGATCAGCAGAGCCTCGAGCTTGGAGCGCGGATCCCGGCCCGGAGCCTGCCGGCGCCGCTAGCTATAGAGCTGGCGTCCGACGTCCAAAGGTTTAATTTTCAGTAAAATGTACCCCCCGTACAATTCGATCTGAATGAAAGCCCTTGCAATTGCATGAAGCTCCAAAACGATCGCGCGAACTAATTTGAGACCGAACGTTAACTAATTACTATGCATATGCCATGATGGTCCGGTACTAGTACTGGTCGGGGTCCGGGGGGATCCGGGACCCCGGCGCCCGGCGGGTCTCAGAGTCTAAAAACGAACTTCGGAACTAACTTAGTAATATTAATATCGTGCGAATTAATATTGTGTTACACGGTGCGCATGCGGCGCGGCGCGCGCGCGTACACGTGCAACTGGCAAGCTGACTAGCTCAGCGGCTAGGGACGTATTAGCCTAGTAGGAGTCTATATACGCGTACTCTGGTACTACGTAGGAGTACTACGCGTACTCTGGGTACAAGCTAGGGACTGGGGGGGACTTCCATTCTCTGGGTACAAGCTAGGGATGTAGGAGGGGATGCTTCCTTTTCTGGGTACAAGCTAGGGAGACAGTTTCCACTCGCGGCGGCCTGGAGCGATAACTACAGACGGGCCCCGAGATCGTCAGCATCAATTTGCCAGCAAGATTGAGAGTTTCTACCGGACTCCGGGAGATGGAGCGCCCGTGGCCGGAGCGCCGCGGCGCTTTTATCTCGGGATCTGCCGGTTGCAGAAATCCATCCATCTACATTGATTGCTCCTCGTTAGAAGGTCAACCAGCCCGGAGCGCGATTTTTCGCCCTCGTGATGGTCGCGCAGCCTCTGCTGCGCTCATCACCTGCGATGCGACCATTCCCGTAGTCAGGCAACTTCTCGCGAAGCAACGGCCTCCTGCCCTGCCCCGGCAGAGCTCTACGTCAGTTCCCGCCCCACCTTCATCCTCCAACCACCGCGTTGAACTTCCTGACCTTCCTCAGCCATCTGAAGGTTCGCTATGGTTCAATGGCCGCCTGAGCTCCCTAATCTGCTTCTGCAGTGACTGCTTCAATGCGTTCCGACATGGGCTCTTCTCGCCGGCTCCCCGCGTTCTTCGCACGAGCGCGCAGTAGACTTTCGGCGCAGCAGCCGACCAGCACGCACAGGGCACACCAGAGTATTCCCCAGAGGCGTTTGGATTCGTGTGAAGCGTTGCAACCGACACAGCAGCAGCAGAGTGCGGCAGCGTCATCCTCCGCAAATGAGGAACGGCTGCGGACGGCGCCGCCATCAGCAGCTCACAGCAGCATCCCGCCCACGGCCGCGACGGGGTCCTCCGCATCGCCGAATCGGCTCGTGCTGCTCGGGTCCCGCATGCCTTCTGCCTCGCCCATACGCTCCGCCCCGTCCAAGCGGAAACGAGCCGACCCAGAGTGCGTCAGTTTCACTCTGATAGCTTGCGCACACTCCCCCCTATCCCCTACCGCTTCTCCCGCCGGCTTCTCTCTTTCCTGCCGAGGTCCGCCTGCGGTTCCCGTGTAGCGTCTTGCCCGCAGTCTTTGCGGGCGCCGACGTGTAGATGGGACCGCGATGGGCACTTCTGCGAAGATGAAACACTAGGGGACTCTTAAGCGCGGCCGCGGCGTGGACGCTTGGCTGCGTGCGGCCCTCGGGCTGCCGTGGCCAGCGTCCCTTAGATCCGTTCTCGCGTGAGTCCGTTCCCTCACATCATCTCTTGCCACGGTCCCGTTTCGCTTTCCGCCCGACCTGCGCTCTCCAACCCCCCGAAGCCTTACGCACTCGCTGATTCGGCCTCTTTCCTTCCCAGGCCAGTGGAGCCGAACCCCGCACGACCAGGGCGGGCGTAATTGTATCGAACATCCCCCACGATGTACAGTGTATTGCTATTTCAACCTGTAGAGCTTAATTTATTGTTGCATGGATCAGAGATGCGGGCGCGGCCGTCCCAGCGCCCTGGCTGGGCGCCCTGTGCCCCCGTCGGCCTCGCGCTTCCAGCTGCAGACATCGAATTCGAGAACTCGCATCGCACACGGGCAGCTAGGGCCGGGCTAGGTGTACACGTTCCATATCATCACGGCGCCGTCCGCGCCAGTCGAGACCACCTGCTCGGGTCAGCCGGCGACGGCGCGGGGGGGGAGGGGGGTACGCGCCTGGCGCTCGTCGGGGGAGAAAGCGACGTCGAGGACGGCGCCGGAGTGGCCCACCCCGGTGCCCACCAGGCGTCCCTCCGCGAAAGACCAGAGCTTCACCAGCTGGTCGTCTGCGGAGGAGGGGGCGGGGGTGTCGGCACGCGCAGCGCCCATCGGGCCGGCGCGACGGGTACTCACGCCCGCCGGTGGCGAAGTACTTGCCGCTCGCGGAGAGCTGCCGGCGGCGGCGCGGTGGGCTACGGGGGGGCGGGGGCGGGGCGGGGGGGGGGGGGGGGTACGCGCACGGAGAGGCAGGCGACCTCCTCGTCGTGGGCGCCCGAGACGACCTGCGTCGGCTGCTGCTCCCGCAGGTCCCAGTACCTGCCGCCCGCCCCTTCGGGCCGGCGCGCGCTCTCGGCCCCGCCCGGGCCCGCGCAGACGCACGTGATCTTCTTGTCCTGGCCGACGGTGAGGACCTGCCGCTGGTCGGGGCCGATCGCGATGCCGTTGATGCCCCCCATCCGCTGGCTCCACATGCACACGCACTGCTCCTTCTGCGGCCGGCGTCGCCCCCGAGGCGGCCCCAGGGGGGGTACGGCTTCGGCTTCGTGCGCGCGCGCGCACGGGGAGGTCCCAGAGGCGCCAGGTGCGGTCGCGGCTGCAGCTCGCGGCGTGGGCGTCGTCGCTGAAGAGCGCCAGCCTCGTCACCCGCGACGTGTGCAGCTGCCGGGGCGGGGCCCCCCGGCTCCATCGTCGGCGGGGGTGGGGGAAAGGGGGGGGAGCGAGGGAGGGGGGGTACCTTCATGTTGGAGACCATCTCGCGTGCCTTGAAGTCCCACAGCCGGATCTCGCCCTCTTGGCCGCCCGTCAGCACGAATTTCTGCGGCCCGGCGCCCCGTCAGAAGGCGCGGGGGAAGGGGCGCGAGGGCGTGGGGGTACCAGGTTGCTGGAGAGCGTGACGGCGTGCACGCCGCCCGTGTGGCAGTAGTCGATCGACCTGCCGGGTACGCATTGGCGGGGTGTACGGGGCTGGCCGCGCCCGCCGCCCGGCCGCACCAGAGCTGCTCCCCCGTGTCGGCTTCGAAGCTACGCAGCCGCCCGTCGCTCGCCCCGGCCAGGACGACCTGCAGAGGGGGCGGGGCAAGGAGAAGGTGGGTACACAGCGCCGGGCCTCGCATCCGCGGGGCGCCCCGCGCACATCAGGGCCGGCAAAGGCGGCGCAGGTCGGGGCGGCGCCCTCCCGAATCGAGCCCGTGCCGATCACGCCGTACGTTGACGCGTCCCAGTGCCTGCGCCCGATCCGCTCGATCGCCGTACCCAGGCGCCGGAGGGGGCCGGCCCGCACCGGACGGTGCCGTCGAGGGATACAGTGACGAAGCGGTCGGAGACGGAGGGGGGGTACGCGACGGCGGTTGCGGCGGCCGAGTGCGACTCGACCCAGACGCGGGGCTGGCCCTCTGGGAGCCCCACGCGGTACACCAGCCCCTGCGCCCCGCCCCGACCCGCTCAGATCAGATCCGATGGGGTCGGGTCAGATCCGATCTGATCAGATCTGAGCGCGCACGTAGGCGGTGCCGGCGAGGAGGCTGCCGCCCTCGCGGTCGACGTGGACGTCGGTGAGGGCGCCGCTCAGCTGGACCTTCTTCCGCACGGTGAAGTCCTTCCCGTTCGGCGCCAGCGTCGTCAGCGTGCCGTCCCCGCCCCCGAGCACCAGCGCCCCGCCCGTCTCCGCCAGCCCGATGCACCTGCCCCGCCCAGAGCTCAGCGGGGCGGGGCGGGGCGGGGCGGGGCGGGGCAGGCACCGGACGCCGCCGGCGCAGGCGACGACAGTCGCGATCACGAGCTTCGTTCGCACGTAGACGACGGAGACGTCGCCCGAGCTCGAGCCGGCGTACAGCATATCCCCGTCCGCCGAGAACTGGAGGCAGCTGTACTCCCTCCTCTGCGAGCCCACGCCGCACTGGAGAAGGGTTGAGGGTTCAGGACGTCATCGTCGGCGGCGGCGGCGGGAGGGGGTACAGCGGTGAGGGGGGTACGGCACCTTCTCGGAGGTGAGCTCGCCCTTGGCGGGGTTCAGGACCCACAGGCGGAGGACGCTGCTGCCCGCCGTGGCGATGACGTAGTTCGCCGTGGGCCTCCTCTTTATGTCTGGATGAAGGGATGAGAAGTTCGAGGGGGCGCGAAAGTGGGGGGCCCACCCTTCTCCCGCCCGCCCCACGCGACGCAGTTCGCCGGCTCCGGCATCGGCGTCGAAGACACGATGTACCCGCTGCGGGAGGCGTTGGCGGGGTACAGCCCCGCGGGGCGCGCGCGCACGTGCTCAGGTCCCAGCAGTACATCTTCTTGTCGACCTCGTCGCCGATGGTCACGAGCAGCGCCTGCGCCGGCGTCAGGCGGCCCGCGCGCGCGGGGCGGCGGGCGCCCCCGTCCCCGGCGCGCCTCGTCGTCCGTTATGTCCACGCCCTTGATCCCGTGGTCATGCTCCGAGAGCCTGCCGGGCGCCGCCGGTCGGAAGGGGGCGCGCCGGCGCGGCCCGGACCGGCGCGAGAGGGGCCCGCCGCGCACCGGTACAGCAGCTTGTTCGTCTCCAGCGACCACACGCAGACGTCGCTGTTCTTCCCGACCTGGCCCGAGGCCAGGAGCCGGCCCTGCGCGCGGAGTTGGCCGGGCGTTGCGCAGCGCGTTAGCTGCGGCCGCGCACGCTTCTCGAAAGGCTCATGCAAGTGATCCTGTCGTCGTGACCGCGCAGGAAAGTCTGGTTGTGCGGGTCCTCCAGGTCGCTGATCACTGCGCAACGGCTCAGCGGGCGAAAGCGACGGGCGCTCACAAAAACTGGCTTGCCCACGCAGCCGCCGGCCGCAAACACTGCATCGCGCCCGTTTGGATGCAGGTATAGCGAGCGACGCGCGTTTGTACTATAAGCGACTGCGTGCTCCAGCTCAATCGCCGGCGCGTCCTCCTCCGCCATGGTGCGCTAGCTACGCCTGTTCTCGCGCCTCAGGGGCTGATTGCCTGCAGAACGACTTGCTCGCGCCGCAGCGGGTGCTTGCCGACGATTTCCGCTTGCCGATGAAGCGGGGTGCCGCCTCTAAATCTGGCGGGCCAGCCCCGTCCAGCCCAGATGCGTGCGCTCTGTGCCTCTCGACAAGCTGGCAAGCTCGCAAGCGTCCAACGCGATTGACAAGCGCGGCTTCTTGCTAGCAATCTGCGTACGCGGGACTCGCTTAAACCCCCTCAACTTGATCCCCCTTGACTTGCGACCTTGTCGGAGCAGCGCAGCCTGCGAGCGGGCAGCGGGTGACAGCCATATCAGAGCTGCCCACGCGATCTTCGGATGGAGGAGTCGACGTTTAAGCCGGCCGCGTCCGAAGAGGAGCAGGAGAACAGCGTCGCCGCCCGCCGCGCCTGGAAATCGCTGCAGGCAAGGGCGACCCCGTCCGCGGCAGCAGGAGCGCCACTGCAGAGCGCGTCGCTGACCCAGGTAAGCTGCAGCGAACTGCTGGCCAGGGGCCGCCAGCCGCGGGCCGGGCCGGGGGCTCTGAAGGCTAACCTGCGCGCGCCGCGGCGCCAGAGCACTCGAGATAAGGCGCGCGCTTCGTTCAGTCGCTTCGTGAACATGGCGGACAACTGGACAAGGCTGAAGGTCGGCCTCGCCGCATCGATCTGCGCTGCCCCGCTGCCCGCGCCGATGCCGCCGCAGGTGGACCGGCTGCCTGCAGTCGCGTCTGAGATCATCAAGCGCGGGCGCATCGCGAAGGAATCGTCGGCGACGCTCGCGCTGCGCGAATCGATGCACAGGCGCGCTCGCAGCGCTTGCTCTCTCGCCCCGGGCTTGACTGCCGATGTTCCCAGGATGCGCACTTGCATCACCCTCCAGTGCCTCATCGCGGTGCTTAATATCGGCCTCTCCGTTGCCCTGGTAGCCCGATCTATGGTTCCCTAATGTATCCCCCATTGATCCGTCACGCCCCAGCTGGAGGTCCGGTACCGCACCAATTTCTCAGAGCGCGGCGAGTTCGCCTGCAACATGGTACCCTCCCTCGCTTCGAGGCGCCGGCCCCGTACCCCTGTCCGAAGCCCCCGCCCCGTCAGATCAAGCTGGCGAACTCCCTTCTCACCGCCCTCATCGGTGCGCACCGCAGTACCCCCCTCCCCGCGGAACCGCCTCCGAAGCGCGTACCCCGCCCGCCCAGTCGCCATCACATTCGCCTACTTCTCGGCCCGGGTACAGTTCCTGATCCACCAGAACCTGCTACCCCCGGTACCCCCTCTACCCCTCTTTCCTCCGTCCCCGGGGCGCCCGACCCGAACCTGAGGGGGGGGGGGGGGGGGGGCGCGGCAGGGGACGGGGGTGCTCTCGAGCGGGATGGGGAGGCGGGCGGTGCTGGAGATGCTGATCCTGGCCGTGCACGCCCCGCCCTTCTGGAACACAAACCCCGAGCGTGCGCCCCCGCCTCCTGTACCCCTTGCGTCCCCCCCCCTCACCGGGAGCCCGCGTACCCCCCAGGGGGTTTGTATACGGAGGGCCTCCTCTGCTCGGCCACCATCGCCCGCTGCTACCTCTTCGTCCGTGCGCCCGTACCCCCCTCCCCCCCCTCTCCACTCCCACGCATGTCCCCGTACCCCCTCGAATGGGGTGTCCGGCCCGTCTCCGCCGCCCGCGCCTCACGCCCCGTCTCTCTCCCCCCCGCAGGCCTCCTTTACCTCCGTTCGGACCTCTTCACGACGCACGGCCGCTTCGTGCGCCAGTGCCCCCCCCCCCCCCCCCCCCCCCCCCCCTCTGACCCGGTACCCGCCAGATCGCGTCCCTGACGAATTGCAAGCTGGACTCGATGCTGGGTGCGGGCGTGCCCGCAGTCCTCCTTCCGTCCCTCCCCTTCTGATCGAGGGACGAACGGACGGACGAACCAGCGTTCAAGATCGCGCTGAAGGCGCGGCCGATGCGCGTCCTCCTCACCCTCTTCTTCCTTACCGTCCTCGTCTGCGCCTACCTCGTCCGCACCCGCCCCGCCTCGCCCGGCGCCCCCGCGCCTTCCCTCGCCGACGGTCCGCCCCGCGCCTCGAGCAGACCTGGATCTTCGAGCGGTGGTGCGGCCCCGCCCCTCCGCTGCCCTCCCCTCCGCTGCGCCGACGGTCCCCCCCCGCCTCCCTCCAGGATCCCGGCGGCGGTGGACGGGGAGTCGGAGCTGGCGGACTTCTGGAGCTGCCTCTACCTCACTCTCATCACCGTCTACACCGTGTGCGCCTGTACCCCGGGGGGGAAGAGGGGGGGGTGGGGTCGCACGTGGCCGGCAACGACCTGGAGGGCGGGCCGGGCCTTGCGCTTTCCTTGCTGCGCCCCGCGCGCCAGAGGGCGTGGAGGGACCCGCGGCGCGGCGCCTTCGGTTCTTGACGGGTACCCTGGCGCGCGCGCGCAGGGGCTACGGCGACGTTTCGCCCGTGACGCCCCTCGGGCGGGCCATGGCCGTCATCGACAGGTGCCCCCCGGCCCCCATTTCGCTTTCGTGTACCCTCCCCTAATCCTTTCCCGTAGCGCGCTGGGGACGGTTTTGACGGCCATTCTCGTCGCCGTCATCTCCCAGGAGCTCATGCTCTCCGGCTCCGAGAACCTGGTTCGAATCTCCCTGGACCACTTTCCGATTCTGGATGGGGTACATTCATCCCGCAGGTGATGGCGTACCTCGAGCGCTCGAAATACAAGTCCGCCATCCGCCAGGCGCGTCTGTACCCCGCCCCGGGGCGCAGGCCGCGCCGCGTTGTCCTTGGATTCAAAGTAACTACGTACTCCGTGCAGCAAGCGGCGGCTGTGATCCAGCGCGCCTGGCGCTCCGCCCGCAACTCGGTACCCCGGAATCCTCCAGCCTTCGGTACCCCCGGACGCCGCCTGAACTTCTCCCCCCTCTCTCCTCTGCAGAAGTCGAGGGCGGTACCCGGGGACCTACTGCACGGCGTACCCCTCTCGAGCTCCGTCGCCGAGGGCGGCCACCACGCGGCAGACGTGTACGTACCCCATTTTCCCCATCCCCCTCCCTCCCCTGCCGCTGCGGGGCCCGAGCCGAGCCTGGGCGGGGGAGGGCAGATACGTGAAGATAAGGGACTGGCGCAAGCTCCGGAGGCTCGGGCGGCAGCTCGGCCTCGAGGGCGGCGGCGCCCGCCCCGTCGACATCGAGGCTCGCGTACCCCCCTCCCGGCCCTTCGACCCCCCCTCGCCTCGCGTGACCCTGGCCTCACCCCGCCCCGCTCTCAGGTGAGCGCGGTGCGAGCCGACGTGGCGAACGTGACTCAGAAGGTGCCGCGGGGGAGGGGAGATCCCGGGGTACCGGGTCGCCCTGTTCTCAGGGGGGTACAGGTGGACAAGCTCCTCGAGTGGGCGGAGAAGCTGGAGAAGAGGCTTGCGGGGGCGGGGCTGCCCGCGCGGCCCTCGGACGCGGCGGCGGAGGGCGACGGGGAGGCCTCCGACGGCGGGGAGGGGTACAGGGACGCCCGCTCGCCCTCGCCGCCCCCTCCCGCCTCGGGCCGCGTCCACTTCGACAGCCCGGGCACGCCCGCCGCCGCCGCCGCCGCCGCCGCCGCAGTGCGCATGCGGCCGCTCTCTTCTGTGGACGAGACGGCGTAGGTCGCGGGGGCTACGCCTTGAGGCTTTCGATGAGCTTCTGAATAGCCCAGTATTTTTTAATGTTTTTTATACGCATGTATTAGTTTCTTTGAGTCGTTTCGTACCACTCTTTTCTTTTAATTCAGTCTCACTGTCACTTGAGCTAGTTCTTCTTTTTGGTGAATTACCGGCCACAATCTCTAGACACCAGCACTGCGGGGGCTGCTCGTGGGGCTCAAGGACAAAGAAACAAAATACCTAAGAAAAGAGCACGAAGAACGACAAGTCAAGACAAAAAGTCAAAATCGACTATAAAAAAGGATGTCGAAAGACACAGAGACAAATCGAGCGCGAGAAGAGACGATCGATGAGCGAACGAGCCCGAGCATCTCTATAGCGAGTCACTGAGACAGAGGATGACAGACATAGTGAAGCACTAGATCTAGAGATAGGTATACCATCAACAGCTTATCATGAGGGAACCACATCACTTACCGTAGTACTTTGTAACAAGCGGAGGACAGAAGTGAGAAAGATAAATAACAGCCTGAGGAAGCAGACAGGTACCGTAGTACCGTAAAACACGTGATCGATATCATGATTATGATCATGAGTTACTTAGTAATGCGCGCACTTCATTAATGCGGTACCAATTAAATAATAATGCGATTTCTGCCATGGGCTCGGAGCGTTAGCTGGCCAAGGGCCGGGTGGAGCCAGGATCCGATGATCCGATGATCCGATGATCGAGCCTCGGCCCGGCCCGGCCCTGGGAGCTTGGCGCCGGCTAGCTGGGGATCCGGATACCGGATCCAGAGCTCGAGGTTGACATCGGGGGACGCGCGCGCGTAGATAGAACATCAAGCCTCGAAGCTTGAGCTTGAGCCTGTAGCTATAATTAAAAGCCAGGCCAGGGGCCCCCCAGCTGCGGGTAGGACGAAAAAGGCAGGCTGTGCAGTTCTAGTGGTATTCAATATCATAGTCATAGTTTCACTGGTATACTTACTTACTCTGGCGCTTTGAATACAGATCGGAGATGGGCAAGTTCTACAACAGGCCCGGTGGGAAGCGGGCCGGGGCCGGGGGCGGGGGAGTTGGAGCTAGGAGAGCCCGGGCGGCTGGAGGCTCGCGAACCCCGAGTCCCGCGCCTCGACTGAGATGCGGGGCGCCTGCGGAGCCGCCTTTGTCCTGGGCGGCGGCTGCGGCGCGCGCTGCGCCTGGGGCTTGGCCCCCGAGTCGCGGGTACCCCGGGCCGAAGCGGGGTACGCGACGCGCGGGGGGAAGGGCCTGGGCACGCCCCAGGGGCGGGGCGGGGCCAGGGGGGGTACCTTAGGCGCCACCTTGTCCAGGAAACGGCGCAGGCGGCGGTCCCGGGGGGTATGCGAGCTCTGGGGGCGGGCGGTCTCGGGGGTACGGGCGGCTCGGGGACTTGGGGGAGCCTTCGGCGCGGCGGCGGCGGCGGCGGCGGCGGCGAAGGGCGAGGCGCGAGTGAGGCCGGCCAGGGCTGGCACCCGCGGGCGGCCCTGCGGCGCCGCGTCGGTTGCCCGGCGCGGGAAAGAAAGCGGACCCGGCGGGGATCGAACCAGGATCTCGACGCGCTCGTTGCGCCACTCGTGGGCGAGGCGGGCGCCTTCCTTCATCTGCTTCAGCGCCTCGTGGCCGAACCTGCGGCGAAAAAAGACTGAGCCGCGCCGCCCACGGCCGCGCCGTCCAAAGGGGGGTACGGCGCAGATCAAATTCGAAGGAGTCGCCCTCGGGATCGCGCGCGCACGTGCGGATGGCGTCCTTGGGGTGGAAGAAGAGGAGCTCGCAGGGCTCCGCCGCCACGTACGTGTACAGCCGCCGGCCCCGCCCCTGCAGGCCCCAGCGGATCGAATTCGCGTCGGATCGAATTCGCATCGGATCGAATTCGAGCTCGGGTTCGGGTCGCGCACGGGGCAATCGTCGAAGGCCTCGTCGCAGCCAATGTGGCCCCCCGCCGCCACGAGCCCCACCTGCGCCCCCCCGTTAGCTCGCGAGCTCCCTGGGCCCCGACCCCGGCCTCTGCCGCCTCGCTCTAGAGCCCCCACGCGGGCGCGCCTCGACGGTGCGCCAGCCGGAGACGGCGGCGTCGCGCCCCGCCGCCGCGTCGTCGAAGAGTGCCACGTCCGTCACCAGCTGCCGCCGCCCCCGTTCAGCTCGAGGGGGGGCGGCGCGCGAGGGACGCAAGGGGAACGGAGCCAGACTCCCGTGCAGGAGCCCCTGTCTCTAGCCCCTGGGCAGGCGAGCCGCGCGCGCGCGCACCCGGATGACTCCCGAGCGAACGAAGGCGAAGGTCGGCGCCGCCTCGCCCTCCCTGCCGCCCGCCCGCCCGCCCTCGCAAGCGAACGGAGGGGACGGCAGGGGAGAGCGAGCGGGGCGCACCGGGCGATGACCGTGCCGGGGCGGAAGGCGCGCCGCTGCGCGAAGTAGCCGATCCTCACCAGCTCTGCCGTCGTCTTTTTCTGCGGGGGGAGGGGGGGGAGGAGAAGGCTCAGGTGAGGAGGCTCAGGTGAGGGGGAGGGGGGCGGGGGGAAAGGGGTACGGGGGGCACCTGGAGGGGGGCGAAGGCCTTGAGGATCATTGCGGTGCCCAGCGCCTCGCGCTCCCGCCACGTCTGCCCCCGCGCCGTCGGCGGGGGTACGAAGAAGCCGCGTCGGGGAGGGGGGTACGGCGCACGCGGAGGGCGCGGTCGTAGTCGGACTTCTCGAGCACGAGGCAGTCCACCTGGGGGGGGGGGTACGCGTCAGAGGGGGTCCCCGGGAAGCCGAGGGGGGGAGGGTAGGGGCGGGGGCGGGCCTCGTCGAGGGCGGTGGCGGTGGCGGAGCGCAGGCGCTGGCGCTCGAGGTTCGCCTCGCCCAGCACGCCGAAGGGGCCCAGCTCCACCGCCGCCTTCCCCTCCCCCGCCACCTCCACCCGCCCCTGGCCCCCCGGGTGAGAGGGAGGGGGGAGGGGGGGAGGGGAGGGCGTACCGTGAGGATGACGTACGCGGAGCGCGAGTCGTCGCCCTGTTCGAAGACTGCCGCGGGGCGGCGGTCGGGAGAGGGGGGGGGGATGAAAAGAGCGGGGGTACGGCGCACGCTGCTCCTCAGGGACGAAGGAGCACCAGGCGACCGCCGAGCAGAGCTCCAGCCGCAGCGCCGACTGCGCCGAGAATGAAAAGAAAGAAGAAGCGAGCGCGGAGTATAGCTCGGGGGGGGGGGGGGGGGGGGGGGGGGGGTGTTTACGGGGAGCTGGTCGAAGAAGCGGAGGGTGGAGAGGAGCGTGAAAAGGCTCCGCAGGTCCGAGTCGGACCGCTCGTCCGCCTCCTTCTTCAGCGCCACTGGGGTACGAGTTTGAAAGGGGATGGCGGGAGGGGGGGGGGGGGAATTCCAGGCGCACCGATGCACCTGCGCGCGCGGGCGGCGGTGAGCGGCGGAGCGAATCGAAGAGAAAGGAGTTGGAAAGCGGGTGAGTGGGGTTACGCACTCCTCGGCCAGCTGCTCCCTCACCTCCGGGAGGAGATCCAGCTTCATCCCTTTCTGCAGGGGGTACGCGTTCCCGGGCTGCGGAAAAGGCGTACCCCCGGGCTGGCTGGGGCCTACCTTGATCTGCTCGTAGCGGGCCTTGCGTGCGATCTCGTCCTCGTCCTCCTCGCCCCTTTTCTTGGCCACCAGCATCAGCTTCGTCCTGCGCCCGCCCCGAGCTCAGGCCGCGCCCGATCCCCGTAACCCCATTTTCGGCGCACGCGAGGGAGAGCTTGACGCCGGCCTTGGACCACGCCTTTTTCGCCGCGGTCTGCCCCCGGGTTCGGGTCGATTCCCCGCGCGTCCCGTTCGATTAGGGGTACGGCGCACCTCCTCTTCGGCGGGGCGGGGCGGGGGCTGGAGCGGCTGAAGGAACTGCTGGATGCTGCCGGGGTACGCGATAAGCAAAAGGGAAGCAGCGACGGGGCGGCGGGGCGGGGGCGGGGGCGGGCCTGCGGCGGCGGTTGGGCCCGCCGAAGCTCGGGGGCGCGACGGTGATGTTCGGGCCATCGTCGTCGGCGGGTGGCGGCGGTAGCTTGACGGACATGCGCCGCTGGCTCGTGGCCCCCTCGCCGGGCGGCATGATCGAGACCCGCCGCTGGCTCCCCTCGGCGCTGCGCCCCGCCCCCCCGCTCGCCCCCCGGCGGCAGCGGCGGCGGCGGGCAAGCAAGCGGGGCGCACCTTCCCGGGGGCGCCAGCACGCTCATGCGCCGCCTGCTCCCCCGCCGCCGCCGCCTCCGCCGCCTCCCGGAGCCCGCCCTCGCCCTCGGCGTTCATGGTCAGGCTGATCTTCCTCCGGCCGCTGGCCCCGGCCGCGTCGTCCGGCGGCGGCGCGATGCTCACGCGCCGGCGGCTCGGCGGCACCGCGTCGCCGCCGGCCTCCGTCGAGGCGCGCCGGCTCCCGACGGCCTCGCCCGGCGCCGCCGACGAGCCGCGGCCCTCCTGCGCGCCCGCCCCGTCGTCGGCGCCGGCGCGCGCGCGCGCGTGCGGAGCCGAGCTGGGCGGGGCGGAGTGCAGGGGCGCAGCGCACCGAGTCGCGGCGCAGCTGGAGGCTCTCGCGGCGGCTGCCGGCCGCCTCGCCGTCCTCGGAGAAGAAGACGGACTTGCGGGCCATGCTCTTGCGGCGGCGCATGGAGGAGCCCGGCGTCTGCGCCGGCGACGCGTCGTCGGGCGCCAGCTGCCCCGCCCGCACCAGCAGCAGCGCCTCGCGCAGATCCATCGCCGGCTGCTAGCTGCGCGGTCGGCTGCGCGTCGCGAGGGTTAGCTCGCGGCGCGGGTCCGGGGGGTGGGCTGCCGGCCGCACCGCCGCTAACGAGCAGGCTCTACCGTTGATGAGCGCGCCAGCGCCTCCCGCAGCAGCAGTGCCGCAAGCTATCAGACTGCGGCCTCGGGGCGGGCCGGACGCTCTAGCTACGTCGCCTGAGTGGCCAATGGAGCTCCTGAGTCCCGACTCGGGCCTCGCCCGGCTGCGGTTACCGCCTGGGCCGCTGGGCCGAACCGACTAAGTTGGGCACACCCCGCCAGGCGCGCTGACACGGAGAAAATCGAGTAGGCGGTCTGTTCCGGTTATGATGGCCGGAAGGCGGGCCCGGGAGAGCGGGCGTTAGCCGCTTGGAGCTGTCCGAGCTGCCGGGGGGGGTACGTCATCGACATCGGCAAGTTGTCAAGCGGGTCCCCTTCCGCATCGTCCGGCTCGTACTCGTACGCCCAACTCTCTCGTAACTGCCGCAGTCCTAACGCATCAGTTTCCGTAGTAACCGCCGGCGGCCCGCCGCTCATGATTCCCATTCATGTTCCAATTCGCGCGTTGATCGCTGGGCCACGTGCACAGATCCCTCGCGATCGGTTGGCAGTGAAATTGGCAGTGCAGCAATGGCCTCGAATGGATCTGGAGCGTCGAGCCCGAAGTACGTTGACGTCAGCGGCGCAGCAGCGTCAACCTCGGCCGCGGCTGGTCCTTCGCGCGTACGTATACGCGTGCAAGAGAATGAGGAGTCCAGCAGAAAGAGGCTCAAAGCGGACAGCGATCCCGGCCAGCCGGCCGCAGCTGCCGGGGCGCTGGCCACGGCCGCTGCAGCTGCAGCTGCTGGCGCCCATGGCGCTGGCCATGGCCATATGCATGATGCCGGTGCGTACGCCGTCGTCGGACGAACCCCGCTCGCCGTTCGTGTTCGCGGGTCGGGTGCCGGCCGCGGCCGCGGCGTCTACGTAATCTTCCTTGCTTGCAATTGCTCGCGCAGCTGAGGTTTCGGATCTGGCGCGCGATACCGCGGCTAGCCATGGTGAGCTTACGCGCTCGTGTACTGCGGACGAGATCTTCCGGGCGACAGGGTGCGCGCTCCTTTCGCGACCTCGCGATCGCCGCGTCGCACGCCTGACGCCGTCGATATCCCCGCAGGGAGTACGCGAGCCGCAACATCATAGGGTCCGGAAACTTCGGTGCGCGGACGCGGCGACGCGCGTGCGCGCGGCTAGTCGTGCCCCAGGGCTCACTAGCACTCGATCTGATTCTGCGCGCGCGGCTGCCGCGGCTGCGCGCGCGCGCCCAGGGATCGTGTACCAAGGCGTCCTCAGGCGGGATCGCGAGATCGAGATCGCGGCGAAGGTGTACAAGCGGGTGTACCCGGATTCGAATTCGGCCGAGGAGGCAGAGGTAAGGGCCCTGAAGCGACTCCCCGCGCACAGGCGCATCGCGGAGTACATCGGCTGCACCCGCGTGCCCCGGCCCGTGCCCTACAGCTACACGGACGCAAAGTGCGGCACGCGGCTCGAGGGCACCATCCCCGCCGGCGCCTTCGTAGTCGTCTACAAGAAGCTCGGGACCCGTACGCTCGAGGTGCCCAACGGCCCCCCCCTCCCCCCCCCCCCCCCCCCCCCCCCACCCCCCGCGCTGCTCTGATCGCGACCCGCGCTCCCCAGTCGTACCTGCGCGAGAAGCCCGACGACGAGAGCCAGCGCGGGGTCCTGACGTGGCCGCAGCGCGTGCAGGTCCTCATCCACATCGCGTGCGCGCGCATGCGCCGGCCACGGCCGGCCGGGGCGCAGCGGCGCACCGCCCGATGAGAAGCTGATGCTTGAGCGCGCGCGCCACAGCGAGGGCCTGGCTCACCTCGCCGAGGTGAGTCATGATTAGACGAACCGGAAACACCCCCGGCCCTTCAGATGACCGTCTAGACCGCGCGCCCCCTGGACCTCTCCATCCAGAACGCCCCGTCTAGACGCGATGACGCCGCCGCCATCTCGTGCTGACCGGCTCCCCGCCCGCGGCCGCGGGCGCCGCCAGCACGACATGATCCACCGCGACCTGCGGAGCGCGAACGTCATCGTCGAGCCCGACGGGGGCGACCGCTGCTCCGCCGTCATCGTCGACTTCGGCCTTGCATTCTGCACCGCCCCCGGTGCGGCCTGCTTTGATTTCGACAGAAAGAAAATAGTCGCCCTGATCATGAGAGCGGTCCCGCGCCGGTCGACGTTGCCTCGCAGACGCTCGCAGCGTTCGAGTTGACTCGTTTCCCATCGGCTGCACGGACCCCGAGTTCTGTGAGTCGACTGAGCCCGCGCCGGCCTCATCCTGCCTGCGCTCGTGCGGGCGCCTGACCCCTTCGAATTCTGTCCCCTAGTCATCACTGGCCAGTACACTCCTACTTCGGATGTCTTCGGGTGAGCTCGATCGCGAGCCATCTCCCTCGCGATTGCGCCACCGGCCGCGGGCCCCTAGGCCTGCGTGTGTCCTGCCCCGGCTGACAGACCGCGTTGTGTATGTACCCCAGGTTCGGCGTGATCGTGCTGGAGATGCTCACGGGGCTCGTGGGATTCGCCCCGAAGCGCGAGCAGCGCTCGCTCGTCAACACGCTGAGCGTGCGTATGCGCTTTCGTTGTTGACGTCTGCAGCATGTCTTTATATGGACGCTGAAATCTATTTTTTGGCCGCGCATGCAGGCGAACGTCGGCAAAGCCTCCGCGGGAGACGTCGCCGACAAGCGGCCCGAGGCGGGCGTCTGCCCCCCTCAGGTCCTCAACTTCCTCTTCGCGGTGCGTCTTCTCATTGTACGATCACGTCGCCGGCCCCGGCCGCCCGCCCGCGCGCGGCCGCCGCCGGACCGGCTCACATATCCAGTGAGCCTCGATGGCCGAGCGCGACGCGACGCGGTTCTGCGTGCGCAGCTGGCCCAGGCGTGCGTGGCGCTGCACGGGAGCGACCGCCCGTCGGCGCAGCACGTCCTCGACAGCATGCGCCGCCTGGAAGGGTTCGCCAGAGGCGAGGAGTGCGGCGACCGCGAGACGCAGGTTCGTCGCTCCGTCTTGCGCTCGAGCTCGTCTCGCGCCGTCGACGCTCCTCTTGTGATCACAATCACCCGTCTGCGTCGCAGGAATATTTCAAGAAACACGCCAAGTTGTACAGGTGAGGCGACGACAGGCGCACTGCGCTCGAAGTATGCTTAAGCACATGCCATCCGCAAGCTTTCAAGCTGTCAAGCGTCTCATGATTACAATCGGATAATAATTGGCGCCTGCGCAGGAAAAAGGTGCCTGTCCTCGCATTCAAGTCGAAAGAAGCGCCCACTTTTGGAGCTAATAAGGTTCGCGCTGCTCTACTACACGAGCTCCAGCTAGCTATAACTGCCACGTGCACGGCCTCGAGCTCGAGCTTGCGATTGTATGTGACGTCGTTCTCGTACATATACAGGGCCGGGAAGGCGGTGCGCTGGAAAATTATAATTAAAGGATATCTTGAAACTCACTGGAGCCGCAGACTGGGTCGTGATGGCGATTGCGAGCGACGACAACCCCCGCGAGCCCGCCGACATCTACCCCGTCGGTCAGCCCCGGCCCGGCCCCCGCCGCTTCGATTTTCGCGCGTGCGACGGCTGCAGCTAATCGCGTCGAGGTTTCGGCACGACAGGAGACGAGGTGAGGCTCGCGCCTAGGTCTGCAGCCGGTCGATTCCCCGCAGCTGTCTGACGCTGCAACGTCTTTCCCCTCCGCGCCGCGACATGCAATGCCATGACGCTCTAGACTTTCGCCAAGGTATGCACGTGCACGCGCGCGCTCTGAGGCTCGCAGCTGCGCGCTCGCAGCTGCATGCGACGCCGTGACGCGCTTGCTCACTCGGGTCACATGTACAGCTTTACCAAGCCATTCCCGGCGAGCGACACTTGTACAAAAAGGTCCAAAAGGTAGTGCTACAGATCTAGAGCCCCTCAGAATTTTAGTCCAAGTTTTTAATGTGGCCCGCAGATTTGGGCAGCAAAAATGAAGGGCAGCTTTGACGTGGTAATTATTTGTCGAATTCCGGAATTCGAATTGGTTGCAAATGCGGTCTCGCCTTTGTTGCAATTGGTAACAGATGACGTACCACGGAAACAGTAGTGGGCGGTGCGCCGGGCAACTGCGCGATGCCGTCATAAATAACATCACCAGTGCTTCATGATCATCTCACCCGTGACCAGTGGTTTGATTCGCAATCGCCGCAGGGAAGGGGACTGGTTGTGCCAGTCATGCGCCGAGCTCGAGGACAACAAGTTGCCAGAGAATACCCTCGACCAGGCGAGCCGGCCGGGCCCCGCTGCCGGCCGCGAGAACTTTACATATATCTCCCCCGGGCCCCAGCCTTATAATTAAGCTTGTGTGGACCTCCGAATCTAAATCTCCCTTTCGTTTCTAGATCTTCATCCGCCCGCGCTTGCAATTGATCATGACCTCCTTCCGGGATCCGCAGTACGTCATCAAAGCCGAGCAGTTCGAAAGGTTGTACGAGCCGGCCAGCGAAAGCGGGCTAGCTGGCCAGTAAGCAATCTCCCTCTCGCCTCCCCTTCGGATCATCGGATTGATTTCAGAGTATCCGCGCGCAGGCGGTCGCTATCATGAGGATGCATGCGCAAATCTTCGGATATCGACCAGCGGATTCGAAACGCCAGCTGCAGCTGCGCATGCAGATTGAAATCGATGAAGTTCGACCCTTTAAACATTATATAATTAGTTCCAAGAGGGCCCGAGGAAATTGGCAAGTTCTGCTTTTGCATGTGCAGTCACTGAGTGATACTTGGTAATGAATTTCTCATGATCAGAGTCTGTATGCTAGATCTGTTCAACGGTTCTTTTTTTGGAGCATAGTATGATTTGCATTTTCGTGTCACGGTGTATATTCGAAATTCGTAACCTTGAGTTCTTCGAATTCTAGATCTAGCTTTTTCAACGCACACACGCATAGTCATATATGCACCTATAACTACCGTAGTACACGTACGGCTTCGAATTAATATTCGCATGCGCGATCTCGATCGCGGTCGTGCGCATGCGGGTCTCGATCTCGAGCTCGCCATCGGATCGATATCGCGATCGGTGTATATCGGCCTTAGCTTAAGCTTAGCTTGGGGAAAGAAGATCAAGCTACAGAGGCCCACCCTCGCGTCTTGCCAAGCTGAAGCCCCCAGACTCCAAGCTAAGGCCACGGAGCTGCAGGCCACTTATTTGATTACTGGGGCTGCCACATGTAATTATCATAATGATCATACTGAACATATATAAGTGTTAATCGATACCATGAGACAGCTGCAAGTACTGAACGTCGACGGAGCCTCAGATCACCACACAATGCAAGTATTTCTAGGCCTGCAGCTGCAGCTATTTACAAGATCGAATGGAAAACGCACTAGTACTAGCCGGGCAGTTCTGATGAAGGCAGATTGCGCTACTTACGCTACAGCTACGTGTGCAAGGCGCCACTGGCACTTGCGCTACTTATGTAAGTTAACACGCCGCGGCCGCCGAGAAAAAGGGACGGCCGAGGCGGGCGGGCGCGCGAGAAGTAGCTCGCGCGGGCCCTACCTGGAGGAGCCAGGGACGGACCAGGAGGGGGCCGGGCGCCGGCTCGGGCTCGGGCCGCGGCCGTCGGTGCGGGGCGGCGGGCGAGGGAGGGGGGGTGCGGAAGGAGGGGGGGCGAAGGGCCCGAGGGCGCTGCGGCCGTCCTCGTAGCAGGGGACGGGCCACGAGGGCGGCCAGGCGCTCCCGGGGTCCACCATCGCCAGGGCGGGGTCGAGCAGGGCCGGGGGTACGCGGGCCGCCTCGGGCGTCGCGAGGCGGAGGTTCTCCCGGCAGACGCGGATCGCCTCCGAGACGTCCCGGCAGCGCCCCAGGTGGGGCGGGAAGTAGGCCGGGTGCAGGCTGCGCCGCGCGCCCGGCGGGGCGGAGGCCCCCGCGTGAGGAACAACAGAAAGGAGAAGGAAGGAAGGAGGGAGGGAAGGGAGGCGAAGCGGTACCTGTAGAAGCGCTCGGCCTCTTCGAAGTGGTCGAGGGCGGCGCGCCAGTCCCCCAGGCAGGCGGTGGTGAGGCCCAGCTGGTACGTGTTGTGCGCGTTCGTCACCTGGTGGTAGGGCCCCGAGCCGCCCCCCGCGCACGACGTCAGCACCGTCGTCCACCGCAGCGTCTTCGCAAAGTCCGCCCTGCGCGCGCGCGCGGCCGCCGCCGTCAGCCTTCGGCGGTCCGGCGGCGGCGCGTGCGGCGGCGAGCGGGCGGGTGAAGGCGGGCACATGGTGTAGCTGCGCTTCATGCGCCCGGGGCGGAGGTCCGAGTCGCAGATCGCCTTCGCTGCCCGCAGGCTGTACGAGAACTGCAGCCCGCCCCGGCCCGCCCCCCCCCCGGTCGGACCCGCGACGAGAGTGCCTTCCTAGAGAGCGGGGGCGGGGGCGGGTGCGGGGCGGGAGCGGACGCGCGACTACGTTTCGATGCTAAGCGGCGGCTCTATGTGCGGCTTCTCGCGACACACGCGGCTGCGCAGCTCTCGACACTGCTTGTGGCGCGCGGGCGCGCGCACCAGGTCGACCTCGTTCCAGGCGAGCCCGGCGTAGCGCGAGAGCGCGTCGTTCATCTTCCGGCAGTACTGCCCGCCCCCGCCCCCTCACGCCGTCAGGCGAGCCGAGGGCGAGCCGCTGCGGCGCTGGTGCGGGCGGGCGGGCGGGCGGACGCGGAGGCAGGTGACGATGTCGCCGGTGTGGTAGGCGAGGTGGCCCAGGTTCTTGTACACCCGCTCCGCGTACAGCCTGCCCGCCCCCCGCGTGCCCGCGCGCAGCGCCCGCGTCAGCTTCTTCTTCTTCTTCGTGCGCAGCCTCCCTCTCTTTCCCTTCAGAAGCGGCGGGGGCGGGGCGGCCGCCGCCCCCGTAGCCCCCCTTCTCCCCTCCCCCGCCCCCCGTTTCCCCCCCCCTCCCTGGGTACGGGCGGACCGGTAGCCGACGGGGAGGAGCTCGACGAGCTCGACGGAGCGTCCGAGGTGGTGCTTCGCCGCCTTCCACCGCCCGAACGCCATCGCCACCATCCCTGAGGCCGGGGGCGGCTGAGCGGGCCGGCGGGGGCGGCTGAGCGGGTCCGATGGCCTCGCACCCATGGTGCGGGAGGCGTAGGCCTCGAGGTACTGGTCCTCCGCGTCCCCCGACGAGAACCAGTAGACCTGCGCCCGCGCGGCCCCGGCTCGGCTCGTCAGCTGGCTCGCCAGCTGGCTGGCTGGCTGGCTGGCTGGCGCCCGCGCGCCTTGCCGCAGATGTGGTCGGCGAGCTCCCACTTGGAGGGCACCAGCACTGGGAGAGGGGGTGGGGGTGTGGGGGGGGGGGGGGGGGGGAGGAATAAGGTCAGACGAGGGCCAGATGGGGCCAGCGGGAGGGCGGCGGACGGAGATCTCGACGAGCTCGCAGAGGAGCTGGATCTCGAGGCGCGAGAGGGCCAGCCCGTGCCGGATCACGTCGCTCCACGCCGAGAAGTCTGCGCCCGGAGGCAGACGAGAGCTCAGCTTCGGCGTCGCGCGCGCGCGCGCGCCGGTCGCGGCGCGGCGCGGCGGGCGCACAGTACTCGAGCGCCTGTTCCACGTCGCCGTACTGGAACCGGGGTCGGAGGGGCGCGCGGGGCCGGGCCGGGCGCGCGCGGCGCACCTGGGCCATGAGCCAGGCGCGGCGCGTGAGGGCCCGCACGTGCAGCTCCGGGTCCCCGCCCGGTGCTCCGCCAGCACCTGGCCCCGGCCGCCCGCCCCGGCTCGCCGCGGCCCGCCCGGCCCCGGCCCGGCCCCGGCCCCGCGCCGGTCCGCGCGCTCAGCGAGGCGCCGCGCACCTGGTCGACCTTGTTCAGGAGCGAGAAGATGTACTCGCGGTCCACGGGGACCAGGTCCACCGTCTTGATCGAGTGCGGCTGCGAGCGGGGCCGGGCGGGCGGGGCGGGCGGGGCGCTCAGCCGGGGGGCGCGCCGGCGGGGCGGGAGGGGCGGCTCGGGCGGGGCGCACGTGGCCGACGACGACTTCGATGGCGTTCCAAATGTGCTGCGCCACGGCCGCCGCGTCGCGCCTGCCCCCCGCCCGCCCCCCGCATCAGGCTCGCTCGCTCGCTCGCGGGGCGGCCGCGGCGGGCGGGGCGGGGCGGGGCGAGCGCACGCGAGGAACGACTCGACGGAGACTCTGAGGAGGGCCTGCCGCCAGCTCGATAGCACCCCGTCCACCTGGGCGACGGGCAGAGAGGTCTCGCGGTCGGCCCCGGCGGCGCGGCGCCCCGGCGGCCGCGGCCCCGCGCACCAGCTCCGAGGTGCCGCTCAAGCGGAGCTCGTCGATGAGCTGACGCGTGCGGTAGCGCCCTGCCCGCCCGCCCGCCCCCGCGCGTCGCGGCGCCAGTACGGCGGGCGGGCCGAGCGCACCGTCGCGCGTCGTGAAGAGCGGCGTGTCGAAGAGGGCGGGGACGAGAGGGCCTGCGGGGCGCCCGCCCGCCCGGCTCGCTCGCTCGCTCGCTCGCTCGGTGCGAGCGGGCGGGCTCACGGTGGCGAGGTCGGCGCAGGCGTCGGCGACGGCGCGGGGCGGCGGGGCCGGGCGGCGAGGAAGTGGCCGACGCCGGCGGCCTGCGCGGCGGCGCGCACGGCGGCGGCCGCCGCCTGCACCAGCTCCAGCGCGCCCAGCCGCGCCGAGTCCGCCGCGTGCAGGTAGGGCGCCTGTAGGGCGCCCGTCCCCGCCCCGCCCTCAGGCGACCGGCGCCGGCGCCGGCCGCGGCGGCGGCGGCGGGGTGGGCGGGGGTCCGGACCTGGACTTCGCGATCGAAGGCGAAGCCGAAGGGCGGAGGGGCGCCGCGCCGGCCGAGGGGCCTGCCGTGCCAGGTCCGAGGGCTCGCGGGGGCGCGTCCCGCGCGGGGGGCGGCGGGGAGCGCACCGCTCGGCGAGACGAGCGAAGGGCCGGCGATCGCGAGCGCGTCGGTCTCGGGCGGCCTGTGGCGGCGGCGTCGCGCGAGGGGCGGGCGGGCGGGCGGGGCGGGGTTGGGGGGGGGGGGGTAGGGCGCACGCCGCGTCGGGCGCCCGCAGGGCGGCTCTCGGGGGCCCGGAGGGCTCCGGGCTCGAGCGGGGCGGGGAGGGCGGCCGGGGAGGCTGGGCGGCAGGGAGGGTCGAAGCGGCAGAGCTCGCGGAAGATCGACACGAGGTCGTCCACGGAGGCGTCCGGCGGCGCCCGCGCGGCGGGGGCCGGCCTCCGAGCGAAGGGGCGACGGGCAGCTGCGGCGCGGACAGGGCAGGCGCCGGGCTCCGGGGGAAGGCGGGCACGAGCTGAAGGCTGCCTGCGGCGGCGTCCTGCGGCGCCGGCGAGGCCGGCTGGAGCGCCTCGGGCGCGGCCGGCGGCTTCGGGAGGCGGGCGGCCTCGGCCTCGGCCGCCGCCATCACCACCGCCAGCGCGGCGTCGCTCAGGGCCGGCGCGGCAGCCCCGGCGCCGCGGGAGCGACAGCGGTATCGGCTCGGAGGCGGGGTCGACGGGGTGCGGGCGAAGGGTCGCCGCGGGGGCGTGCGTGTCCGGCCGCAGGGCAAAGGCCGGCGGCGGCGCCTCGCGACCGGAACGGGCGGGCGAGGAGGAGGGCGCCGGCCCCTGCGGCCCCGCCTCCCGCTGAAGCCTCCGGCGCCGCCTCGAGCGGGGGGCCGGCTCCGCGCCGGGGCCGCCAGGGGCGCTTGGGCTTCGCCTCGGCGGGCGCCTGTCGGCCCCGGGCGGCCCCGTCTTGGTCCCTCACGACCTGCACGCAGACCGAGCCGGCATCGCTATCGCCGACCGCGAGGAGTACTCGAATCCTGCGCCCGCGCCCGCGGCGAAGCTCCTCGGTCGGTCCCAGCTCGCGCGGCGACCGCGGGCGGGCGAGCGCGCGCCGGGGCCGCACCTGAAGAGCCGCCCTCTGTGCTGCTCCGTCGTCGCAGCTGCGGCAGCGGCGGCGGGCGGGGCGGGGCGGGGCGGGGCGGGGGCGGGGGCGCGTCGGGCGAGCGGCGGGGCGAACGGTGCCGCGGCGGGCGGGCGGGCGGGCGGGCGGACCGATCCCGAAGACTTCGTCGGTGAAACCGAGGCGGTTGACGCGCAGGCTGACCTCCCACGAGGTCAGCGTGCTCCGCGCGCCGATCGGGAACGCGGCGAGGGCGTCCGGCGTGACCACCGCGCCGTCGTCTGCCGCCCGCCCGTCAGCGCCGCGCCGCGCTAGCACTCGGGCGCGAGGCGGGCTCGGGAGGGGGCCCGCCTGCTCACCGGCGAAGTGCAGGCGGACATGCAGCCGCGATCCCGTCCACTTCTGCCGCGCCGGGTCCTCCGGGTGCAGGGCCAGGCGGTAGGGCCTGCGCGCGCGCGCGGCGGCGCCGCTCGCGACCGGCGCGGGGGCGAGCGTCCGAAGGGCGCGGCGCACCGGCCGGGGTTCAAGCTGTAGACTTGGACGCCGTCCTGGACGCCGAGCTGTGCACCGTTTGCCAGGCGCGAGGCCGGAGGCTGGACCCACTCCTGATCCTAACGCAGCAATCAGGGACCGGAGAGATCCCACGAAAGCGCGCGTGCGCGTGTGCGTGTGCACCATGATCGCCGGCGCCTCGGCTCGCGGCAATTTCTTCACCTCCAGCAATATCCACGAGGGCTGACCTGGCAGCTCAGGCGGACTCGCACGGTGTACCTCATTCCCCGCTGCAGATCCAGCTGCAGGCGCAGAGCTGCGCAGGGCAGTCCCGCCATGACCGCCGCCGGATTCGATGATGGCCGCAGGCGCCAGCTCTGCAAACATGTCACGATCCGCTTCCGAACGTGAATTACGCAGATCCACCGAGCCGGCAGCGAGTGCCGCTGCTGGTGGCGGTGCGACGGGCAAATGAAGCTGCCAAGTCTGGGGCCGCGGCCCGCGCGCGCTAAGCGGCAGGCAAGATGGCAATCAACTGGAAGATGACCGGCATGCGGGCTGCGGTCGGGCGAAGGCCGGGCCCGCCGGGGCCACCGGGCGTGTTGCCGTGCCGCGCGGTGCTGCTGCCAGTGCCTGCCAGCACCGAAGCTCGAAGCCTTTCCCAAGTTCGCGCAATTCGGCGGAACGCGCCGGCGGTCGATCGCCTGTCTGCGACTTACTAAGCTTCCTCGGCCGCGGCGCCCTCCGTAGTCCGGACGAGGACTCCGACGAGGGGTTACCCGGGGAATTGGGGAAAAAAACTGTCCAGGGCTTCGCCAGCCTTCGCGATCGCGATCGATGCTTGGCCGAATTGGGGGGATCCCGGATACAGTATTATACAGTTTCGCAAGCTGCCTTGGCTAAGCTTGGCAGCCTTTTTTTTTTTTTTTGGTGAATTACCGGCCACAGTCTCTAGACACCAGCACTGCGGGGGCTGCCCAGGGGGCATAGAGACAAAATAGCAAAATAACTAAGACAAGAGCACGAAGAAAGATAAGACAAAGAGCCAAAAACGACAATAAAAAAGGAAAGACACAGAGCTCGAGACAGATCGATTGCGAGAAGAGACGATAAATCGAGCAGATCTAGGACAGAGGATAACTGACACGAAGAAGAGCCAGAGCTAGAGGATAACTGACACGAAGAAGAGCCAGAGCTAGAGATACCATCAATATCAGAAGGAATTACATCACTAAGAAGCGGGGGACAAAATTGAGAAAGATAAATAACAGGAAGAAGACAAGTAAGAGGAACAACAAGACGACATGGAGGCGGAGGCGAAGCAGGACGATGCGAAAGGGCAGAGCTACGGCACGAGGTCGAGGAGGACACAGGAGGCGGAGCAGGCGGATCAAGAGCAGGCAAAGAACAGTCAAAGGAATCACTAAAGCGGCCGGGTCGAGGCGGGCAATCGAACTGCAAACGACGGCGAACAACAGGTCGAGCACGAGGACTATAGCTAGTATTGAAACTAACTCTAGCATCAACACTACGATCAGAATCCGAACCAGACCGAACTAAACTAGAAGACGAAGAAGTACGCCGGCGCCGGCGGGATACGATCGCGACCAGCGAAGCAGAAGACAAGGACAAAGGCGGTAGTCCGGTATCAAGAACAAAGGCCGGAGGGTCCGGCCCGGCAAACCGCCGGGGGAAGTAGAAGGAGCCGCAGGCTCGCAAGCCGGCGACGGGTACGACCACGAGTCCGGAAGGAGATCGGGGAAGCCGGTCCCGGAGCTGAGGGCCCAGGAGCAGAGCCAGGAGAAGGTAAGCCCGGCGAGAAATCTGACCCGGAGCCGGAACCCAGCGAACGACGACGACGAAGAGGCCCCGAGGAGCCACGACGGGGGAGCTACCGAGCAAAGTACTGACAGCCGGCGCCGAACACGGCGGCGGAGGTACCCGCAGACAGTGGCAGGCGGAGAGTCCAGGGTCGATCGAGAGATCCGCCGACGGAATGCGGCGGGGCCGACGAGACGGAAGAGGCGAGGAGGGGCCGAGGAAGGGTCGGAGGCAGGGGAAGGGCCACGAGCAGGTGACGGGGATCGCTGCCGGCGCCGAAGAGAGGGCAGCAAAGCAGGAGAAAGGTCGGGTGGCGCCGGAGCAGATGACACGGAGGTCATGGCCATGGGCGGTGCAGAGAGAGACGAGCTCGAGGGCGCAAGGGCCCGACGAGGGCGCCGGCGGCGAATCTCACGAGCGCCAGGAAGCGGGATAGGACCCGCAGATGGACCCGAGGCGCCGAAGGGGAGCAGGGAGCCGGAATGACGGGGAGATCGAAAAGAGGACAGTCTCGCCAACACTCGGAAGCGGGCAGAGGCCGAGGACCCGGAGCTCGAGGGGGGAGGGAGGCGGAGGAGGAGAGAGGAGGCGGCTATTCGAAGGGTATGGAGAATCGAGAGCGGAGGCGAGGGAGGCCGAAGTGATGGCGAGCTCTGGAGGCGAGGGGCCTGCAAGCGGATCCGGGAAAGTGGATGCAGACGCAAAGAGACCGGGACGTAGAGGCGGGAGGGCATGCAAAAAGATAGTGCCGCCCAGCGTCACAGTTGCAGAAGCGGGGCAAGAAGGATGGGCTGAAGAGGGCTGAACCAGGAGGACGTCAGAAAGAGGGCCTCGCAGGGCGGAAGTGGAGGAGCAAGGGAAGAGGTAAGAAGGGGTATGGAGCTGCAAGATGACCAGGGACCTGCCGGGGAACAGGCAAGTGAAGAGGCCCGTGACAGCAAGTTGTAAGGAGGAGGAGGCAGAGGCGGGCCAGAGGGCCAAGGAGCACAGGATCGGGACCGCAGGGAATGGGGGAAAGGAGCGTCGAGAGGGCAGCGAGAGCAGGAATAGGAATGGGCCCAAGGGTCACTACAGGGCCAGAGCAGGAGGGGACGGCGCAGGAGGCGGGCGACCACCAGGGATCCCCAACGGGACATTCCCACGAACGGCAAACTCCGCAGGATTCCGGAGGACAGAATCGATGTCACGCGAAGAGACGAGGTTGTCAGCACCGCCCGAAGAAGGAGCGCCGGACGAGTCAGAATCAGAGCTTGAACTAGAACGATGAGAACCGGTACCAGACTCTGAATCATGTGCGTCATCATCCGAGGCAGCCTGATCATCAGCGTCAGCAGCAGCCAAGCGAGCGCGCCGCTCCTCCAACAAGGCCGAAGCCTGCGAAAGGGTGAACTCGAGGTACGACATATTTCTGTCCCAGGCGGCAACAAGCGCGGCGCGGTTGTAAGAAGGCGCATCAATGTCAGCCTCCTCAAGATCGCACCGAGCGCGAGCAACCTGTTGGATGGAAAATACGCCAGCAAGGATCGCTCCAAGTGAGCGAAGGCAGAAGGCGGGGTTAACTTTACTGCGCAAAATGGGCCCAGATAAATCCGGAACCGAGAGGATGTGGAAGAGAGAGAGCTCAGGCACTGCGACCTCTTCACGCTCATCCGGTGAAGAGTAGAAGCCCAGAAATTCAGGCGCTCACGAATGAAATCCCAGAACGAACGAGAAAGCGGCACTCAGAGAAAACGTGCGCGTGAGAGCGAGCAGATCCGTCATTACAAACCCGACAGAAACGACGGCGGGCGACTGTTGCTCGCCCAAACGATACAATTTGAAATGCAAACGGTAAAGAGCATCGATCCAAAGCATCGGGAAACACTGAAGGACGACAAGATTAGGAAGACGGACGGAGACAAGGCGCCGGGAAACCCCCACTTAGCATCGGGCATCTGAGCGTGGCTAGACACATCGCGAAGCCGCTGGACCTCAAGGCAGTAGAAGCGACGAACAGAGGAGAGGCGGAGAGGGAGCATACGAGCGAAAGTGAACGCAAGATTATCAAGAGAAAGAAAGGCCGAAGGGCCTGCGCCAAGAACAAAAGGCCAGGCAGGGTCCCGCGACGAAGAGAGAGGAAGACAGCGCTGAAGCAAACATGCAGCGGGAGCAAACGGACAGAATTGAATTGGAGCTCGAGGATAGGCCCACAGGGTGGGAAGCCGCAGGGCGGCAAGGAACGCGCGGTATGTAGTCCAGCACCCGTGGAATTATCTGGTTATCGCGAACAGGGAAGGCAACAAAAGTACCACTTGGGCCTCGAAGGAGAGCAAACGAGGCGTCCGGTCCGGACCACCAGAGATGCTGAGGCGGCGATGCAGGGCCTCGAGAACCTGGCGCCAAGTAGCCGGGAGCGCAGAACACAGACTAGGGAAAAAGGAGTGGAGGGCGGAGGAGGCAGCTGCTGGAGCCCGGAACCCCCGGCAGCACAATCCCAGATATCGCAGACCCGCAGCAAGCCGGACCGTGCACAGCGACTCCAGTCGACCTCGTCGCCGGGAGTACTGAACAGAGGATTGAAGAAAAGAGGTTGGGATAACACTTCGGGAGAGTTACGAGGTTGACACACGCCCTGGCGCTGAGCCCACTCGGAGAGAGTCCGCTTCCAAATAGGAGGCAAGTCAAGTCTGTCAAGTGGGAGGCGGAGCGAGACAAGGCGGGGCCATAGGAAAAAGGTGCCAGCTGAGCGTCCAGTTTGCTCAAGAGGTACTCCTTCCAAGGAGCTGAACAAGAGGGGTCAGCGAGCAAGGCCACCCACTTCATTTTCAGCGATAACGAAAAAGCTCGAATATCCGGGCAGTTGAGACCACCTTGACGCCACGGCAGAGGAGAAATATACTTCGAAAGCTGCCCGCTCACGCCAGCAAAAGCGCGAAGCTTCTCTTGCCATGTCGAATACTGAGCATCAGGGGGTCAAGCAAATATAGAGCATAATGTAGGGACCCAATAAATACAGCCCAGGCAAGGAGAACGCCGGAACGCATCGGCATGCGATAAGTCTTCGCTTGCTGGACACGGATATCAAGAGCAGCGGTCTTTTTCCGCCAGAACCGAGACAGATCGGGCTCTAGTGGAAAGCCCAGGTATTTTCGAATTTTTTCAGCGGGAGGGAGATCCGTCACCTGAAGACGCCGCCAGGGGCAGTCCTCGACGCTAGGCCAGGCATGTGCGGGATATCGCGGAGTGGAAGAAGGCTAGATTTCTCGAGATTAATAAGAGCTCCAGAGAGCCGGCAGTATTTATCAAAGCACTCTTTCCAGAAAGGCAATTCGGTAAAAGACGAGATTAAAGGAACCGTGTCGTCTGCAAACTGGAGCACCTTGCAAAGAGAGCTAGAGGACAAGCGGACACCTCGTATACGAGCATCAGCATTAATCAAAAGGGCTAAAAGGTGTGTGCACAAATTATATAGATAGGGCGAAAGGGGCCACCCTGACGTACACCGCATCGAATGGGGAAAGGGGCGGAGGTCCAGCCGTTAATGTGAACAGAACCCTGCAGATCAGAGTAGAGCAGGCGGACCCACTTGATAAATTGGGACCCGAAACCGAACTGTTCGAGCGACCAGAAAAGGAAGCTCCAGTTAACGCGGTCATAGGCTTTTGAAAAATCAAGAAATCCGAAGCACAGCTGTTCAAGTGCAGGATTACCGCCCTCGTAATGCATGAGAAGATAAACAAGCATAACCTGGTGCACTGCGGACCGACGATGAATAAAGCCAGACTGAAAGCGGGATACAAGACCAGACATGAGTGGCGTTAAGCGGTTGGAGAGGGCGCGCTCGACTGCACGCTCTTCGACATTAGAGAGAGAAATTGGGCGGCGATTTGCAATCAAAGTAGGGTCCGTTGCCGGTTTAGTAATAGGAGTAATGAGGACGTGCCGCAAAGACTCGGACGGCTGCCCAGACTCATACATAGCAGCGATGTAAGCACAGAAATCGGGGCCAATCTCATCAAAAAAGTGAACGTAGAATTCAGCAGGGAGACCATCGATGCCAGGAGACTTGGCTCCGCCAGACATCTCCTTAAAAGCACGAAATAGTTCTCCAGACGATAAGTCAGAGTCAAGATCAGCAGACTCAGTAGGGAGCAGGCGGTGAGGGGAATAGAGAGAGGCAACGCCAGACCGCTCAGCTAGCGACCGATCAACCGCGGCCTGAGCTGCAGCGCCGTCATATAGTTGAGCGTAATAGGCGGAAGAAAGCTCGAGCAAAGTGCGGGGGTCGTCCGACGCGGCCTCTGGGCCTTCGGTGTCGAGGGCCCGAAGCCCCTCCGGGAACTGAGCATGAGAATCCGGTAAATAATGCTCAAAAAAAGCTTTACTAGACCGTCCATCTTGAGTTGCGGCGAAACGAATTTCTTTGCGTGAATGCTGTCTGGCATAGTCAGACACAAGCGAATTCAAGCTGCGCATCATAGAAGTGCGCAGTGTACGGAAAGCGACATCATCAATAGAGCCAGCGGCGTGGCGACGGATGAGAGCCTCGAGAGCTCGAACAGCGGAGATGTAAGCGTCCTTCCGCCTGCGCTTCTCATCAAGCTCCCAGGCCCGAACACGACGCTGGAGCTCGGATTTGAGGGCGTCCCACCGACGGACGCGATCTGTAACTAATGGCCACGCGGCGCGCCAGTCACGAATTATAGTAGAAATGAAACCAGAATATTCCGGGCATGTCCCATACGCCGCCCAGTTCATGCGCCAGCGACCGGGGCCACGGCGAGAGATTCCGGGGCTTTAAGTGTGAGATAGATGCCTATATGATCAGAATTGCGTGGCTCGCCAACTGCAGAGTAAGCCGTCCACGGCCGAAGCGAGACGGCCCAATCGCGGAGGGAGGACGAGAGGAAAAAATAATCGAGCCGGGACTCAATCGTCCCGCCCGCCGGCCGCGGCCGGCTCCAGGTTTTAAAGCACGCTCTAGTGTGAGGCCCGGCATCGAAAAGGCCATAACGAGCTCGGATCAACTCAAAGGCGTCGGGGGAGGGGTTCCACGACTAGGGCCGGGAGCATCAGAGGGGAGCTCGTGGAAATTAAAATCTCCTCCTAAGATGAGGCGGCTGTCGAAAGGAACCACGGACTCGAGAGTATAAAGAAGAGTTTCATAGAAACCGCGACGCTCAGAATCATCTGTAGGAGCATATACATTGCAAAAATAAATGGGACCAAATTTGGTCTCGAACAAGAAAAGTTGAAGTCGAGGACTATCAGCTGGAGTCAACAACCGAATTTGAAAAGGGAATCACCAGGAAAGAGAGCGGCAACCCCCTGAGTGGCCTGACCACTAGGGTTATGAGACCAAAAAGAGGGGCCGATCCCCAGGCGCGCGCGAGGCGCTTGGATAATGAGGAAGAAGAAACATGAGTCTCCTGCAGGAACACAGCTGAATGCCGCGCGCTATCGCGGAGGCAATCAAAGAGAAAAGAACGATAAGATTTGCCTAATACATCATGAAAAGCTCGATCTAGTTTGCCTGCTACGTTCAGAGAAAGAAACCTAAACGTCATTTACGGGGGGTGGTACAGCTCGAGGGACAAAGCCCAAGAGCCGGAAGAGAAAACGAGGGCCGGGGGCGAGGGGAGGGCCGAGGGATCGACCCCGCCGCGAAACGCAGCGGGAATCGATGGGGGGCCCGAACGCCTCACGCCGATCCCGAGGTGGACGCAGCAGCGGCCTGCAAGATCGAGAAAGTCATGCAAGAGAGAAAGAGAGGAGATCGGATCGATTGCGAGGGGCGGGCCATGAGGCCGGAAAAGGCCATGAGGCCATCGAGAGTACGAATTGCAAAAGCGAACCTGCGCAGCGCGCTGCAGGTCCTCCTTCCACGGGAAGATGATGTCGAAGTTGATGGGGTCGTTGGGCCGGCTTGCTGCCTTGGCCAAAATTGGGCCTTGCAATATTAATTGGCTTAGCTTCGGGAAGCTCCCCGGGCCCGGATGATGGGCCGGTCCCGGCCGGATCCCCCGGCCCGGCGCTCCCGCGGCCGCCGGCCGGGTCCGGCCGCCCACGTGCACTCCGGCGGCGCCCGGGCGGCCCGCGCGCGGCCGGCCGGCCGCGGGCGCGCGCGCGGGGCGCGCCTGGCACCGCCTGCCCGGGCGGCCGGCGGCCGGACCGAACCCCACTGGGCCAACCGGTACTACGGTACCACCAACTTTGGCAACCGGCCGTTGAACGTTCAACACACGGTTAATCGTCCGGCCGCGGAGGGCCGCGCCGCCGCCGGCCCGCCGGGCGGCGAGTCGCCTCGGCCGGCGACTCCGGCGAGCCGGCGGCAGGGCGCCTCGGAGACTAGAGTCGGAGTACTAGTCGGCGCTGACTCGGCGGCGATTACCGGTACCAGTGCTGCGCCGGTCCGGTGACTCCCGGTCCGACGGTCCGGTACTACGTATACTACTCCGGATCCGAGCTCGAGAGAGTCGAGGCTCAGTGACTGTACATGTAGTAGTCACTGTACTAGTCGGCGGCGAGCCGGCGGCCGCGGGCGACTTTAGATTAGATCTAGATCTACTGGACTCTCAGCTGCAGATCTAGAGTCTAGATCCGAATCAGCTGATATATCCGCCGACGCGTACCGCGGCATACGCCGACGTCCGATATATCCGCGTGGCACGTGCGCATGCCACGCCGGCACGGCCGCTGGGCCCACGGGGCGCAATTGGAAATTGCGCAAATGCGTTTATAATTACATGTACATGTACACATACAAATCGCGAGCTTTACGTATACTAGTACTGCACTCAAGTTGTGACACGACGCTCTAGATCTTGCCAGTTTCAAAGTTGAGCCCAGAACGTTTCAAGTGTAACGGTATACACTGCATGAGACGATGTGAAAGGATAATGGAATTTGAACGAATTTCCACAGCAGACAAAACACTCTACGACAGCTGCAGGAGCTCACAAGAGGAGACAGCGTCTGCTGGATGTAAATATATAAACCCTGAATTATTCTTGCAACACATGCCCGCTGATTTCTAACAACGTTAACATTTCTTCGACCGCGGGCTCTCTTCGATATTCGATGAGGCGCGCGTGCACTTGTTTCAGAGGGCGGCGACGGCGGCGGCGGTGCGGAGCGCCTTGGGGTGCCCCTCCCCGAGCCGCTCCCGCAGCATCGCCAGCGCCCCCTGCGGTCCCGGCGCCGACGGCCCGTCAATGTACATTAATTGCCTTCGATACGTATACCCGAATCCGGGCCAAGTGCAAGCCGCACCTCGAAGTGGGCGCGGGCCTCGTGCGGGCGGCCCCGCGCGGCAGCAAGGGTGCCCATCGCGTGCAGCGTCTCCGCCGCGTCGGGGTGCACGCGGCCCACCGCGAACGCCGCCCGCGCGGCCTCCCAGATCCCCATCGCCTCCTGCAGGCAGGGCGCCTTAGCTTAGAAGCTAAGCTTAGCGGGGGCGGGCGCTCGCCTCGAGGAGCCGCTGGGCCTCGGCGTGCTCGCCCGCCCGCGCCAGCAGCTCCGCGAGGGACGTCGCCCCCCGCGCGACCCGCGGGTGCCGGCCCCCGAGCTTCTCCCGCAGGATCCTCAGCGACCGCTGCGTTGCAGTTATATTGTAATTAGGTGAATCCTGTGTGCAATATCCTCTGATATCGCGGTCGTCGCACCTCCAGGATTGGGCGTGCTCCAGCAAGGTCCCCGCGATCCGACAGCAGGCGCCCCTTCCAGAGGAGAGTTTCCGCGGTGTCCGGGTGATCGATGCCACACGCTTTCTCTCTGATCTCGAGAGATCTCTGCGCCGCATGCCCCCGTCGACGGTTATGATCATGATCAGCGCTAGCACGTCCATGGCCAGGGCGAGCTGCTTTATATAATTAATCTGATTATTTTAGCTCTGATTATGATCAGATTTTGGCACGTCCAATAACATTTGGTCGAGCTAAAATAATCAGATTAAAGCAGCTCTAAATCAGTATACCGCTTTTGCTCTTCTAGATTGCGCGAGAGCAATTCTACGTAGTCAGATTAATTAGTCAGATGCGCCGCACGCATGCCCCCGTCCGACGGTCATGATCATGATCAGCGATAGCTCGCGCTGCATGTCCTTATCTGCTACATGCAACTTTCGCCGCGAGACCCGCACGCTGCGCACCTCGTACAATGGCGACGCCTTCGTATCTTCACCCATCACGTGGTACAAGACGGCCATATCGTGGAACGTCGAAGCCATGCCGGGGCTCTCGGGACCATACGTCTTCTCCGTGATCTCGAGGGACCTCTGTGCAGAATCGCGGTCAGCCTCCGGTCAGTTCATTCAATCTGCAATACTAGTACATATATTAAGTCGCGCACCTCCAGTAGTGGCAGCGCCTTTGCAAAATCACCTGTCTCGCGGTACAACCTTGCCATCCCTTCCAAACTTACCGCCGTGTTAGGGTGTTCGGGTCCGCACGCCTTGGACTTCTCCGAGATAGCGAGCGACCGCTGCAACGCAAGCCCCGATGCATTTCACTGTCAGAAATAGTACTCCATTGATTTTTCATGTACTGCACAAAAGACTCACCTGGTGCAGCGGCAGCGCCTTCGCGAATTCGCCCGTCTCCCGGTAGAGCTCCGCCAGACCGTACAGTGTCGCAGCCGTGTCATCGTCTTCCGCGCCGCAAGCCTCCTCACAGATCTTCAGAGAGTGCTGCGTCGATAGAGGTTTGAAAAAGCAGCAGCTTACAAATACCGCCTGCCCTATGCATCACTAAAACAGCTTAAGCTTAAGAGCTCAAGAGTTTAAAGGACGTCGGTGCAGCCCGCAGCTGCAGCCGCAAGATCTAGACGGGTGATGGACCAGTGGATGTGCACGCACTGTACAGAACTCTTAGAAGGACCGGTACCCCCCTCCCCCTTCCCCCCCCCCCCCCCCCCCCCCCCCGAGGAATCTTGAGGTCGTGCACCTCGTACAGTGGAAGCGCCTCGGCGTACTCGCCCATATCGACGTACAGATCGGCGAGGCCGTGCATAGTCCGCGCCGTGCTTGGGTCCTCGGGACCACACGCCTGATTCTTGAGCGCGAGGCTCCGCTGCGTGTTGTCAACACCATCACCATCATCTGGTCAACTCTAGATTGTTTTAGAAACCAGCTGCTCTGACTGAAAATAAAAAGTCTAAAATCATACTATATACACACACTTATATTACCCACAGCTAGCGTTTGAAATCGGCAAGATCTGATGATAAAATCGTAGATATAGGGACATATGTATATTTAGATCGCGTTCGAATTCGATTTCACGATTGCAATTGCGGACCTGGAACAATGGCAACGCCTTGGCGTACTCTGACATCCCCTGGTGCACCTTCGCCAGGCTTTGTAGCGTCCCAGCTATGTTGTAATCTTGATCCTCGCAGAGGGGTCCTTTCTTGTGGATATCAAGCTCTTGCTGCGCGGCGCCGTCCCGCTTCCTATCAGCCCCGGCCCGGAATTTCATGCACACCCGGAATTTAAATGTATGATAATGATTAGAATTAGCTGGCCGGCAACCAAAGTAAAAATGTCAACAACAACTCAGCAACTGCGTGCACGGGAGCCGCACACCTCGTACAGAGGAAGTGCCTTAGCATAGTCGCCCATGTCTCGGTACAGCCCCGCTAGGCCGTGCAGCGATTCTGCGGTGTCTGGGTGCTCGGGTCCGCACGCATTGTTGGTGATCTCGACGGACCGCTGCAGTGGATATATATATATATCAGCATACGCATCGCAGATGGTCCTTCTAATAATGATTATTCATGATCATCTGTTATATAATCGTCACCGCACTTGATAAAGAGAGATTGCTTTGTCGTGATCGCTCAATTCGGCGTACAGATCTGCGAGGCGGCGCAGCATTTTCGCCGTGCTTGGGTGCTCGGGTCCGCACGCCTTTTCCTTGAGCGCGAGGCTCCGCTGTACATGCATATGCAATCAGCCTTCGCGGCGGCCCCGCAATGGCCTCCCAATACTCAATGGGCCACCCGCATGATAAATGCTGTAGCTACCTTGAAAAGCGGTAGCGCTTCCAAGTAATCGCCCATCGTTTCGTACGTTCTTGCAAGGCCGTGCAGAGTCGCCTCGGTTTCAGGATGTTCGGGGCCGTACGTTTTTTCAAAAATCTCAAGAGAGCGCTGCGCATTTTGCACAATGTTAATGCAGGATGCGTGTTTCAGAATCAGATTTCGTTCCGAAGAGCCCTCGAGCTTATGATTAACATCGATTGGATGCACCGTGTAAAGCAGCACAGCCATCTCGTCGTTTTGCATGTCCTCGTAGAGTCTTGCCAGGCTCAGCAGAATCGCCGCTGTGGCAGGGTGCTCCAGTCCACAAGCTTTCTCCGAGATTGCACGGGATCGCTAGAAAACCATGACCAGCCCGCATGTTAGCCAGCCACCCCGACCCGCCTGTAAAATCAGCCCGTAATTCCAATCATTATGCACCTCGTACAATGGCAGCGCCTTGGAGTGCTCGCCCATCTCCCGGAATAGCCCTGCCAGACCTTGCAGAGCAGTCGCTGTTTTGGGATGCTCGAGGCCAAATAATTTCTCCACAATCGCCAAAGAATCCTGATTTTGCATTAGAAGGCCAAGATAGCTTGCAAATCAAAATTCAACGCACCTCGAACAACGGCAGTGCCTCTGCGTACTTGCCTGCTTCCCTGTACTGAAATGCCAAGCCTTGCAGTGTCTTCGCCGTGTCTGGATGCTCGGGACCGCATGCCTTCTCCTGAATCACCAAGGCCCGCTGCGACATCGATATATCACGCCGTCGTTGTTGCACCGTTATATTACGAGATCTGAACGCACTCGGTAGAGCTTCTGAGCCTCTGAGTCGTTTCTCATACTGTCGTACAGATTCGCCAGATTATGGACCGTCTTCGCAGTTTCAGGATGTTCCGGACCGCATGCACTCGAATTTTCTTGAATGGCCAGAGTACGCTGGCCGTTGTTGAATGGCCAGAGTACGAATGCGTATGCATTATAATTAATCAATTAATTAATTACATAACACCGCACCTCGTACAGCGGCAGCGCTTTGGCATACTCGCCCATCTCGTGATGTATATCTGCCAGACTGCGGAGCGTCTTTGCCGTGTCTGGATGCTCGGAACCGCAGGCCTCCTCCTTGATCTCCAGGGACCGCTTTACACGTAAAACGATTTATAAGGCAAGGCGATCGCGATGGACTTGAAGAAGCGACGGATTAATTTCAATATTTAAGATCTAGACGTACTTGTGCTAGAGCTAAATTAAAAGCCTGCTCACTAATTATAACGTTAACATGCGCACATACCTTCAGAAATCTAAACCCTTCTTTTGATCGACCCATCGCTTGAAGCACTTCAGCGGCGCGCTCGAGGCCGACAGCGTGGTGGACGGTGCTCGCGGTGTAGAGGCCCAGGCGCTCCGCATAACGCGCAGCCGCCTCCTGCGATTTCCCGCTCTTGAGCCAGAGCGACGCGAGCTCGTACTCGTCCAGCCGTTGCACTAGGTCCGCGTCGCAGAGAAGTTTTGCGAGGCTGTTTCCGTGCTCGGCTCCCGCCTGCGCAAGCGCCCACGGCGCCTCATCCGCGCGACGCTGTGTCGGCTCTCTCGCGATGAAGAACTCGCCAAGCCGAGCATGCAGCATCCGTCGGCGCTCGATGCACGCGGCCTCTTCCAGCAGACCTTCCGGATCCGACCCCTCTTTCGACAATCCGAATTCAAGTTCGGCTGCCTGGTCGAGAGTCAGGGTTACAAATGCAGGGAACTGCCCGCGAACGTTGACTCGCCTCAGCAGCACAGCGGTGAAAGAACCCGAATAGACCATCTGAACCGAATTAGCTACTCTCAGTGCAGATCAAAATATAGTTAGAACGCATTGGGCGCGAAGAGTGCATTACCTCGGTCAACAAGCATAGGAAGCATGCCGTACCACAACAGGCTCCATTGGACCTATAAAAGAAGCCGTCATTATAATTACATATAATTTCCGAGCATTGGACCATCCGAGCATATAATTTCGAAAACCACATATAGATAGCTCTAGATCTGGATCTTTTTAAAAATCCTGATCATACTGCACGCACCTGCGTCAGCGACCCGTGTTCGCCAACTTCGAGGAACTCGGACAGCTCGCTTTCCGCCATACCATGGCGCGAGCAGACGACCGCGCCGGCGAACAATGCCGGCGCCACGGATCTCTCGCCTCCTTCCTTGGCGCTGTAATTGTGCTGTTGCACCAGGCGGCGGAGGACAAGGCGAAAGAGGTCCCGCGGCCCTTGGCAAGCGAGGCAAGAAGAAAGGACAGTGTCTAATGTCGAGTGCACAGCCACTGCTGATAGCTCCTCCAGCAGCGTTCGCAGGTGCAGTCTGATCATGATCAGAATGAAATTCAGACGAAGTGAGCTACGGCTGAATCGTGAAATGAAGAACTTACGCATTTGCACAGGCGGGCGCAGCAACAATGCGATTGACATGCCTCTCACTGAGCGTTCGACCCTGCTCCTGCAAAATGCGCCGCAAGATCTCACGCCGTCTGTCTTCAGTAAGAGCTCCTAGCTCTCGCTGTTGTGTGTGGGGCAACGCGAGCGCTCTGCTAAGGGCAAAGCCTGCTCATGATCATAATTAGGAGAGGTCACTAAAAGATAGCTCGCAGGACGCGGCAGGAACCGCACCAGGGGCACTTGAAACGATGATCCGAAGCCTGGGGCTCGCAGCGGTCCGGAGCCAGCTGAGCGAACGGGCGGCGGGGCCGCCCCGCAGCTGGTCGAGCGCGTCGATAACCAGCACCAGTCGCCCTGGCAACCATGGTGCACCCTTGACAAGCCAAGCCTTGAGCTGATCCGCCACTTCGGCATCGCTTCCGTGCCATTTGAAGCCATCTTCTTGTGGCCATTTCTGCTTGACCTCTTCGCTGAGGCGCCTTCGAATTCGTATTAGTAGCAATGTATATATCTCCAGCGCTAGCTGCCGCCCGGCACGTGTTCTCACCGGGCGACGGAAGAGAGGAAGGAGCTGCTCTGCGATCCTCCAATGAAGTGGGCGATCGTGAGATCTTCAGGATGCTTGCCACTCCACTGCGCCGACCAGTTCGCGAGCACAGCTGATCGCCGCTCGTGAGCTCGAGGAGAATATAATTTAAACCCAATAGCATAGCGCATGCGCACCGCTTTTCCCGCACCCGCCAGCCCCGTGCAGCACGAAGATTTCCGGCCCGTCCGCTTTAGCGTAGGCATCGAGGGCAGTTGCATCGTGCGGGTCGCCGACGAATGTCCTCTGTCGCGCCGCTGCAAACGCCGCCTGCGCAGCCCGCTCCTTCTCCAGCCACGTCTGTTGCTGACCAAGGGGGTAGTCGCGTTCAATCATCTGCGCACCAAAGATTCAAATTAAGCCAAACAAACATTATGGTAGCTGTTGTGTCAGCTAGCTATAGCGCTGAGCTGCTGTGTTGTGTGCAGAAGCAGAAGCGGACCTCGGCAAGGGAATCGCGCAAGGTCAACGCGAGCTGCTCTGCACCCTTGAAGCGTGCTACAGGAAGGCCGGAGCTTCGAATTTCACTCTGCAGCTCTTCCAGACGCATCGCTGCGTGAGATCCTTCGGCTGCGCCTCGCGTCTCCTCCTCTGCGAGGTAAAACAAACTCTTGTCTCGTGCAGCCTGGAAAAGAATTCGAATCAGGCTGAGAGCTAGAGAAATTTAAATGCAATCGATGGCACCGGCAGATTGCGAAGGGCCCCTGCACGGATCTCTGCGGAAATGAATGTCATTATAATTGAGGCGTGCAGCTGCACGAAGCACAATCCTCCAGTGCGAATCATGATCAGAGTAAACCAATAACAGAAACCACACCGAGCTCGGTAATTGAGCGGTCGTGCCAAGCCTCCACCCAGGGAAACTCCTTGGCGGCTACCCGCAGATTCCTGCACGAATTTCCTTCCTGTTCACACTAGTACTTATGGCTAGAATTCCTATTCCTTCCTATTCAGATATTATGACTGCGAATGCGGAAATTTTGTGTATGCACCTTTTGTAGAGTACATCAGCGTCGTCTACCATGGAGGCCGCTGGGTTCACGTGCCAGCCGTATCGCCCTGCGCAACCGTTAACGTTTGAGTCGGGATGGGTGTTAACGTCAAAGGGTGTTAACGTACCTTTGATCAATCCAACGAAATATGAGCTCCGCTGCACCTCCCGGAGGCAGAGACGTATGACCTGTCGCGATCAAAGTGTTGCAATCGAAAGAAATTCCGGAACGTTTGATTCTTCTAAAAGCCCGGTTGCAAGCCGCACCTCGCCGTTCGCAACCTCCTCGTCGCGAATGCCCCAACTGCGTGGACATGCAGCGATGAGCAGATTTAATGAGCCAGAAGTAGCCAGATAAATCAGGACTGGACATATATAGGACTGCAACTTCAAACGGTGAAAGATCTAAACAGCAGGATATCGACCTGTAGCGCTAGCATGGCCGTGGCCAGCGCACCGGAGGTCGCTGATGTGAAGGAAGAGGCCGCGCTCGGCGCATAGGGCGCGCAGCCTCGGATATACCACGGAGCGGATCTCGTCGCGCTCTTCCGCCATGTCCTCTGCGCATACATGACCCGGACAAAGGACCGAACATCAGGGACAAGAGTCACTGAGTAACAGTAATAGTTAAAGGGCGCACGAAATGTAGAAGAGATAAAAATGCGCAGCTCGCGGCGCGGCTGCTTGGCCTTTGGCTGCTCTCCATTTCCAGAGTTTGCCGAGTCTGCGGTTGGTGTGCGTGGTCGCTTCTGGACACGTGCAGACGCTGGTTCAGTCCACGACGTGACTGCCGCTGGGGCGAGGGTCGTGGCCATTGCGCATGCAAGCGAGCTGCCGTGAATAAACGAATTAGAATCTGGTTTCGATGCTCCAGCGAAACATGTCTCCTCCGCGGCTAGCGCCGTAAATATGACCTCGGCTGCAGCTATGGCTGCAGCCGACCCCTGGCTTGTAATCAATTCGTTAATGCTCATGCAGCACTCGAGCTCCACTATAGGAGTTGCCCTCGCCTCATGATCAGCAATGGCATCGCTGTCGGGCTCAACCACAGAAGACATTTGCAGCTCCGGGAAACCATCTTTGTCTTGAAATCCGCTCAAGACGAATGCATTTGAGCCCCAAGTTATCGGACAGAACCCGTTCTTGAGATCTGCAGCTGGAACTGCCTCTGATGACGAAGTAAGCTGCAGATTGTGTACATGTGTGAGGGTGCCCTCAAATGATGATCAGACCTTCGAATTCATCTGCAGATCCTTGAATCTCCAGGATCGGCTCCGACGCCGTCGACAGGGTTTGAACGCCGCACTGTTTGAGGGCTTCCTTGGCGTCCAGATCTAGAAGTCTGAGCCCCGCAACGACCCAGGAGGGGATTTTGAGATCGATGGCGACGCAACCCGACGAGATTCGTTGAATTGTCTGTAATCAAACATGTATTCAATAACTTGAATTTGACGCCCAAGAAAGTATACGTACCCGGGATAAACTGGAGATTGTGAGGCTTTGAATCAGCTGCAGGAGCAAAATCGATCCAGGCGTCGACTGGTGCTGCGCCTGGGGCTCCCTCTGTGAGCTTAAATTGGCGGACGTGGCGTCAAAGGCCTCAGGGCCTGCCGGACCAGTAGAGATGCCGTTGCCAAACCTAACATCACTTCTAGAACGCCGAAAGGGTCGACGAGAGAAGGTGAGCCCCTTAGTTTCACGGAGACGTCCACGATCTACGCAATTGGAAGAAGAGTCACAGGTGATTAATCGACCGTGAATTCGAAGCCAAGCTTAAGGTGAGTATGTACATGTGTACGTAATCATGAAACATTTGACGTTGCAAATTGCTACTTACCTCTTGGCGCACATCAGTATTAGAGCTGCTAGATTCACAATGAATGGCTGCGCTTGCGGCCCTCATTTTCGCTCGTAGACCCCATACAGATGCTCGAACTGCTGGGCTCTCGGAAGCCGCGAAGTCTGCTATTTCGTAAGCTTGAACCTCGAGCTTGATAATCATAAAGCTCGAACGACACCTCTTTCAGGCCGAAGGAGTTGGGCTTTCTGAAGGGACGACCACAGCTCCACAGCTGATTTGATAATTATAGTGGGTGACGACGCGGTGCTAATCTGTGCGACACGGAGGCAGGATCGGTATGAAATTAAGCATTTCAGAGGGAGTTTTGCACCCCCAAAATTCTTGCAATTATGTCTAAAACTTTAAGCATTGAGCTCTCATGCATCAATGTCGGTTGTAACGCCCTGAACGCAGAATGAGCGTCGTTTCTTCCAATGGATTCCCTGCGGAAACATCATCCTTATCAGATTGCAGCTGCATTTTTCATTCTTTTCAGCGGGCCGGGGAAAAGACCCTGACAGCATCGACAAAGCCACGATTCCGATGCCTGCGATGTCTTCATGCTGAGCACTCAATGGATCCGGAGCGGCCTGCAAGAGCAGAGGTCAGTCGTCATGAGGTCCGACCGTCCGAGGCGAGTGCACAGACGCACGTCACGATCATTATCGCTATCGAAAATTGGCGGCGGCGTGCTTCGGAGTCGTCTGGCAAGTCCAAGGTCTTCGAGCATAAATCTGACCGCAGAATGACTGATGGCTATGACAAGCAATAGAAATTCAGGAACGAACGTAGGAATGCCGTGATCACGATAGCGACCAGATACAAGGACAGCAGAAGTTGAAATGCGCTGGTGAGCGAGCTTGGCGTATGTGTGAATGTGGTGAAAAATCAAGGACATCTGCAAAACCTTGTTTTGTAACATTGCATTGCGCGATATAAATTGGAATTCCAAAGCGTGCACCTGCTCCAAGAAATCGATCACATGTTCTACTTCGTATTCACCGCCTCTTTTGAGGTCCTGCTCAACACTGGCCGTGGAAGATTGTCATTATTTTATCATAGGCCGAAAGAAAGAATTAATTATAAAACCAAAACTGACGTTTGGCCGCATATACGGGTTTTCACGATCGCTTTGCGCGCAGCGCAAGAGTCCCATAGTGTCGGGACGCCGTAGCAGCGAAACCACGCCGCATGGGCGAGGGCCCGCTGCGCCGCCCTCCACGAGGCATCACCGCTGCACGGGTGCCGCTCAAAGACCTCCAACTCGAGCGCAGGTGTTGTCATGTCGCGGTCGGTCGACGTCGACGTCGGAGGCAGCACGCGTCGAACATTGAATATCGCTCCGGATCCATTCACATGTCGCCGACATATGTCATACGGCAAGTACTGCAACCGAGTAGTAGGATTAGTATTACATTAGTCATCATATGCATGGTCTTCCGTCATAATATGAGAAACGTGCACACCTCGCGGTTCTGCATGATGAGATGCTGTTGAGTTTCGTCGGCCCTTGCGTCTGGACCGAAGAGCTCATTGAACAAATGAAGGTCGCCGCGGATGAGAACGGCATCTGCGCAGCTGTCGCATTGGGAGGCGACATCACCCCGAGCTTCACACTTGGGCCTTCTCTCCACTGCACAGTTTACGCAGATTGCGCTCTGCCAGATCGATTGGAAAACACAATAACATCCAGGGCGGCTCAGGTAATTTTAAAGCCATCGTCACGTATACAACGAAACACGCACTGCAGCGGGAAGCTGGCCAGATACATGCGCATGGCCCAGCAGTCGAGAGATAACTTCGGCTGCGCTCGCTTGACTCTCCCTTTGTTCGCAAGGCCATGGCCAGCGCATCCGCAAGCCCACGGCCGATTGAGAGCTCAGGCAGCTCATTATAATAGAGCGTTCCTCCAGATAACAAATGAGGATGCGCTTTTTCTGAACGTAGGCATAATCGATTTCCTCTGCGCAGGCGACGTTATAATTACCGTTCCAATTAAGGACGTATACGCTATAAGCAAATTGCGCACCTCTGCAGAACTGTGATTCTACAGAGCATTGTGACGCAAAGAATAGAAAGTGCGTGCTTCCTTCAATACCCCTTGCAACTACGCATGGAATCCATGAGCGAACATGTACCGAAATAAAAGAGCTGAACGCGAGAAAGGCAGTATCCAATACAAAGTGCTCACTTTCATCCACCCAGCGCACACCTTGCAGAGTGGATGTATTTGTTAGACGGAGCTCGCGTGGAGGGGGCGCTGGCCTGCATAGAGGACGTACCGGCCCACAGCTGCTCAAAATCCACCCTGCAGTGTGCGCGCTTGCGTTATAATTATATATTTCGTAGACGTGCTCTTTGCGGTGTATACGTAGCATGCGCACCAGAAATGAATGTTTCGATCTCGAGTAAGCGTTTTCAGTTCATTGAGAATACTCTGTACTGCGGACTTGTTCGACCGCGAGTAGCTGACGAACACTCGAATCGCAGTCGGATCTTCAATCGGCCAGCTGCGGCTGGACGTTTGACCGCCCGAGTCCGGAGGCGGCCTCGGCCTGCCAACCCTTGATGGCGCCAGCGTGAGCTCGGCATGGGGCTCCCGGTATGAAGGACGTTTGATGCGCTCGAGCGCCTTCTTGAAAGCATCGATTCGACCGCCGTATCCGGGATCGCGGGGGTTTCCGAAAAGAAAGAGCTTCTCGACCTGTGTGAGTGATAATGAGCTCATATTTGCAATAATCATGAGCATGAGCCGCTGAGCATGCGTACATTAATGCCACCGAGGCACATGCGAAGGCCGCTGTTGAACACCTGCTCGAACGTGTCGAGCAGAACGACAAACACTGAGGCGCGGTAGACCTCTGCGCCGACAAAACTACAGTTCAGGACCGCCGCTGGGCGGGGCGCCGATGGATAAGGCGTGAAGCATGGCACGAACTTGACAATAGAATTTCCACAAGATCTTCTTTTTGTACCGACCGAGCAGATGCGAGAAAGACGAGTGGTGCGCCGGCATCAGAAGGTCCCGCCTGCTGTACCTGGCCCTCCTGATCATTGTCAGGCCTGCATTTGTCATGAGAAGAGTTCGAAGACGAAAAGATCTATAGACAGCGCGGCGCGCTCGCGGTGCTTACAGATTTAGAGGACGAAGCTGTACTCCGCGCTTTTCGAGCTCTTCTTTGAAATCAATCCAGCTTCGATTATTGCTGTCTGTGCCGTCCGGATCCATGCAGAGATCGACGACGAGGTGATCTAGATCTAGATCTGGATCCATAGCTGGAGCCGCGCTGCTGATCGGCTGTGAAAGCAGCGAGCCAGACTCGATGGCCATGGGTGACGTGGTGTCAACGGGGCTAGCACTCGAGAATGCTGATCGTGCAGCATTAGCTGACTCGTCGAGCTCCATCTCAACCGGACTGGGCGAAGCATTGCCTGGCCGATTTCGAGTAGCCATTGATTGGCCCTCGATCCCCAGCTCGAGCTCCGGATCCATCAATCTGGCACCGATCGAACTGCGGTGATTGCATACGTGTACGTATACGCGTGATCAACTGAAAATTTGCAATTTAATAAGCACGCCTTTTTTATAATAGGCCCTTGCGATCGCCGCGGCGCGATATTAAACAATTGCAAGCAAACGCGTACGTATATGAACCGTGCACGTGTAACACTATATTAAGGTACGCACTTTATTATGTCATCCCCAAATTATGTCGCCGAAAACTTGGCATGACGACATAATTCGGGGACGTCATAGTAGGGTACGTTCAGTGGTATCCCCCCAAATTTACCGTCCCCATACAAGCCTGAAAAGTTAATGACGACATAATTTGGGGACGTCATACTGTAGGAATGCTTAAATTGCCGCGTAGTTAAATTGCCGAATTCGACCAAAACCGGAATTGCCATGGCGATAAATTGCCGAAACGCTAGATTTCTTCGAATTCTATGGCGCCAATCCCGCGCCACACAAAAGCGGTTGCTTACGCCTACCCCCTGAGCATTGCCGCGGCTCTAAATTGCCGAATTCGGCCTCTCGGCAATTTACGGCAATTTAAAACATCGGCTAAAAAAGCAATCCTACAGTATTTCTCATAAAGAAGGGTCGGGTTTTATAACGACATAAATTTGACCGTCATAATATAGTGTTACACGGTACACACTGTGACACACATCCGGTCCCGGCCTGCAGCTGGGCGCCGGCCAGCGGCCGGCCGCGGTGCCAGATCTTGATCTAGGGCACTAATTTTAACATTAATTATTATATTAACAGGGCCATCCCGAGTCCCGCAAGTCGCAATCGCGCTCGTTGGAAGCCTAGGCATAGCCGAGTAGGCCGAACGCACCCGCGGCCGGCGAGCTCGAGACAGGTCGAAGCAGCATGCGCAGCTGCAGGCCTAGGACCGTCGGACCGGAGCGCCAGCTCGGATGATCTTGCCCGAGCTCCGAGGCTCGCGCGTCGCTCGCCGCCGCTCCTGTGCCGCACAGCGCTAGCAGCGTGGCCTGCGCATGTGCATGCATCATTGGCTCGGCCGCGGACTCGTTAGGCCGGCCGCGGCCGCGCGCGGCACGGGGGTCGACAGCTCTAGATATAGAACAGCCCTGGCGCCCGGGGGAAGGAGTTGGTACGAAAGCTTAGCGGATGCAAGCGAGTAGATCAGAAGCACCCTGCTCGCCGAGTCGGCCGGCCGAGCCCGGCCCGTGACGCCGTGACGGCCGGCAATGATAGCTCGCTTCGGGTCAAGGACTTGCTCAACGGCGCCCGACGAACCGGTTCTGGACCAGGACGAAGCAGCAGAAACGACTTGCTCGATCGCGCTCGCGTCTCCGGGGATCCCGGACGAGCTCGCTGCGGCTGGGCTGCGCCGATGACTCGGCGATGAGTTGTCGATGGAGCCGGGCGGCTCCCCGACGAGCCGGCAGAGCCGATCGTGGTCGCCTTGCTTGCTCGGGAGCCTTGATTCACGAAGCCCGTCAGAACTGCCGGCGGGGGTACGAGTGTAATCGGGCCGAACCACCCGCGCCGCCCACAGCTGCGCGCCGCGGCTCAAGCTCGTGGCTGTGATCGGGCGGAAGTGCTCAAAAGTGGGCGGCTTTGATCGGAGCAGCAGCAGCCGGCTGCGGACCCAACCGGCAATGCGCGGAGTTGCACGGAAGCTCTACATCTCCTAACCGTGCACGATGGATCACACCAGCGGCGCGCCCACGCCCTAGGAGCGCCGGCGTTCAATTCGCAAGAGCCCCCGCACGTGGAGTTCACCTTAGGGCGCGTGCGCGAGGAGAGGACGCTGCGCCGCCGCCCTGGGCGTTCCAAACAACGCTGACCGTCCACGCAGCCTGCGGGAGGAGCCAGCGGGATGGATGCCCTGCCCAACGAGCTCCTCACCGCCGTGTTCGGCTTCCTGGGGAGCGCGGACCGGGGCCGCTGCGCCGCCGTGAACAGCGCCTGGCGGGAGCTCGTCTACGACCCGGCGCTCTGGACGGATGTGCGGTTCGACGTGTTCGAGCAGAACCTGCGCTCCGTCTTCCTCTTCTCCTCCGACTACCTGGACCCGACGGGGGAGGAGTTCGCGCGGCTCCCCGCCGGCGTGCCGACCTTCGGGCGGCGGCGCGCGGTGGAGGTCGTCGCGCAGCCGCGCTTCAAGGCCCTTCGCTCCCTCGAGCTCGTCCTCTGGCACGACGCCCCCGCCGACTTCGGCGACCAGGCCTTCTGGTGCCCAGGGCCCCGCCCAGCGCGCTCCGTTCGCACCCGACGTCGACGCCCGACGCCGACGCCCGCGCGCGCGCACGCGCAGCCACTACTTCTTCGGCAACGCGCCGGCAACCGTCGAGCGTCTCACCATAACCGAGAAGGTGCGCCCGCGCGCCCCGCTCCGTTGCCGCGCCGCTCCGCCGCTGACGCGCGCGCCTCGCGCCTCGCAGGCGCGGGTGCTGCGGGGGCGGGAGAAGGAGCCGCTGGCGCCGTTCCTCGACAAGTTTGAGCTGCGCTACATCTTCTCGCGCTTCCCCCGCATCACGCACCTCGCCCTCAGCGGCCTCGTCTGGGACCACAACGGTACCCCCCGGGCCTTCGCCCCCCCCTCCCCATCTCGGCGTCTTGAACGTTAACGCGCGCGCCTCGCCTCCGCCCCCGCAGTGTTCGTCGCGCCGACGCTCGTGAGGAACGGCCCCGTGGGCGCCTGGCACGCCCTCTCGCCCTTCCTCCCCAACCTCCGCTCCCTCGACGCCAGCAGGCGCGTACCCCCCTTGTCTTCCCCCCCCCCCCCCGCGCCCGCTCACGGCCCCGCAGCGAGCTCGACATGGCTTCGCCGCTGCTGGCCGCCATCGCCCTCGCGGGGGTACGCGAGATCGGCGCGCTGCGCGTGAGCTCCGTGGCGGATATGCTGCGGTACGGCGACCCCGCCGAGATCTCTTCCCCCCGGGAGGGGGAGGAGTCGGCGGAGGCGCCCGCGCCGCGGGCCTCCCCCTCCGACACTTACCGCGGCGGCCGCCGGACGTGCGCCGGGGCCCCGTACCCCTGCGACCCGCCCTCACGCCCCCTCCGCGCAGCTTCGTCTTCTACGCGCCGGAGGCGCAGACCGACGACGTGCCGCCCGTACCCCTGGAGCAGGCCCCGGGTACCCCCCCGGAGCCCGCGGAGGCCCCCGAGACGCTGACGCAGACGATCCTCGCCCCCCGCGTCCGCAAGGTGCCCCCCCCCCCCCCCCCCCCCCGCCCCCCCGGCCGAGCTCAAGCCCGGGCAGCTCGTGTTCGAGCCGACGGCGCTGGCGTCGGACGGGGCGCTGGGGGAGGCGGCGGCGCGGCGGCTCGCGGCGATGCGGCCCGAGGCCCTCCACGGGCTCGTCTACGGCGGCGCCGTCGAGCCCGCCGTCTGGGCCCAGGTCCTTATCCACTGAGCCGAGCAAGCTGAGCAAAGCAAGCTACGCTTAGCTGTGCGGCGCAGGTGCTGGCGGGGGTGGGGCGGGGCCTCCGCGAGCTGGCCGTGCGGGAGGTGCAGCGCCCCGCGGGGGGGGCCTGCCCCCCCATCGACGACCCCTGGATCCGCGCCCTCGCCGACCGCTGCCCCGGTGCCCCCCGCCCGCCCCCGCCCCCGCCCCCGCCCCCGCCCCTCTGACCGCCCCCTTTCGTCCCGCCGGCAGGCCTCACGCGGCTCGTGGTCAAGGCGGGCCTTTTCTTCGGTGCCTTAGCGCGCGCTCCGCGCGCCGCCGGGCAGCGCGGCCGCGGCTGACGCGGGCGGCCCCCGGCGCCGGCGCGCAGGCAACGACTCGCCCGTCCAGATGACCGCCGGCGGCCTTTGCGCCGCCGTGCACAAGCTCAGGAGGCGAGCGCGCCTGCGACGCCCACCTGGAGGAACGCTCACCTGGGGGGTACAGGCTCCAGGCGATAGAGATGGACTGGACCCCCGGCGACGACTGCATCGCGCTTCTGCAGCTGGTACCCCGCCTCGCTCCCCCACCCTCCCCCCAAATCGCCCGCGACGCTCACTCCGCCCTCCAGCTGCACAAGACCTGCCCCCACGTTCTCTACGCAACGTGAGCCGCACCCTCCCACCCCAGCGTCCCGGAATGATCCCAATGCCGTACCCCCGCAGCTTCTCCAGCGGCTCCGTCGGCTCTCTCTTCACTTACCACTGCACGTGTACCCCCCTAGGCGACGTCCGCGCGCGGCTGATCCCCCGGCAGTCTTCCCGAAGGGGCACAGGCCGAGCGCGTCGGGCCGGATGACGATACCCCACTGGGAGATGGCCGCCGCCCGCGCCGCACCGCGCGTCATCGAGGCGCGCTTCCTTGTACCCCCTCTGAAATCCTGTACCCCCCCAGCTGAAACCGGTGTACCCCCGGCAGGTCCTGCGGAACAGCCTGCGCATCGCGGTGTACATTTCGGAGGCGGAGGGGAAGCTGGTACCCGTCGCTATGACTGGCGCAGCCCGCCCCGGCTCCGGCTGCAACCACTTCCCGACCCCGCGCTGAGCCCGCGCCGGTCGCTCCACCAAGCGCCGACGCGGCGGGCAGTCTCTTTCTCATTTCGTTTCCCCCTCTTCCACCCGCCTCTTTCACAAGGCAGCATTTCTCACAACTTCAAGTGTATCTAGCAATGGCTCCGGTCGCGAAGCGTACTTCGCGCAGTGCTAGGACTTCCGCTCTATCAAGGATAAGTCACTGAGTGTATTATGTTCATTATTTTACGATCAGATTGACTATATATACAATCTTTAAAATCTAAGCTAGTACAGTCGTGCATGTTGCACGCATATATGCACGTGGCTCGGCGCAGCGTTAGAACGGCATCTAGTTATGTGCCGCAGTGCATCTCCTGCCCGCCACTGATTTACTCCTGAAGCGTGATTTGTGTTGCGATTCGACACATACTATGACATAAGAAAACAAGCAAATATGTCGGAATACGCGGACAGCTGTCCCTGCCCGAAATTCGAAAGGATAAGCGGGAAGAATAACGAAACGAAATAATCCGGTGTGTGCAGCTGCGCTTATGCAGTATGTTGTACGACGTTCCTTAGATCTACACGGACCACGAGATAGATTTGCGAGTACTCTAGGGGCCCGCCGGCGCCGGCGGCGGCGCGCCCCTCGTTGTTTAGACGAGTTTGGTGTAAGGGGAGGGGCCAGAGGTCCTGCGCGGGGGGCGCGGCCGCGCTGGTGAGCGCCGGCGAGGAAAGAAGGGGGCCCGGAGGGACTCGAACCCGGGGACGAAGGTCTGGGCGGAGACGTCGCGGTCGGCGACCTCGCAGAGGTCCAGCCAGAAGGTGGGGGCCTCTGGGGGTACGCGTTAATCGCAGCGGGGGGCGGGGCCGGGACCGGCCGCACCGCCGAGCGGGATCGAGCCGCCCTCCTGCGAGGCGCGGCGAGGTCGGCGGGGTACGGCCGCGCCGGAAGGGGCGGGAGGGGGGTACGGCGCACGTGGAGGGAGATAACGGCGCGGAGGCCGTTGTGGAGCGCGCGGGACGCGGCGAACGTGTTCACGTCGTTGTCGTCTGGGGGGTACGTGAGCCGGGAGGGGGGTACGCCGATCGCGAGACGGGGACCGCCCACCGCTGCCGAAGGGGTACTCCATCTCCTCCGCCGCGTTCTTGACGCCTGAGGGAGGAGGGAGAGTTGGAATGGGAAAAAAGAGGGGAGAAGCGGTCGGGGGTACGAGCGCGGACCGTAGAACATGAAGGCAAGGGCGCCCATGGCAGTCGGGACCATGACGTGGAGCCTGCGCGGGGGGGCGGGGCCTCGGCGACGGGTACCGCGCCCCGCAGCCCTCGCGAGGAAGTCGGGCGACGTACCCCCAGGTGGCCTTGAATGTGGGCATTAGGACTAGGGGGAGCGTTGCGAAGTAGACCGTGAGCGCCACGTTCAGCATTTGGACCTGCGCGCCCCCACGCACGCCCGCCCGCCCGGCGTCAACGGAGGCGAGGGCGGCGCGCTGGCGCGAATTAAGCTTTGAGGGCGCCGGCGCGGGCGGACCGCGGGGAGGGGGATGCGGGTGGTCGAGTACTCCGAGATCTTCGCCATGTTGCCCATGATGCCCTCGAGCACCTTGTCGGCCTGCGCGGGACGCGGGTTCGAACCCGCGCGGGAGCGTTTCCCCGAGCGGCGCACCTCCTTGCGGGCGAACCAGTCCAGCGGGGTGCGCGAGAAGAGCTCCCGGCGGGCGATGGCGTGCCTGCGGGGCGCGACGCCGGTTCGAATCCCGCGAAGGATCATTATTACTCAAGGCGAAAGGGCGGACAGCATGTTGGGCTTGCCGCCCTCGTACTTGCGGATGGCGTTGAGCTCGCTCTGCGCTCGGACTCGGACTCGGACTCGAGATCGGGCCGGGCAGGGCCGGGGCGGGGCGCACAGTGGAGAGGACGAGCGGGAGATCGTGGAGGGTCGAGGCGTCCGAGCCGCCGAGCGTGCGCACGCCGACCGTGTAGAAGCCGTAGAGGAGGCGGGCGAGCTGGCGGTTCGCGCGGAAGTTCTCCCGCTTGCCCGCCGCGTACGAGTACAGGATCGAGACTGGGGGAGGGGTGCTCAGGCGCTGCGGGGCGGCGGGCGGCGGGCGTGGCGGCACGCACCAAAGCTCTCGATGCCGCCGGCGACTCCGTTCAGGCTGCGATGAGAGGGAGGGGACGAGGACCGTCAGCGCGATTCCATGCCCGGAGTCAGAACGGAGCACCTAGTCTTCACATTCCACCTGTTTCCATGAAACGGATCAGTCGGGCGAGATAAGCGTCGGATCAAATTTCTTTAACGGATGGGACGAACCAGCGATCGGTGGCCGAAGAGTACCGGCCGACGAGGAGGAACGAAAGCAGGCCGCCAGCCTGCCCGGAGCAAGTCAAGGCCTTCAGTTTACCTGCGCGTCCTGATCGTACGCACCAGCGAGTGGGTGATGGAGTCAAGGCCGTAACCTCCCGTAGTGGCGTAGCTGATGTCGAATCTGTTGAAGATGAAGACGTACAACCAGCCGACGAACGCCCACAGGGCCACCTTAAGTACGCGGCGGGCGGAGGTCAGCGGCTGTTGCGGTGGCAGGCGCGCGTGTCTTACCTCAAACAACGTATTTTTGTACACGCTAATAGTGAACGCGTTGTCAGCGTACGTCGTCGCACAGCAAGGCGGCGGCGGGGTCGCTATACGCGGGGCCACGTAGCAACCGGTTCGTATTGACTTCGATTAAGCAGGCACTCTATGCGGAACCAGCTCGGCTCGCTAGGCCTAGGCTTGTGTTCGGCTCGGTTTTTCGGACTGCTCCGACTCCGCAAGAGCCTAGAAATTGATAGAACCGGTGGTCAAAACGGAGAGCTAGCGCACCTGCCGGTCCAGGTGAAGAGATCCTTTATGGCGGAGAGTCGCGGCAGCAGGCCCATGGCGAAATTCTGGATGGCAAGAGTGTATGACGTGTACCCCAAGTGCCCCCCCCTCCCCCCCCCCCCCCCCCCCGTCGGCTTCGATTGAGACTCCGCAGACATCCGCAGACACTGCGAGTCCTTCGCCCGCCGGCGGATCGGACCCGCAAGCCGCGCGCAGAGCTAGGGCGACCGCATCACGTATGGTCTTCGGCAGTGATAAGCTATAGCTATAGCTATAAGATCTGCGGGTTCGATTCGCAATCGCCGATCGACGTGCGGTGGCGCCCCCCGCCCGCGTTTCAGCCGGCTAGGTGACTTCAGGGACAGTTAGCATTGGCTTGCACAGCAGTCTTAGACGACGCGAGCTGTTCATCAACCGCGCACGGCACACGCCTGAATGCGCTGTCTGAGTGGCGAAACATCCTGAGTGGGAGCTCCGCAGCATCCTTACCGCCTTCGCAGCCGATCAGCACCGGTTTCTTTCGGACAGCGGCGCATCTTGGTTGCAGTAGAGGAGCCCCGACTGTAACAGTCAGGGTGCGCCACAAAGCTTGCGAAGCGAGCCCGTATCCGCTCGCGCGTTCTAGGCTGCTGAAGCTCATTGCTTACTCTGGCGAAGTCAGCGATCTCGGAGTAGAGGACGCGCGAAGGGCACCGCGGCCGCACGCGTTCACGAGCGACGCGTGCCGGAGCTCGCGCGCCCTGGCGCCGCCGAACATGTTCCCGCACTCGGGCGCGGGGCGACGCTCCTCCCATGACGAAGAGAGCAACGCCCGCAGCAAGCGGGCGCGTTTGGAGGCCGAACAGGTGAGGCCGACCCGCGCACGAGACCTCCGCGATCCATCCCCAGCCGACCTCGCTTGCGCAGGCACGGATCGAAGCTCTCCCGGAAGGAGACAGAGGTGAGCGACGCGCGGGAGTCGCCGCGTGCCCCTCCGTCGGCGCCGCTCACAGCCGCGCCGCGCCGCAGACCCCTACCTGCTGCGGCAGATCGGGCACATACAGCCGCACGGCGTGCTGATCGCGGTCCGGGAGGACCTGACAGTCACGCACGTGTCGGCGAACGTGGGGGAAGAGCTGGGCGTGCCCCCCGGCGACTGCCTGGGTCGCGACCTCGCTGACCTCCTCGCCCCGGAGAGCTACCGGGTGCGCGCGCCCCCGCCCCCGCCCCCGCCGCATTCGCGCGGAGCTCTTGCGACTCCGGCTGACCCGGGCCGGCGCGCCGTGCAGAACGTGCGCGATACGGTCTTCGCGAAGATCTCGCGCCCCTCGCACCTCGCCGAGTCGGACACGGTGCCCATGAAGTTCTTCACGCGCGGCCCCAACGGCGCGCAGCGCAAGTGGAACGGAGCCCGTGCGCCCGCCCGCCCTCCCTCTCGCCCGGGGCCCCCGGCGGGGCGGCGCTCACGCGGGGCGCAGTGCACGTGCCGCCCTCGTCGGCGCGCAAGGTGGCGGAGGCGGCGGCGCAGCAGCAGCAGCGGCGGCCGTCTGTCGTGGGCGTGGGCGTGGAGCCTGGGCACGGGCTGACGGCCTCGTCGGCGGCTGTCACGGTGAGCGGGTGGCTGGGGAGCCCGCTGGTAGAGGGCGCCCCCGTCGCCCGCATCGTCATCGAGCTCGAGAAGAAGGACCGCATCCAGGCCCGCCCGCCCCTCTTCCGCGCCCCGCCCCGCCCCTCCTGACGCTCCCCTCCACTGTAGGAGGCCGACACGGGAGCCGTCTACATCGCGACGGGGCGCGCCGCCGCCCGCGTCCACTCCGCCGGCACCCTCGAGACCCTCTGCCAGGCCCGCCGCCCCCCCCCCCCCCATCCCCCGTACCCCGCCCGTGACGGCGTACCCCCGCAGGGCTTCGTCGACGAGGTCTCGGACATCATCCGCATGGACCGCGTCATGTCCGCGCCCCCTCCACACCTCTACCCCTCTACCCCCCGACTGCCCCCCCTGACTTCCCCCCCCCCCAGGGTGTACCGGTTCGACGCGCTGCACGACGGGGAGGTGGTCGCGGAGGCGGTGCGGGCGACGAGCCCCTGCAAGGCCCGCTACCTCGGCATGTCCTTCCCGGGTCCGCCGCCGCCCCCCTCTGCCCCCCCTTCTTCGCCCTCCTCGGCTGAGAGGCGGGCGGGCGGGCCCCAGGGATGGACATCCCGCCCCAGGCGCGAGAGCTCTTCTGCCGCAACCGCGTCCGCCAGATCCCCGACTTCGCCTACGGTACCCCCCCCCCTCCGCCGAGGCCCCGGGGGGCCGGCGTCCCGACCTGAGGGGGCGCGGGGGCAGAGCCGGTGGCGATCCTGGCGGCCCCGGGGGAGTCGCAGCTGGACCTGCAGCAGAGCATCCTGCGGGGCGTGAGCCCCTGCCACAGGCAATGTGCGCCCGCCCTCGCCCTCGGGGCCCGACCCGCCCGGGCCGACGGGGCGGGCGTGCTGGCTGGCAGACATGAAGAACATGCGGACGCGGGCGTCGCTGGTGAACGCGATCGTGGTGGAGAGCCGCCTCTGGGGCCTCGTCGTCTGCCACCAGGCCGACGAGACGCGCTACTGGTCCTACAAGTTCCGCCTCGCCTTCAACGCCTTCGTCCAGGCCCGCCCCCGCCCCCTCCCCCCCAGATCAGATCAGATCTGACTGGGGCGGGGGAGCAGGCGATGTCGTCGCAGATCGCGTACGTGATGGAGCGCTCCATCCGCCTCAACGAGCTCCGCGCCCGGGACCTCCACGCCCGCGTCCGCGCCCCGTCCCCGCCCCCTTTCCCTTCTTTGACGGCGTCGCCTCGCCCCCCGCAGATGCTCTCCTCGGTGCCGGACGAGGCCGCCTCGTTCCTGGACGTCCTCGTGGGTGGCAAGCCCAACATCTCGGACCTCATCAACTGCGCGGGCGCCGCCCTCATCGTCGGCGGGACGGCCGCCAACGTCCGCTCGGTGGGGCGCGTGCCCCGCGCCTTCGAGATCGTCGCCATCTGGCGCCACCTCTGCGAGCGTGTCCGGGAGCAGCAGGTGCCCCGCTGCCCCGCCCCCGCCCCCGCGCCGCCCCGCCTCGTGTCGGCCCCGTCGGCCTCGCTGAGCGTCGTCCGCGCGGGCAGATCTGGTGGACGAGCGAGTGGAAGCGGGAGCTGCCGGCCACCATCCAGCGGCCCCCCGAGCTCTGCGGCATCCTCGTCGCGGTGTGTGCCCCTCTACCCCTCCCCTCCTGCCTCCTGACGCGGCCCGCGCCCTTGCAGCGCGCGGCGAACGACACGATGATCATGTTCTTCAGGGACGAGGTCGCCCGCGCCCGCAAGTGGGCCGGTGCGCTTCGTTCGCGTTTCTTCTCCTTCTTCTTCTTCGCTGAGGGAGGCCCCGCCCGTCTGGCCGGCGCAGGCGCCGAGCGGGAGGTCAGGGCGCACAGGGCCGGCGTGCCCCTCACCCCCCGCGACAGCTTCGGTCCGCCCGCCCGCCCCGCCCTGCGTCGCCTCCCCCGATCCGAGCGCGCTCGGCGGCGGGGGCAGAGCTCTGGGTGGAGTACACGAAGGGCCAGAGCGAGCCCTTCCGCGAGGACGACTGCGCCGCCGTCAACATCCTGGCGCGCCCGTACCCCCCTCGCCTTCGATCCCCCCCCCCCCTCGGCTGAGCGCGGTCTCCACCCCCCCCCCCCCACCCCCCCCCAACACCCTCAGCTGAGCGTGTGGACCCTAAACGAAAAGCTGGGGATCAGCAACAAGCGGGTGCGCCGCTCCTCGGCCTAGCTGCCGTCTGCTCCAATCGCTGACACCCCGCCCCCGTGCAGCTGCGATGCGTGACGCAAGGCGAGACCTCGCGCTGCCCCTGCGTTCCGCCGTACCACCCTGAGCGCGCCCCCGGGTACACAGATCTGCAGAAGATGATCTCGGCGGTGACAGTGCCCGTGTTCGCCTGCGACACGCAGCTCCGCGTGACGGAGGTGCACGGGGCCCCGGATTAACCCCGTACTCCGCTCTCTCGGAATTGATATTGAAACTCCCCCGCCCGCAGTGGAACCCGAAGAGCGAGGAGCTCTTCCACATATCGGCCGCGGAGGTCCGCGGCCGCGACTTCGTCTCCCTCGTCGTGTGCGTACCCCCCTCCCGCGCGCCGCCAAGAATACGCCGTACCCCTGAAACGGCTCACACACACCCTCCCCCTTCAGGGAGCCGTCGAGGCAGGGGGAGGTCTACGCGGCGCTGAGGGCGGCCGCCCGCGGGGAGCAGATGAGCGACCTCGAGTTCTCCACGCGCGGCACCGCCGGCGCCGGCGGGGTCCGCCCCCCCGCACCCGCGCCCGCGGTCGCCGTGCATCGTACCCCCCAGCCGTCTGATCCCCCCGGCCCAGGGCCTGGACATCCTGCTGCGGGTGGCGAGCCGCATCGACGAGTCCGGCGCCATCGTCGGCATCGTCGGCATCGGCGTGCGTGCCAGCCTGCGCCCCCGTCCTCCGGATCCGGGGCCCGACGCGTCGGGTGCGGCGCGCGCAGACGGACCTGACGGAGCGGAAGAGCAAGATGAAGGCCGAGATCCGGGCCGAGGAGGCCCGCAAGTTCCTCGCCACCATGTCCCACGAGAGTGCGTCCCCGCACCGCGTACCCCCCTTCTGATCGAATCGCGCCGTACCCGCTGACGAGAGCCCGCCCGCCCGCCCGCTCAGTGCGAACGCCGGTCCGCCCGCCCGCCCGCACGACCCGCGCGCCCCCGCCCCTGCTGACCGCGCTCCGCCGCTTGCGCCGTCCAGCTCAACGGCATCCTCGGTTCGTCGTTCTCGTACCCCCGCATCGCCGCCCCGTTCCTCCATGCCAATCCTGTACCCCCGCAGGCATGCTCCAGCTCGCGAAGGACTTCGAACTGCCCCAGCAGCTTGAGGAGTGCCTGGCCGGGTACGCGGCTCGGAGCGGGGCGCGGGGAGCCCCCCTCTTCTAAGCCGAACGCCGTACCCCCGCAGGGCGATGGTCTCTGGGGAGCACCTCCTCTCCCTCATCAGTGCGTACCGTACCCCCCGCCCTCTCCCTGCGCGCATGTACCAGCCCCCGCCCCTTCCGCGGCTGACGCCCCGCCGCGCAGAGTGCGGCCGTCCTGCATCCCAACTGTCCCCCTCCCCTCCCCCGTAACGCGTACCCCCCCCCCGCAGCGACGTGCTGGACATCTCGAAGCTGGAGGCGGGGAAGATCACCTTCTCGCGCGTACCCCTCGACATCGAGGCCTCTATCCGCACCTGCCTCGCCATCGTCTCCCCTCGGGCGAGCTTGTTTCGCCCCGCCTTTCCACTTCGGAGCCCCCTCTGAACTTTGGGGGGCGGCAGGCGCGGGAGAAGGGCCTTCCGATGGTCCTCGAGCTGCCCCTGGGGGCCCCCCTCCCCCGCTTCCTCTCCGACCCCGAGCGCCTCCAGCGTGCGTACCCCCCTTCGCTTCATCCCCCCTCCCCCTGCTGAGCCGGCTTCCTCCCCCCAGAGGTCCTTCTGAACTATCTGTCCAACGCGGTACCTGCTCCCCGTAAATAATTATAGCTCGTTCAGCGCGTAACTGTTCGATAGGTCAAGTTCACGCCGGCCGGCGAGGTCCGCGTCCGCGTCTGGGTCCTCTCCCGTACCGCCGAGGCAAGTTGTTCGCGGGGGTGGGGGGGTGCCGGGCCGGGCGCGCCCCGCTGACGCGCGGCGCGGCGGCCCCGGCAGACGTGGCGCGTGCGGTTCGAGGTGCAAGACACGGGTGCGCGCGCGCGCCTCCCTCCGCCGGCCCCAGGCGGGGCGGGGCGGGGCGAGCGGGGCGGGGCGGGGGCAGGCCCCGGGATCCGGGGGGAGGACCGGACGGGCCTGTTCCAGCGCTTCCACCGCGTGCACGGGGACCGCAGCAGCCACGACGACCCCGGCGGCACCGGCCTGGCGCGCCCGCCCCTTTCCTTCTTCGCCGGCCCCGCGCCTCACCGCCGCCGCGCAGGGCCTTGCCATCTGCAAGGAGATCGTCGAGAGGCGAGCGGGGGAGCGAGCGGGGCGCGCCCCGCGGCGCGCCGGCTGACGGGGCGGGGCGGCGCGGGGCGGGGCAGGTGGGGCGGGGAGCTGGGGTGCGACAGCGTGTACGGGGAGGGGAGCACCTTCTGGTTCTGCATCCCCCTGGATATCGACACGGACGCGACGGCGACGCCGCGGCTGACCCTCTCGGGGGCCCGCATGAGCCCCCTCGGGCTCTGCCCCCCGGCCCGCGCCTCCCTGTCGGGCACCTCGTCCCCGGCCTCGGGCTCGCCCCGGCCCTCGGCCTCCCCGCGGCTCTCGGTCGGGACGGAGGGCGGCCCGGCCCTCCGCTGGGGCGGCGTCGTCGTGCGCGCCCTCGTCGTCGAGGACAACGTGCGTGTGCTGTACCCCCCTGTCCCCCCCTCCCCGCCGGAGCCGACGTCCGCGCAGGCGACGAACATGCGCGTGATGCGCGCCATGCTCGAGAAGGCGGACGTCCAGTTCATGCAGGCCGCCGACGGCGCCGAGGCCGTCGACGCCTTCCGGGTTCGAATCCCCGCGGGGCCCATCTCCTTTCTTCTTCCTCCTTTTCTGATCCGCCCCCGCAGACGGCGATGGAGCGGATGGGCCAGCCCTGCTCCGAGTGTGGCAAGATCAAGCCCCTCTTCACCATCGTCTTCATGTGCATACCCCTCCCCCTCCCCCCCGCATTCCCCCCCCCCCTCCCGCCTAACGCCCTCCCCTGCCGGGGGTACAGGGACATGGAGATGCCGCGGAAGGACGGGCTGACGGCCACGCAGGAGATCCGGGCCCTCGAGGGCGCCGCCGGCCTCCCCCGGCACAAGATGTCCGCGTACCCCCCTCGCAGCCCGCCCCTCCCGTCCAAGCGCCGTGGCCGCGCAGAGTGGCGCTGACGGGCCACACGGGCGAGGAGGAGGAGCGGCGCTGCCTCGAGGCCGGCATGGACGCACGGGTCCGCCCGCTCCGCTCGGCTCGGGCCCCGCGCGCCGCGCCGGCCCCCGCCCCACGCTGACGGCCGGCGCGGCAGCTGACGAAGCCGCTCTCCCGCGAGATCCTGCTCAACTGCATCTCCCAGGCCGTCGAGGCCGAGTGGGGCGCCGGTGCTTGCCTTCCCCGCTCTTTCTTTCTCCCCGCGAGCGCGCCCCTCTGAGCGCGGGGCCCCGCAGAGCGCTGCAGCGCGTGCCGCTCGCCGCTTCCGACGCCGGCCCCGCGGCCGCCGGTCCCCGCCGCCCCGAGCCTCAGCGCCTCCCCCGCGCCCTGCACCAACCCCTGCCACGTCCTCATCGTGGAGGGTGCGGCCCCGCCCGCGCCCGCCCCCCGGCCCGCCGCCGACGGGTCCCGCTGAGCAAGCCTGCGCCGCAGACAACCCGATGAACATGCGCGTGCTGACGGGCATGGTCGAGCGGGCCGGCCACCGCGTGAGCAAGGCCGCCGACGGCGCCCAGGCCCGCCCCGCCCCGCCCGCCCCGCCCCGCCCGCCCCGCCCGCCCCGCCCCGCACGCCCGCCCCTCGCGGCTGACCCCTCTCCGCCTTTTCAGGCGCTGGACTTCCTGATGCGGCGGATCGAGCTGGCGAGCGACCGGCGGGCCGTCGACCTCATCTTCATGGACGTCCAGATGCCCGTCATGTGCCCTCCTCTCCTTTTCTTTTCTTTCCTTTCCTTTCCTTTCCTTTCCTTTCTTAGCGGCGGGGCGGGCAGGGACGGGCACCAGGCGATGCGGGAGATCCGGCGCGTGGAGCGGGAGCGGGGCGTGCCGCGGCACCCGATCGTGGCCGTGACGGCCTTCGCGGCCGAGGAGGACCGCCGCCGCTGCCTCGACGCCGGCGCCGACGACTTCACCACCAAGCCCGTCGCCGTCCGCCCCTCTTCTCTTGCTCTCCCCTCTCTTTCCTTCTCCTTCGCCCGCCCGCCTGAGGCCGGCGCAGCGCTCCAAGGTGCTGGAGATGATCGACACGTGGGGGAGCCACAACAAGGAGCAGCGCGACGAGTCGAGCGCCGTCTTCGCCCCCGGCGAGGGCGAGAGCCCGCGCGCCCCGGTCCGTCCTATTGTCGAGCTCCCCCGCTTAGCCGCTGAGCCTGCCTCTCGTCCGCTGCGCCAGGAGGGGCCGACCTCGCCGCACAAGCGGGCGCGGACGGAAGCCGAGCCCGGGAGGGGCGCGGCGCGCTAGTAGTCTAGTTTGCAGCTTATATTCGGCCGGGAGCGACCCCGCACGGCCTGGCCATGGTGGTATTTTTGACGGGGCCCCGGCTGCCTCGCGCGTCGATATCGGATCCGACGCGGAGGCGCGTAGTTCACGGGTGCCCCCGCCCCTATGTCGGTATAGTGCAGACGGAGGCCTGGAGAAGCTAGCAGTTTAGGCCATGTTAGGTTTTCGCGAGGTAGTGCTTAAGCTTGCGCAAGGTATGGCCATGGCCCCGCGTTTTTCTGTGATTCCCTTCCCTCGCTTTTTCCCAGCGCTCCTCGGCCGATTGGTGTACCATTTCCGGCGACGCCCTCGCTCCCGTTCCCGAGAGATGGATGGCCGAGGCTTGTTGCAGGTGCCCCGAACGCAGCGCGATCATGAGAGGATCGGGGGTGCCTGTGTGCCTGTGTGCATGTTTGTTCGTGCGTGTCGCCCTGTTTACGTAGGAGTCACTCGCAGAATTGAACGAACTTCGGAAGTGTACTTGGATTTCGAATTGCAGTACTAGTTGCCTGTACTGTTGATTTACCCTAGCGCCGCGGCGCTAGCCTAGTAGCCCCTGTCACTGGGCCCTGCGCACATGCGCGTGTGGATTTCAATTCACTGATCATGACTCATTCATTCACGATTGACAAGATCTAGACTGCGAGATGCCGAGATCGATTGTAGAAAACTTGAAATACGGCGAGACGACTTCACTAAGCTTAAGTTTCTAGTGTTGGATTAAACTCAATACGTAAACGTAGATGGACACGGTCGCGGCAGTGATTGCAAGATCGAAGCGAGGGCACGAAAGAGCAAGACAAGCGTTCAGCTTTCTCAAAGACCCGCGCGCGTTCTCCTCGGGGGCCTACACGGCGAGGAAGGCGGCCCGCGGGGCGCCGCCCGCGGGGCCCGCTCCCGCCGCCCCCGCCTGCCCCGGGGCGGTGCACGAGCCCGAGGGCCTGCGGGGCCCCGGCGGAGGCGAGCGGCCGCCGGCCGGCGCCGCCGCCGGTCTGCCGGCCGGCGTCAGAACCGAGGCAGGGAGGAGGGGACGGGGGGCGCACTTGGCGGCGGGGGCGGCGGGGCCGCGGCTCTTCACGGGGCTCGCCGACTCCCGCGAGGGCCGCGCCGGCGAGGGCGCCGGCGCCGCCCTCTTGTACGCGAACTCCTGCACCGAGAGCACCTGGAGGGGCGTGCCGCGCGTCAGGGGTACGGCGCGCTTCTTCGAAAGGGGGTGGGGGTGGGGGTACGCGCCTGGGAGGTGCGGTGCCAGGCCTCCGCGAGGCGCTGGGACTGGCGCGAGAACTCTGAGACGACGAAATCGATCTCCGCCCACGGCTCCTTCGCCGGCCGCACGCTGAAGTACTGCTCGGCGTACCCCGCCCCCGTTAGAAAGGGGGTACTGCATGGCGGACCGGGGCGCGGGGGGTCGCTGTACCCGCCAGCAGATGGGCGCGTTGGGGGACTGCACGCCGTGCTGGATGGGTAGCCCCACGCGGATCTTCTTCACCTGGTGGAAGCCTGGGGGGTACGTTAGCGCGCGTGGAACGGCAGCCGCGACATCTGGAGTGCGTCTAGGGGTACGGCGACGCACAGGCCTCGTAGGAGTTCTTGAAGTCGAGCAGGAGATCCCCCAGGCTCTGCCAAGGCGTTGTTAGGGGGGGGGGGAGGAGGAGGGGGGAGAGCAATGCGGGCGGGGGTACGGGGGCACCTTGAAGGCGATCTCCTTGTACATGAGGTCCCTCCTCCTGCTGAGGCCCATGGCGCCCCACTTGCCGTCGTGCTTGATGGCCAGAACGATGTGCCTGGCCAGAACGATGGCCCCGCCCAGTGAGGCCGGGGCGGGGGGAGGGGCGGGGGGCGGGCGGGGTCCCACCTGTAGACCTGGCCGTCGATGGAGGATTTGAAGCCGATGGGGTACCGCTCCAGGTCGGTTATGTCGTGGGTCAGGAAGCTGCGCGCGGGGCGGGGCGGGGGCGCTCGTTCGGGGCCCAGGACAGGCCCTGGCTGGGCTGAGCGGGGCCGGAGGGGGCCGCACATGCCGAGGAAGACTCCCTCGACGCATTTGATGGGAAGGGCGTCCCGTATGATCTCGCGGGCCGTCTCCAGCACGCGCCCCAGCCCCCGGTCCTTCCTCACCTGCGCCCCGCCCCGCCGCGGCGCGGCGCTCGAGCTCAGCTGCGAGGCGAGGGGGCGAGGGCGGGGCGGGGCGGGGCGGGCGCACGTTGAAGTAGTTCGTGCCGGTGAAGTTGTACTCGAACGACTCGATGAGCGCCTGGTACCCGGCGACCATCGCGCGCACGGGCGTGCCCGGCGGGAAGGACGGCACTTGTGGGTAGGGCGGCTGCTCGGGGGCGGGGGCGGCGTGAGCGGCGGCAGAGCAGCGGCTAGCTCGAGCTCACCCTGAACAGGTCCTTCCTCCCCCTCAGCGAAGAGATGAGCCGCACAATCTCATCCGCCTGGCCGGACGCTCGGACCGTTGCGCCGAGCGCGCCGCCGCCGTTTGCGGGCGGGCAGGAGCCGTAATCCGAGTCCTCCGAGTCGCTCATGGCTGGGCTAGCGGAACCTCGCGCTACCTCCTCCGTGGCGCCGGTGCTGGCATAGCTAAACCGCCGCTCGGATACCAAATCAGGCCAGGCCGCCGCTTTTGGTCCAGTTAAGGTGCGCACACGCTCCAGATGCTATCTAAACTCTAGCGCGGCTGCAAGTCTTTCGCGGGGTGAGAGCTGCGCTTTGTTAGCTTCGCGCCAGTACCCCCCAGACGCGAGATGAGCACGGTCTCCCGGCCCCCGCGGGGCCCTCCCACGCCCACGGGGTCCTCAAGGTCATCGGTGCGCTGCTTTGAGTCGCCAATCTAGCGTCGCCGAGTTCGCAGAGGCGAAGCCCGTCCGCGCGCTGACCCCGGGCCCGCTGGGCGTCGCAGAAGCCGCCCACGCCAAAGTCTAAGCGGACAGTAGCCACACCGGAGCGTGAGCAGCGCAAGGTAGGCCGCCAGGGCGCCTGCAGCCTCGATCCGCGTTTGAAATTCCCAGATCCAGGTGGACATCCACGACTCCGCAGAGCTGCGCAGGGGCCTGAAGCTGCGTCAGCCAGCGCCTCAGCCACAGACTGCGCCCAGCGGCCCGGTGTACAGCGACGACGGTGCCCGCGTATGAATCCGCGCCCGCGCGCCCACCGGCTGAGGTCCCGCCATCCGCGCAGAGAGCCCGCGAGGAGTGATGTCTCCTCCGTCCGACAGGCGGGCGAGGCGGGACGAGGCTGCCGTGCCGACGGGTCTGTCGGGGGCGGCCCAACCGGGCGGCGACCAGTGGCGGAGCGCCCGGGGCGTGCTGGCGTGGGGCAGCCAGCGCTCGGAGCGGTCGGACGCGGACGCGGAGGCCACTCCGCAGCGCGTCGCGGCGGCGCGGGCGGCGACGGCGGGGCCGCGCAGCCCCGCGGGGTCGTCTCGCTCGTCTCGCCCAAGCGCGTCTTCGAGCCGGAGCGGGAGGGCTTCCGCCCGCCGGCTGGCCCTCGCTGGAGGAGGTGCCGGACAGCGCCCTCCAGGAGCGCCTCGTCTTCCTCGCCCGCCTCAACACCGCCGCCAAGCGCATCCAGCGCTGGTTCCGCCGCGCGCGCGCCGGCGGCGCCCCGCCGCCGCCGCTGCGGCCGGCGGCGGCCGCCTCGCCCGAGCTCGAGGCCGGGGACCGCGCGGCGTCGATCGAGGCCGCGCGGCGGGCTCTGCTGGAGCGGCGGCAGGCGTGGGAGCGCAGCGCGGCGCAGGAGCGGCAGCGCGAGGAGGAGGCGGAGCGCGAGCGGCGCGCCGCGCAGGAGGCGCGCCGGCGCGAGCGCCGCGAGAAGGCCCAGCAGGAGCGGCAGGACGCCATCAGCGCGCTCAACGAGCGGCGCGCCGCCGCCGCCCGCGAGGCGGCCGCCGCGGCGACGGCGGCGGCCGAGGCGGCGGCCTACGCGGCAGCCGCCGCGACGGGATGGAGCCCCGCGCGGGAGGATTCGGGGCGGGGCTCGGCCGGCGTGCCGCTCCGCGCCGCCTCGCCGCGGTCCGGCCCGCCCCTCACGGCGCCGGAGAGCCCGCCGGGGCGCCCTCGCCGCCGCGCACGGGGCGGTACGCCCCGCTGCCCTCGGAGCCGCCGGTCGCGCTCTCGCTCTCGAGCGTGGCCGACGAGCTCGTGCCCTCGACACCGGCGTCGGCCTCGGGCCCGCCGGCGTCGGCGTCGGCGTCGGCGGGGCCGGGGCGGCGGGGACGCGCATGTCGCGAGACAAGCTCAGCTCCATCCTGCGGTACCTGGAGGAGGTCGAGACGTCGGCGGACAGCACCCTCACCTCCCTCTCCACCAGGGCGCCGCCGCCGCCGCCGCCGCCGCCTCCGGCCGCCCCGGCCCGCCCCCGCCGCCGTCCGCAGGCTTCGGCGCGCCGCCCCGGCCCGACTTCACGCCCCTTGCCTCCTCCCGCTCGACGCGCTCGGTGCGCTCGGCGGCGGACGTGCCGTCGACGCCGGCGGACAGCACGCGCTCGGCCGCCTCGTCGGCGGACGTGCCGCCGCCCTCGGCGGGGACGCCCTCCATCCTCGCCGCCAGCGTCTACGACGGCGTCAAGGTCCGCGCCGGCCGCCCTCCTCCTCCTCCTCCTCCTCCTCGTCGCCCTCCGACGCTCACCCGCGCCGCGAGCAGGCGAAGATGCGGTCGCTGAAGGCCGAGCTGCAGGAGAAGAGCGAGCAGCTGGCGCGGGCGCACGCGGCGATGGCGCAGGCCAAGGCCCGCGAGGCGCACCTCGTCGCCCGCGTGTCCGCGCAGCCCTCCTCCGCCCCGCCCCGCGCTCTCTGGCCCGCGCCTCACGCGCCGCTGCGGGCAGGCGGGAGGAGGAGGCGGGGAAGGCGGAGCGGCAGCGGGAGCACTACGAGAGCACGATCGCCCGGCACCTCGCCTTCGTCGACCGCCTCCTCGCCGACAAGGCTCGCCCCTCTCCCCTCCCTCCCTCGTTCCTCCCTCGCCTTCCTCTCACGGCGGGGGCGGCGCAGAACGAGCTGAGCGGGAAGTGCGAGGCAATCACGGAGCAGCTGGGGGCCATCGAGAAGAAGTACAAGGCAAAGGCGGAGGAGCGAGAGGAGCAGTACGCCCGGGAGCTCAAGAAGCAGCGCGAGCAGTGGGCCGCCCAGGAGAAGGTCCGGGGCGGGGCCGGGCCCCCGAGAAGCAGCCCGACCCGGGTGCCGACTCTGCGCGCAGGTGAAGCGGGAGGCGTGGATGGAGCAGAAGACGAAGGAGATCAAGGAGATCACGTGCAAGGGCCTCGAGCCCGAGATCCAGCACATGCTCTCCGTCCGCCCCGCCCCGCCCCGCCCCGCCCCGCCCCGCCCCGCCCCTCCGCGCCGTGCGAGGCCGGCCGCAGAAGCAGAAGGGGGAGATGCGCCGCGTCGAGGAGCGCCTCAAGGAGGAGGTGCCCCGCCCCGCTCATCCTCCCCCTCGTCGGCCTCTGAGCCCTCGGGCAGGCGCGGCGGCAGCGGGAGGAGCTGCAGGCCATCCACGAGGCCGAGCTCGTGCGCCCCGCGTCGCAAGCTCTGGTGGGCGAGCTCACGCGCCCGCCCACCCCCCTTCGCAGGTCCGCGTGAAGGAGCGCCTGCGGGAGGAGAAGGACCGGTCCGCCCCCGCCCCCGCCCCGTCGGCCTCGCCTGCCTCGGGCCCCTCCGAACATGCCGCCTCGAACAGGGAAGTGGAGCGGGAGCGGGAGGCGGCGCGGAGCCGCGCCCGCGAGCTCTCCGAGCGCTACGACCAGCAGGCGCCCGCCCCCGCCCCCGCCCCCGCCGCGTGCCCTCGCCCCGCCCTCCGGCCGCTGAGTGACTCGCTCGCGCAGCTGGCGACGCAGCGGCTGCGGGTGCAGGGGGAGGCGGAGGCGGAGGTGCAGCGGGCCGAGGCGGCCCGCCGCGCCGAGAAGACCCGCCTCGACGAGGCCTCCAGGTGCCCTCTTCCCCCCCTCGTTCCTCCCCCCCGTCCTCACCTGAGCGCGCGCAGCGGGCGCGGCAGGAGGGGGAGGAGCGCGTGGCGGCGGCGCGGGCGGAGGCGGCGCGGGCGCAGGAGGAGATCCTCCGCCGCCACGCCGCCGAGGTCCCCCTCCCCCCCCCTCCCCCCCCCCCCCCCCCCCCCCCTCCCCTCCTCGGCCTCGACTCAGAGGGTGCGGGGCGCAGCTGGCGGGGGCGAAGGAGAAGGCGGGGATCGAGCGGGAGCAGTGGGCGAAGGACCTCTCCGCCAAGCTCGAGCGCGAATTCAAGGAGAAGGAGGCGCGCCGCGCACCTCCGCCTCCGCCCGCCTCCGCCCGCATCGCGCTGGGCTCGCTCACGCCGGGGGCAGCGGGCGATGCGGGAGGCGTGCGAGCGGCAGCGGGACGCCGAGGTGGAGGCCCTCGTCCGCAAGCTCGAGGAGGAGAGCGCCGCCCAGCAGGCCCGCCCGCCCGCCCGCCCGCCCGCCCGCCCGCCCGCCCGCTCGTTTGTTCCTTCGTTTGTTCTCAAGCGCGCCCGGCCCGCAGACGTCGTTCGCGCGGGACGCCGAGCGCCGCGCCGCCGCCGCGAAGGAGCAGCACGCCGCCGCCCTCCGCCAGGTGCCCCCTCCCGGCCGGGGCGGCCGGCGGCGCCTGGGCTGAGGGCGGGGCCAGCACGCGGAGGCGGAGCGGGCGCTCGGGGAGCAGCTGGCGGCGGCGGCGGCGGCGCGCGAGGCCGCTGAGCAGCGCGCCCACCGCTCCGAGTCCGCCCTCGAGGAGGTGCGTACCCCCCGGGGCCCCCGAGAGAGTCGATCCGCGCCGCTCGATCCGAGGGGCCGCTCCTTCCTCAGGCCCGAGCGGAGCTGGCGGCCGCGGGGGCCCGCCTCTCGGCCCTCGAGCACGTGCGCCCGCGTACCCCCCTCTCCTTCCCCCATCTCACCGGGCCGACCGCAGCGGGCCGCGGGCTGGGACGCCGAGCTCGCCCGGCGCGAGCGCAGCATCGGTGCGCCCCCGTCCCTCCTCGCCGCCGCACCCCGCCCCGCCGCGCCTCCGACTGCGTGTACCCCCTCAGCGGACGGGTACGCCGCGCGTCTGGACGAGGCGGCGCGCCGCGCCGAGGCCCTCGAGGGCGAGGTCGGTACCCGCATATTCCAATCCGCGTACCCCCCTGACGGGGGGGCGGGGGGCAGGTGGCCGCGTGGCGCGCGCGGGCCGAGGGACACGACGCCGCCATCGCCGACCTCCGGGCCCGGCAGGCGTGTACCCCCTCCGCGACCCCTATACCCCCGTCGCTTACTGTTGTACCCCCGCAGTCTGCGGAGATGGACCAGCTGCACGCGCGGGTGCGGCAGACCGTCGCCAAGAAGGACGAGGCCATCGCGCAGCTCAAGGTACCCCCTCGCTCCCCCCCCCCTCCCCCTCCCCCCTCCCGCGAGCCCCGCCCCGCGTCCTTCCCCTAAGATGCGCGCCGGCGTGCCGGCAGGTGGAGCTGGCGGCGGCGGAGGCGCGCATCGCGGAGACGGAGGCGACACTGGAGCGCCAGCGCCAGGAGCTCCTCGCCATGGGCTAGCCCCGCCCCCCGGCCCCGGCCCCGGCCCCGGCCCGCCCCAGCTTCCTTGCGATCGCTGCTGCGCGAAAGAGGGGCCACCTTTCTGACGCATAGTCGTCAGGACCTTTCAGGCTTATACAAATACACTGCCTCCGACTGAATAAGTTACATTTCAGGTTTCCGATCATCATAGCATACGCAAACTGCGTATGAAGTAGGCGCACGCGTACGGCGGGGGCCTAGGTATCTACAAATTCGTGCATACGTAGAACATAGGTCGCCGCGAGGGCGCTTCGAATTCATGCACATGCATGTGATCACTGCAGCCGGTCCGCAGCCCCGCGGACGGCGCCCGAATGGCTACAGGCTACAACTACTACCTGCAGTGAAGAGCTCGCGATCGAGAGAGAAAGAACACGCCTGCGAGGGCGGGAGGGTTTGAACGAGCGGCCCAGCGGGGCACGTCGTGAGGCGCACGACTCAGTGGCCGGGTGGGGAGGCCTGAGGGGAACGAATAGCAGGCTACATAGAAACTTTCGCAAAGTACAGGTAAATGGGAAATGGACATCACTGATCACATCGAGCATCTAGATCTGCAGTACTACGGTAGCAAATACACTCAAGATAGTCTACCGACTCCAGGTAAGCACTCAAGCAGTAGCCTAGTCGAAGTCTCAGCAGCTGGCTAAACTGAGGCGCTACCTCGGATCGAGAAGCCTATTTGAAATCTCTGCCTATCACATCAAAGAAATCACATCCTACGCATTCTCTTGAAACGCGTCCAAGGTCCACTCCACAGAAGAAAGAGGCGGCAAAGAGGCACGGGGTCTTTCAGGCCTGGGCAAGTCCGCCTGGCCCGAGGCGGGCGTGACGTCACTCACGAGCAGGAGGCTGAGAGGAAGCCGAAGGGGGAGGAGGGCGAGCCGGCGCCGGCGGAGACCGAGAGGCGCCGCGTCAGCTCGGCCTCCCAGGCTGACGTCGGCGCCAGCGTCTCCCGCGACGCGGGTCGCGGGATGGCAATCGCCGCCGCGAGCTCCCGCGCGGGCGGGCGCGGCGGCGGGATCTTGACCGCCAGGGACCCCCGCTGCGATCGCAGGCGCGGTGAGAACCGACCGGGGCGGCGGGCGGGCTGCGAGATCGAGGCCGGCGCCGGCGAGCGCACCGGGCTCTCGTGATCGAATGCGCGCGTCGGCGTATCGGCGCGGGGGCTGTCGCCGCCGAGGAGCGAGGGCCGGGACGGGCTCCCGCTGAAGGAGAGCGCGCTCTGGAGGCGCGCTGCCGCTCTGGAGGGCGACGGGATCTCCTTGGGCGAGGAGAGGCGACCGCTCTGGCGCGGCATGAGGTGATGCCAGCGGCCGGCGGCGCAGTCGGCCGGCGGCGTAGACTCCGGAATGGCCCCAAGGCCGAGCGCATCGGCGTTGGAGAACGGGCTGGCTCCCAGAGAGGGCGCCGAGGATGCGGAAGGGCCACCGAATTCGAAGCGGCCGACTCCGCCGCTTGCCGGCCTGCCGCTGGCTAACGCAGAGCGCCCGCGCCGACCTTCCGGATCATTCGAGGGCTCCGACTCGGCGCCGCGGCTTGGTATTAGTACGGACAACGATCGGCCCGGCCCTGCAGCGCAAGGTCCGTGAGCGGCACGTTGTTATCGGCGCATCGGGCACTCCGACCCGCACTCGGCGCACGCGTCTGCATCGGAGGCGAGAAGAAATCTTCTGCATCATCGGACAAGGAACTGCTACTGCTCCCCAGATCGACAGCAAGCGATCCCAGCCCGGCGGAAGCACCACTCATTTGCATCCTCGCCGTGCCCATGGCTGCACTCAGCGCGCTTGCTGAACGCGGGGTGAGCGACGGTCGACTAGTACTCGTTGATGGCCTTGACGCTGCTGGCGGTGCTGGTTGCATTTGAATCTCGAGGCTGCGACGCTGCGTTATGCGGCTGATGCTGCAGAATCAGTGCAGATACGACGGATTTCGGAGCGCGCTGCCGACGTGCTGATAATTAGAAAGAGAAGCGCCTTCCGCTGCTGCTGCTGCACGACAAGCACAGCGTGGCGATCTGGCGCGCCTTCCGATCCGTGGGTGCGCGTCGACGCGAACGGTCGCCGCCGGCGCCGCAAGAAGGTCGCGAGTCAGCGCCAAGTTGGACTCACGTCACTATGCTCACGAATTCGAAGGTGTTTGCTGCTTGCAAAAGGTCGCCCGCGAAGAGGGCGCCTTTTGCACGATCTCGTAAGTTGCCTCGTCGCGTACCCCCCTAGGCCTGGTCGGAACTGCGCGCGCGCGCATGCTTCCACTTGCAATTCCCCGCCTCATGATCATGTCAAGCTCATGATCATTTCATGCATATCCATATCATGATGGGTCGGAAGTTTCGGTACGCCGCCGGGTACGATACTGGTACTAGAGCAGCAGCTGCGCATGCATGCGCATGCATATGCGCAGCCGCCGCGGGCCGCGGCCGCGCCGCGCCAGGCTGCCAGCCCGGCCGCGGCCGCGTCCACGGCGCTCCACGCCGATGGCGCGGCCGCGCGCTGCAGCCGCAGCAGCCGCAGGCCGCGTCCGCCGGCGCCGGCTTGTACTATAGCTAGTACTAGTGCATGCGCATGCGCAGCAGCTGCAGCCACCGGCCGCGGCCGCGCGCGTCCACCGGCGCCGGCCGCGGCCGCCGCAGCAGCGGCGTGGGCCCGCGGCGGGCGCCGCGGCGTAGACAGAGCGCGGCGGGCACGCGTACGCCCATGATGCATCGTTCCGCCCCGCGCCTCCATAGCGCTAGCTATAGCTAGTGGCAGGCACTGGCAGCCTAGCTATATAGTACTAGTGCATGGCACTGCATGCGCAGCAGCCGCCGGCCGCATGCCTGCGCATGCCATTATGCGCGCGTGGCCGCTGATATAGCGCTATAGCTAGCTAGTGCAGCAGCCGCGGCCGCCGGCCGCGTCCACGCCGACGCGCCTCCGTCCCGTCGACGTCGACGTCCGGCGAACCGCGCCGCCGCCCGCCGAGCCTCCGCCCCGGCCCGAGGCCCCCGACCGGCGAGCCGCCGCGCCGCCCGACGGGCCCCCGCCCCGTCCGGCGAGCCTCGGAGCAGCGCGCGCCGGCGCCGGCGCCCGCCACACTCCCGCCACGTCCGAAGTAAAAATTTAGATCTAGATCTGCAGTGATTGTGATCTCTCTGCAGGCTTGCGCGGCGGCCCAGCGTCGGGCCAGCGATCGCATGGGGACTCATTAAATATTGGGGAGGCCTCCGGGATCCACGCGTACACGTACCGTAATATTAATATTAATTAATACGTATACGCACACGTGCGCACACACGCATACGTGTAGGGCCAGCGCGAGCGTGCCGGCCAGACTGCAGGCTGTGCGCATGCAGGCTGCAGCTAGCTTCCGCGGCGCGCGCGGCCCACTGGCCATGGGGCCAGCCGCAGCTGAGCTGCTGAGCGGCCGCGCGGGCACCGTCGGGGGGGCCGCCGGGCTCGGGCTGGCGCGCCGGCCCGCGGCCGGCGTTCCCGCACACGCGCGGCGGCGGCGGCCGCGCCGGGAGCCGCGGCCCGCGGGACCAGCGCTGCTGAGCTGGCGCCCACCGCAGCGCGCGCGCTTGGCCGGCGCCGGCGCCGCGCCAGCGCTAGCGCTGGGGTACAGTGCCACGGTTCCCCGAGCGGGCCGATCGCGATCGCGAGCCTCTGAATTCGAAGATGCGTCGCGATCGATCGCGAGTCTGCGAACCCAGCGTGACTCGGTGATTCGCGATCGCGATGTTAAATCATGTACCCGCCCCGGGGCCGCGCAGCTGCATCGATATCCATAATCCATGCATGCGCATGCGGCGGGCCCCGGCCCCCGGCGGCCCGCAGCAGCGCGCTAGCGCAGCATCTAGATCTGCTGCTCGCGGTCGAATTTCGAAGGCCTTGCAAGTTGCACTGGGCCTGCAGCAGTTCGAACAGTAGGCCTAGGCCGCAGCTGCAGCTGCGTACTCGAGTCTCACTGAGCCGGTACCGAGAGTCGGTGTGAAGCACTCGGCGGCTGTTCGACGGATTCAGGTTTCGGCTTCACTGGGTCTCGCGCCACGCGTACGCGTGCACATCCATAACCATCCATAATCGCAATGGTGCGCATGCGCTGAGTCTTCAAGGATTTCCTCGAGCTCTCATCTCTAGATCTCGCCGTGTGCCACGCGTACGGCCCATGGCCATGCATATGGCCACCTCCGCGGCCGGCTGCAGCTGGCCGGCCGCGGGCGGCGGGCCGGGCGCGCGCGGACGCGTCTCCGGCCATGGCCATATGCATGGCCGACGGCGGCATCCCATGGCCACGGCCGGCCCGCGCCGGCGCGCGCCGCGGATCGAAGCTCATGATCGATATCATGATCAGCTGCGCGCGCATGCAGCGTGCGGCTGCCGGCCACGTGCACGGCCGCACGGCCCGCGGCCGGCCTGCAGCCGCAGCTGCAGCTGCCAAGCCTTGAAGACCTAGGCCGGCTTCGGCTGATCATCATGATAGATGGAACTCCGGATCATCTAATTATAAATCTCTAGATCTGGATCTGCGGCCGCGCGCGCTGCTCGTGACGCACTCCGCCGCTTAATTTAAGCTTATATAATTACGCGCGCAGGGCAACAAGAACGCGAAGATCAGATGCAAGGACACGTACTGTGACTACGCGTGCGCCCTTTGATGAATTTGCCATCGATATCACTGAGGCACATAGGCCTCGTTGTCCATCATGATCATTAAAATTGTTTTACAAGTATCATCAACGTTAACGGCCGTATGATCGTGATCATGCAGGATTGAGACGATGCCCGAGATCATGGCGTCGAACAAGATCGCGAACGACCCGTGCGCATGCCGGCGCCGCAGTGCTCAGACGAACCTGATATCGATTTTTTATAATCGCAAATTAAATTAAAGAGCTCACTCAGTCAACTTTAGCTCAAGCTCCTCGAAAATTCATGATCATGATCATGATCAACTTTAGATCAGGCTGAAGCTCTTTGAAAATTCTCATCATGACGTTATCATCAAGATTATCAGTGAAGCTCAGTTTTTCTTTAGCTTTGATGCAGTGAATTTTCGAAGCTTAGCATGAGATACTCACGATCGTGATCAAGCTTGAGCGAAGACTAAGCTTAATCTTATCATGACCCGGCCGTTGTGCACAGGGCAAAGGTGAAGCTCGCGAAGCAGATGGCTCACGTCCGCCTCTTGTCCTCCAAATACGCGTGCGCATCGAATTCTTTCCTTGAGGGTTGAAATTACACCGCTAGCGCTGTTACGCCGCTGATCGTGAGCCCGTACCGGTGCCCCGATGGCGCGGCCGGCACCGCAGTGGGATCTGGATCCAGTCGGGTGCGGCCGCGTCAGTACTAGTTGTACATGTGTTGGCCCAGTGGTCCTGTTATTCCTTATAATCTTCAATTTCGAACTTCTAACGCCATTCTCACTGAGTCAAGTTTTAGTTAGCGTTTCTGAGTCTCGATCGTTGCTGACGGAAAGGGGAATCGGAAGGCTTGGCGCCGCAGCTCGGGAAGTGCCAGGAGCCGGACGGGACGGAGATCGACCCAATTACCAAAGTAGAAACGGCGAGTTCACCGGGCTTTAATTTAACTGAGCCTTCTTTCGCTTCTTTCCAGATCTAACTACGTCTCGGGGGCTGGCAGCCGGTGTTCTTGGACAGGCAGGTCGTGTTCCGCCACGACGCAGACAGGGCCTTCTTCGATCGGGTGCGCGTGCGGGGATCTATTACATCGGCGGACTCGAGTCCGAAATGAGACTCTGAGACGGGTCGGGGCCGGGCAGGTGACCGCGGCGCTGGACGACACGGACCTGACGCCCACGGGCCACAAGCTCCTGCAGGCGGCGCGCCCGGATCTAGCTCCTCTTACAATATTTCCTTCTAGAGCTTAAGCTTATATTAAGCTTCGCAGATCGCGGGCGCAAACGTCAAGTTCGGCGTGCAGAACACCGGCCGCGTCAAGGCGAGCGCGCGCCCCGGCCCCGCGGCCCCCGCGCCGCGTCCGTGTGCCACCGTATACGTACTCCACGCTTACTCGAATCGCTCAGATTGCCATAATGAAGTGAGAGCGGCCCATCGGAGTTTCGGCGCAATAATATCATCGTATACAAAGAATGACAAAGACACCCGCACTGGGCTGTCCGTGGCTGGGCTTTTACGTAATTGTAGAGACACAAAGACCCGCCCTAGATTATCTTTATCATTAAGTTTGCGCCGTGCCGCGCTGCTCTTATTATTAACCGAGCGGCCGGGCAGGGGCAACGCGCGCCTCAACGAAACCGCCGGGTCCGCAGCGACAAATTCGAATTCGCCCCCCGCAATATTCATCGTAAACTCGCGCAAGCGCAGGTACAATCCGGCGCGCGTGCCGGACCCGGCGAAGCCCGGCAAGTGGATCACGGCGGAATCGCACGTGCTGGCCACCGACGGCACGGGCGACCAGGCCATGATCTTCTGGGTTTGTCCAACCCGAATTCCTACCCGTGATCGTACTACGGTACTCGAATTCGAGCCTCGAGTCTGATTTGTGGATGTATACGTAGGACCCGACGGGGGCGAACAACGACCCGGCGTACGGGGCCCAGAACCCCGACGTCGCCAACGCCTTCCTGGGCGCCCCCTTCCAGACCGGCGGCGCGTTCTCCACCCTCGCCCACGAGTGCGACCCGCGTTTCTATTTACACACACTCCCCTACTCCGCAAATTAAATATTTGAAGCTCTAGAGCTGCTCTATTTGTATTTGAATTTACAATTAGAAGATCTAGACCCGCTGAGGGCTTCGGAGCGTGGGACTCTAGATCTGCAACGTTGACGCCGTGACGGTCACCGGCACCGGCTCTTCGAATTAATATTCCGTGCGCAGGATGATCCATGCGTACCACTACCTGACAAACCAGAAGGACGACACTACCGAGACCGTGTCGGGATACAAGGTCAGGCGTCGATCGCAACGTCCCTCCAAGGGGGGATCTATATTCGGAAACTTCAACTAACGAATTTCGTCATGCATGAGCAGAACTCGGAGTACAAGACGACGGGCCTCGGCCAGTTCTACAATTTCAGGGACAAGACGGACAACGTCATCAACGAGAACAAGATCCGCTGGGAGTCGGGAATGCCGGTGGGCGCGGGTCCCGGTCTATACATATATATATCTGGCACGTGCACGTGAACCGATCGGATCCGCTGACTTCGGCTCTGCGCGTCTCAGCTTCGAATCTCGTACGGGCCATATCAGCCCGGTGCGCCCTTGAAGCTTGAAGCTTGCGATTGCACCCGTGGGGCTGTCCTTGGAACCTTGCAGCTTGACTGCCCTTGAACGAATGTTGACAGGTGTCGCGCCCCCCGTGACGGTCAAGGGGCCCGCCGGCGTCGCGAAGAACCCCTGCTCGGACTTCAACAACGTCGCCTTCGTGTACGGCCAGGCGCGCGCGCCGCGAGAACACGCACTAAGCTTATAAAATTAAGAAAGGAATCCGCGGCCGTATCCGCGCGCGGCTGACGCCCAGCCTGCAGATGGACGAGGTGTACCAGTACGTCGCCGACCAAGATTGGAGGTGCTAATGCGCCCAAGTATCAATAATCATGTGCATAACAAGTGTAATTATTGATTGGGCAGGACGCGGGCGGCGCCCTGGCGGACGCTTTCGATGGGGACGCGGCCGCCGGCGAAGACGCCGGGGCCGAGGGCGGCGCGGGCGACGCGGCGGGGGCGGAGGCCTGCGCCTGCTGCGGCGCGGCCGCCGGTGCCTGCGCTGTGGGCGGTGAGGCGCTCAGCGCCCAGCTCCTGTAAGCCATCGCGACACAAGCACATGTACATGCCTCGGATCGCGATCGAGCACCGTACCCTAATACGAATTCGAAATCATGATCATCTTCATCATGCCCCATGGCATGCAAATGCGTGCACATGTACATGTGCGTTTGGGGCGCTGTTCCTGCCACCCATGGCCAGGCCTAGGGACATCGATCGGCTGTTTCAAATTTATCCGCATTGTATATTATATTAGCAGAGCTCATAAATTCAGGACCTCTCCTTCGCCCTCTCGAGGGGAGGGGGGGGGGTCGGGGGTACGTATACGGGGCGGGGGGGGGGTCGATCGGGGGTACGAGGAGTGGGAGAAGTGCGAGAGCTCGAGCAGTTCGCGTCGGGGGCCACGTGCACGCGCGCGGCCTCGAGCTCTGCTACTACTGGCTAGAGTGGTTCAACGGTTCGTGTCGGGCCGGGGGCCATGCATATGTGCACGCGGCGTCGAGCTCGGCTACGTATATACTACTGGCTAGATAGCTACTCGACTGGGTAGATAGCCTTAGGTGGCATACCCGGTATTTAATTTAGGTGTGGCGGCAGAGTGAGTCCTGTATATGTAATTCCGGGATCCGTGTCCAATGAAACACCCGATCTTTTTTCGCCGCTTTTTTCGCGGCCTTCTGGCCGGCCGCCGCTTTTTTCGCGGCCTTCGAATTCTGGCCGGCGGCCTCGCGCGCATGCAAAACGTGCAAGTATTTATTTTTGGCCTTGCCTCCGCTGTGGAGTCGAACCCGCGGCTCGTGCGGCCAAAATAAATATTTCTCGAGTCTCGGCTGGGGCACTGACGGCTCGCACAAATCTTATTCTACGCTCCGCGCATAATGCGCGATCCAGACAATCTATCAAGGTCTACTCGAGGACGATGGCGCCGCTGGCGATGGAGACGGAGCCGCTGTTGATGACGAAGCGCGAGTACGTCGGCGCCTTCAGGAACGACGCGCCCGTCGTGATCCTGCCCTCCCGCCCCGCCCCCCGCCCCGGCCCCGTGCGCATCAGAGGCGCATCCGAGCTCGAGGCGACCCGCCCTTCAGATCTTGGACTAGATTTATTTATGCCCGCGCGATCCTACGCCCGTCATTCTCTATACCCCGTGGGGGCGAGCTCGAGCGGCCTCACCTGAAGATCCACCCCGCGCCGTACCCTACGCCTAGATACAAGTCGCCCGTGACGCTGTCCCACGCGGCCGCTCGGGCCTGATCGAGCGGGGGCAGGTTAGCCACAGTCTCGAGCTCAAGAAGCAGGAGCTGAATTCGAAGCTGCGAGAGGGCGGACGTGGGCGATGCGGGCGGCGGTGCCGACGCCGTCCGCGTTCGTCGTGACGGCCGTGTCCTGGTTCCCGCCCGCTATGGTCATGATCTCCATCTCCTGGAGCGCGGTCACGGTCACGGTCAGAGCCGCTAGCGCTGCAGGCGTCGATCCAAGCTGCAGGCCCCCGAGCCGACCTTGAGCTTAAGGACGCGCATGGCGCCGAGCTGCTCCGGGAATATGATCGCATCGAGGTCCTCGATGTACTGTTTTGATGCGAGTCGAGCCCGAAATCAGCGCGCGCGCGCGCGCGAGATCGAGCAGACGGGGCCATCGGGGGGCCGCGGGGGCGCGCCTGCATGTTCCCGGGCCCGTAGATGCGCGCCGTCGCGCAGGGGCCGTCCCTCAGCTCCCAGTTGAGCCCGTCCCTACAATCACATGTCCGACGGTCAGAAGACGGCCAGCCTGCAAGTCGACGGCGGGGAGGGCGCGCGCGAGCGGGCGCGCGAGCTTCAGGGCGCACGTGCAGACGCTGTTGGGGTTAGCCGTGTCCGTCTTGAGGTCGAGGTAGTGGATGCTCTTCTGCGAGGTCTGCCGGCCGGCCGGCCGGGTCGGGGGGCGCGGGCGCGGGCAGGGGCGCTCTGGCGGGCGGGCACCATCCACCAGAGCCGGTCGCGAGTCGTGTCTACGGCGAGCGCCTACGCGCGCGCGCGCCGCATCGACAACAGGGGAGGCACGAGCAAGGAAGGAAGGGAAGGAATGCGGCGGACTGCTGTTTCGGTGTTGGGCGTCGCAGTCGACCACGGGATCACCTGTGGGGCCGATCGCGAGTTGGAGCGAGAACACGGGGGCGGGCCTGCCGGCCGTGGCGGGCGGCGAAAGCGGGCGCGGGCTCGCCTCCGTGTAGGTCCCCGTGAGCATGTCGATCTGTTGGGGGGCGGGCCGGCGCCGCCCGCTGGCTCAGGCGCGGGACGAAGAGGGTGAATATCGGCGGCGAGGAAAATCACACACCTTTCCCAGGCCTTTGGTGCCTGCGAACGAGACCCACTGACCACGGCCAGCGTGGTCAGTTCACGACCGCGGCTCCGAGGCGAAATGAGAGGGACGCGTTGTTGTAGGGGCGGCGCACGATGTTGCTGCGCGCGAAATCGATCGCGAGAGCGTAGGCCGTGGCGGGGAGCGTGCCGACTGTGGTCATCGCCCCGTCCGGGGTGATCTGCGCATGCGGGCGGGAAGGCCGGGCGGGAGCAGCTGCAGGTCACGACGCAGATCGCCCAAGCTGAGGCCTTTCGAGGCTTCGGGCGCTTTGTGAAGAGTTCTGTGGATCCGGAGCGGCTCTAAATATAGTATCTAATAAAGATCTACCACCTTGACGACTTGGTTTCCCCCAGTGTCGGTGCCCGCGTATATGTTGCTGCGGCCGGGGGCGCCGCGGGCGCGTCGGGACGTCGACGATTCGCGTGCCCCGCCGAGCGGGCCGGGGGGAAGGGAGGGCGGGTACCAGTCCTTGTCGATGGCGAGCGACTTCGCGCTCAGGGTGCCCGTCTTGTACTCCGTGATCATGTACGGGGGGCTCGTCGAGACACGCCGGAAGTTCCAGTCCACTGAGCGAGGGGGGTACCAGTTAACAGAGTCTTCCGCGAGGGGGGGAGGAACCGCTTGGCGGAGGAAGAGGAGTGGGGAGGGAGGGGATCCGGAGGAGGGGAGTTGCGGAGGGGCGGGCGGGAGGGGAGGATCGGAGGGGGGGGGGGAGGGGGTGGGGGGGGTGGGGGGGGGGGGCAGGGATTCTCGCACAGGGGGAAGTGTAGTAGAGGGAGCGGTCGAGGGGGCAGTAGACGAGGCCGTAAATGTCGCCGAGCGACGTGGCCGTCCCTGCGGGGGCGGGTCGGCCGCGGGCTCGCCGGCCGCCGGTCGCGTGGCCCACCTACGCCCAGCGCGCCGGAGGGCAGGCCCGTTTCGATCGTTCCTGAAAATAGATTGCAATTAGATTTGAAAATAGGGCGGAGTCCGGGGCGATGCGCACCGGCGATCTGAAGGCGGCCGCGCCGCGCGAAGGATCCGGAAGAGGGCGCGCGTGAGCTCGAGCGCGTGCACCCGCGGCCGGCGGCCGCAATCCAAGGCCCCGGATCATCCGAAGCTACGCGCTCACCTTGAAGATGGCCGGGGGAGGCTGCCAAGGGACCTGCGAGGCGGTCGCGGGCCGCGAGAATCAGCGCCTGCGCCGGCGCCGGCGCTCGAATGCGCGGCGGGGGGCGAGGGGAGACGAACGAATGTTTGCGCGGCGGCAAGGTGGAATTCAATTGCAAGAAGCCCGATCCAGAAAGCACCGAGCGGCAGGAGACCAAGGCTCAGGCTGCAGCTGCGGCCGCGGACGTCGACGGCGCCGGCGCGCATTCGGTCTGGTCGCCGACACCATCAGCGGAGAGCGGCGGCACGTGCAAAGCGCGCAGCTAAACTCACCTGCTGCGCATGCCCGCGGCCGCGACCTTTCTTGCATCGTAGAGACGCGATGTCGACTCTCACTGCAGATCTAGCTATAGAGGCGCCAACTTGCGTAGTAGTACGGTAGTCGACTATTCGACTCGCTTGCTGCCTATGAACTGTTCACGAGTCACGACCCGCGCGCGCAGCTGAGTTCACGTTGCCGGTCGCGATCGCGACTCCGCGCGCGCTGAATCGACGAGGTCTTACCCTCCCGCACAAGTTGCGATCCAGGTGCAGAACGTAGCAGCAACCGGAGCAGAGAGTAAGAAATGGCAATCGCTTGGATCGCTGTGCGTGAGCTCGGAGCTGGCAGAGTCCAGCTTTCAATTGCACGCGTACCCCGCTGCCGGTGGTCCTGTGGTCAAAGCGGATAATTCTAAGCTTTTAAGGTATCCGCGACCCGGCGTCCTCCGTGTAGCAAACGATTCAGCACGTACGCGTGCTCGACGATGCTGTGACTCGAGCTCGGAGAGTTGCAATTGCGCGGTGGGCGATGTCGACGTGGCATGCGCACGATGCATACCAGTATGCTCATGGGCTTCGCTGCGCATGCACGCGTACGGGCGCCCGCGCCATTGCGCCGGCGCCGCTCTCATATGCATGTCGAGCCCGACGTCGACGTTCTCGCCGCCAGTCCAGCAGCTCCACACTATAGCTAGTAAATTAAAAAAGGGGTCGCCGGGGCCTGTCTCAACCTGATCTGAAACAGGCTTCAATCAGGCCGAGTCAGGCTTGGCGAAACAGCTATACGTATACATGTACATGTACATGTACCGTACACGGTGAGGCGTTCAGCGCCCAGCTCCTGTAATTATATAAGCCATCGCGACACAAGTACACGCGAGATGAGATCATCGGATCGAGCACTCTAATACAGAATCATCTCCATGCATATGCGTGCACGTGCACATGTGCGTTTGGGGCGCTAGCGCTGCTCCTGCCACCCAGGCCTAGCTATATAGGGACATCGATCGGCTGTTTGAAATTCATCCACATTATAATTATATATTAGCAGAGCTCATTCGGGGCCTCTCCTTCGCCCTCTCGAGTGAAGGAGATGGGGCCGGGGGGAGTGTGTGTGGGGGGGGGGGGGGAATCCCCGGAGGGAGGGGTCGGTGGTACGCGTACGGGGCGGGGGGGGGGGGGGGGGCGGTGGTAAGTGGGAGGTGGGGGGCGGGGGGGGGGGGGGTAAGGGGGTAAGGGGGGTCTATAAATTAAACGGCTACTCGAGGACGATGGCGCCGCTGGCGAGGGCGACGGAGCCGCTGTTGATCACGAGGCGCGAGTACCGCTTCAGGAACGACGTGCCCGTCGTGATCCTGCCCCCCGCCCCGCCCCCGGCCCCGTCAGAGGCGGCGACCGGCCGCGGCCGGCGGGCGCTCTGATCCGAACCGCCCTCGAGCTCTGGACCTCTCTATAGCCCCCGCCGTACCCGGGGGCGGGCGGCCGCACCTGAAGATCCACCCCGCGCCGTACCCTACGCCTAGATACAAGTCGCCCGTGACGCTGTCCCACGCGGCCGCTCGGGCCTGATCGAGCGGGGGCAGGTTAGCCACAGTCTCAAGATGCAGGAGCACCAGTCGAATCAGCGAGAGGGCGGACGTGGGCGATGCGGGCAGCGGTGCCGACGCCGTCCGCGTTCGTCGTGACGGCCGCGTCCTGGTTCCCGCCCGCTATGGTCATGATCTCCATCTCCTGGAGCGCGGTCGCGGTCACGGTCAGAGCCGCTAGCGCTGCAGGCGTCGATCCAAGCTGCAGGCCCCCGAGCCGACCTTGAGCTTAAGGACGCGCATGGCGCCGAGCTGCTCCGGGAATATGATCGCATCGAGGTCCTCGACGTACTGTTTCGATGCGAGTCGAGCCCGAAATCAGCGCGCGCGCGCGCGCGAGATCGAGCAGACGGGGCCATCGGGGGGCCGCGGGGGCGCGCCTGCATGTTCCCGGGCCCGTAGATGCGCGCCGTCGCGCAGGGACCGTCCCTCAGCTCCCAGTTGAGCCCGTCCCTGCGAAGAGGCGTCAGCGGACGGTCAGCCCGCAGCCACGACGCCGGGGATGGCGCGCGCGAGCGAGCGCGCAAGCTTAAGCTTAAGGGCGCACGTGCAGACGCTGTTGGGGTTGGCCGTGTCCGTCTTCAGGTCGAGGTAGTGGATGCTCTTCTGCGAGGTCTGCCGGCCGGCCGGCCGGGTCGACGTCGGGGGGCGCGGGCGCGGGCAGGGGCGCTCTGGCGGGCGGGCACCATCCACCAGAGCCGGTCGCGGGTCGTGTCTACGGCGAGCGCCTGCGCGCGCGCGCGCCGCATCGACAACAAGAAAGGGGCGAGCAGAAGGAAAAGGGTGGGAAGCGGCGCACGGCTGTTTCGGTGTTGGGCGTCGCGGTCGTCGACGAGATGACCTGCGGGGCCGAGTTCGAGCGAGAACGCCAGGGCGGGCCGGCCTGCCGGCGCGGGCGAAGGGCGCGGGCGCGGGCTTGCCTCCGTGTAGGTTCCCGTGAGCATGTTGACCTTTGGGGGGGGGGGGGGGGGGGGGGGCCGGCGCCGCCCGCTGCCTCAGGCGCGCACGGGACGATCGCGAGGAGGGAGCAACCCGGCGAGGAAAACGGCGCACCTTGCCCAGGCCTTTGGTGCTCGCGAATGAGACCCACTGACCACGGGCCGTGCGATTGGTCGTAAGACGGGGGCTCCGGGCTCGAGGCAACGCGGAAAGGGCGCCTCGAGAGGGGCGGCGCACGATGTTGCCGCGTGTCGCGTCGATCGCGAGAGCGTAGGCCGTGGCCGGGAGCATGCCGACTGTGGTCACTGTCCCGCCCGGGGTGATCTGCGGGCGGGCGGGCCGGGCGGGAGCTGGTCAGGACAAGGCTGCGGGGTCCGGTGCATTGGGTTCCAGCGGGGTACGGGGTCACGATCCATGGGGTACCCCCTCCTAATAGATCGGGGGGCGTTTCGGGAAGGCCTGTTCTATCTTGGTTCGCGGCACCTTGGCGACTTGGTTTCCCCCGGTGTCGGTGGTCGCGTATATGTTGCTGCGGCCGCCGTCGCCGGCGCGGCCCGCCAGGCGGGCCGGGCAGGGGCCACGGGCCGGGGGGAGGGGCAAGGGTACCAGTCCTTGTCGATCGCGAGCGACTTCGCGCTCATGGTGCCCGTCTTGTACTCCGTAATCATGTACGGGGGGCTCGTCGAGACACGCCGGAAGTTCCAGTCCACTGAGCGAGGGGGGTACGGGTTAACAAAGTCGTCCGCCTGGGGGGGGGGGGGAATGGATGGAGGAAGGGAGGGAAGGGGGGCGACGAGCGACTGGAGGGGCAGGAGTATGCGAGTGCGGGGGGGGGGGGGGGGGGAGGAGGGGGAGGGAAGGAGGAGGGGAGGTGGGAGGAGAGGGGGGAGGAGGAGGGGGGGGGGCAGGGATTCTCGCACAGGGGGAAGTGTAGTAGAGGGAGCGGTCGAGGGGGCAGTAGACGAGGCCGTAAATGTCGCCGAGCGACGTGGCCGTCCCTGCGGGGGCGGGTCGGCCGCGGGCTCGCCGGCCGCCGGTCGCGTGGCCCACCTGCGCCCAGCGCGCCCGAAGGAAGGCCCGTTTCGATTGTTCCTGAAAATAGATTGCAATTAGATGTGAGATGGGACGGAGACCGGGGCGATGCGCACCGGCGATCTGAAGGCGGCCGCGCAAAGGATCCGGAAGAGGGCGCGCGTGAGCTCGAGCGCGTGCACCCGCGGCCGGCGGCCGCGCGCGCGCTCACCTTGAAGATGGCCGGGGGAGGCTGCCAAGGGACCTGCGAGGCGGTCGCGGGCCGCGAGAATCAGCGCCGGCGCTCGAATGCGCGGCGGGGGGCGAGGGAAGACGGACAAATGTTTGCGCGGCGGCAATGTGGAATTCAATTGCAAAGAGCCCGATCCAGAAAGCACCGAGCGGCAAGAGGCCAAGGCTCAGGCTGCAGATGCGGCCGCGGCCGCGGCCGCGGCCGGCGCGCATTCGGTCTGGTCGCCCACACCATTAGCGGCGAGCGGCGGCACGTTCAAAGCGCGCAGCTAAGCTCACCTGCTGCGCATGCCCGCGGCCGCGGGCCCGCGACCTTTCTTGCATCGTGGAGATCTAGAGGCGCCAGCTTGCGGATAAGGGTACGGGGCCAACTTGCGGCGTGGTCGACTCGCTTGCTGCCTCTGAACCACACTGCCCGTGATCCCGCGACCCGCGCGCGCAGCTGAGTTCACGTTGCCGACTCCGCGCTGAATCGGTGGGCAAGTTGCGGTCCAGGTGCAGAACGTGGCAGCAACCGGAGCAGCGACTCTGCCAGCGAGTAGGAAACGGCTTGGATCGCTATGCGTGAGCTCGGAGCCAGCACGCGTACCCCGCCGCCGGTGGTCCTGTGGTCAAAGCGGATAAGGTAGCCGCGACCCGCTGTTCCGTTCAGTGAACGATTCAGCACGTAATCAACGATGCCGTGCTGACTCGGAGGGCTGCGCTGGGCGCGATGTCAACGTGGCACGAGCCGGCCTGCCGGGCGCCCGGCGATGCACATCGCTGCCCAGGCGCCATTACGCCGTGCTCTTCCCGAGCCCGACGCTCTCCCCGTCGGTCCAGCCGCTGCATCTCCTCCGAACACCCCCGGTCCCCGCAAGTGTTCGCAAACAGCAGCCTGCCGGAGCGAGCGGCGCTTGCGTATTCGCATACGCCGAGTTGGAATCGAGGGCTTCCTGCGCGGCGCGGCCTCGCATCCGCCGCGGCGACCGCTCCCATCGCGCACGGCCATGGCCACGCGCCTTCGGCACACACGCCTGGGCCGGGCCGGCGCCCCGCGGTGCTCCGTTCGCTGTTGAGAGTGCAGCCGCGCCACAGCTCGGCTCACCGCGTGCCGCAGGCCCGTCGGAGGAAGGCCGGCGGCGCCGGCGGCGCAGCGGGCGGCTTGCCGCTCCTGCGGGGCATCTTTCTGGTCCTCCTCGCGCTCTCTCCGTCCGACGTCGGCGCGGCGCGCGGGCGGCGCACGCTCTCCGTGCAGGACGTCATCAGTGCGGCCCCTGCGCCCGCGGCCGGCCCCGCTCCGCCCCAGCGCGCGAGGCTGATCACGAGCGGCCTCGCCCGTGCAGGCGCCGCGCAGGCGGCGGACGGGGCGGCGCACGGCGCCTCCTCCTCCTCCGCGGCGAGCAAGTTCACGCTGCAGACGGCGCCGACGACCGAGATCATGGTTGCGGCGCTCATGCCCTCGTACCCCAAGGTCCGCCGGGGTACGCCGGTTGCCGACGGGGGTGCGGCCGACGCCGTGCGCCCGTCCCAGATCGCCGGGCTCGCGGGCAATCGCGCGATGTTCATTGGGCGGGAGGCGACGGGCAAGTTCTTCGTCAGGTACCCCCCCAAGTCCATTCACGGTACCCCCCGATCGAGCGGCGCGGCGCAGCGAGGTGGACCTCGACGCGCTGCGGCCGGTGAGCTTCCACTGGATGCAGGACATCGGCCTTCCCATACCCCCCGACGTCACCATCATCTCCAGCGCCGGTGCGTACCCCTCCGGATCCGCGGGGGGTGCGTCTCTCTTCCCTGCCGAGCCGCACCCCCGTCAGGCGCCACGAGGCGGATCGCGTACCCCCTCCCGCAATTCTTTGGACCAGAGGAGACAGCTTACCTCAGCGCGTACCCCGAACTCCTTCAGAACCTCACAAGCAACGTGCCCCCCCCCTCCCTCTCCTCCTCCCTCGCGATTGCCCCCGACATTTTCTGTCGTCTCTTCTCCGCCCACGCTCCCTCAGGTCCGGCTGCTGGCGGGGGTACAGGCGCTCCTCCAGGGGGACCTCGTTACGGGTCTCGACGATTCAGTCGTCCAGGCAACCCCGTACCCCTCCCACCCCGTCGGGGGCCCGGCCCAACCCTTCGCAGGCGTACCTCGCGATCAAGAACGAGAACCAGGCGTCGCTCCGGGAGCGCCTGGCGGTGCCGCGTACCCCCCTTCGCGCCGAGATCGCCCCCTCCTCACCGCGTACCCCAGACCGCGGCGGGGAAGGGCCCGGCCCGGCGGCGGCGGCTCTCGGCGGACTCGGGCGGCCCGAGCGCAGAGGACGCCATCGCCGCCGGCTTCGCCCGCGTGGCCGGCGTCGCCTACCGCGACCTCATGGGCGGTACCCCCTCTCGCTCTCCCCCCCTTCGCCCTCGGAACGTGACGCTGTACCCCCCACCCCCTTTCCCCCCGCCAGGGGCGATGGACTTCGCGGAGGTGCTGATGGACCCGAGCCTGTCGGGGTACTACCGGGCGGAGAACGGGACGGGCCCCGTGCGGTACAGCCGGGAGCTGGCGCTCCAGCAGGCCCAGCGCGTCATCCTCGCATCCACCGCCTTCACCGGCCGGGCGCGCGCCCCCAGCTTATAAATTAGCCTCAGCTAGCCTAAGCCTGAACTGACTCCGGCCCCGGCAGGTGCGGAACATCGGGGCGACGGCCCTCTTCTCGAACCTCTACTTCGCCCACTTCTACACCAACCGCCGCAAGGCCCGCCCCGCCCCGGCTCCTTCGCTCTCCCCAGGCCAGCGCCTTCGCTCCTCTCCTTTGACTCCCGTCGACGCCGCAGACGCGCTACGGCTGGCTCCCGTGCGTGCTGCACGCGGACCTCCTGCGCCAGGCGCGCCCCGCCCGGCCCCCTCTCCCTTCAGACCTCTAACCTCTGACCGCAGGCATCGGCGTCGGGGATCTTCGGGGTGTCGGACGCCAAGCCCCCGCCCCGCGGCTCCTCCTTCTCCAAGGTTCGGCCCCAGCCGGGCCCCGAATCTAAAGCTGAATCTAAAGCTCGCCCGGCCGCGCAGTGGGAGACGTACCAGCGGAAGGCGCTGTACCAGCTGACGCTGGGCGGCATCGGCTGCTCCTTTGAGGAGGACTACGTCGTCGAATCCTTGAGCGGCCAGGCCTCCCCGGGTGCCCCCGCCCGCCTCCAGCCTCGAGCCGAGGCCCCTCTCCTGAGGTGGGGCGCCCGGCAGGGGGCTCGCTGGAGGGGTACGACGTGCAGTACTTCGCCTTCGAGGGGCGCGGCATGGCCCTCTACTCCTCCAAGGTCCGAACAAAAAGCGTCCCCGGGGACGTCCAAAGCCGCGTTGACGCCTCGCCTCGCCCTCGCATAGCTGGCGCGGCCGTCGTGCCTGAACGTGGACACGGGCTGCCCGCGGGCCGAGGCGGCGAGCGACCTGCCCGAGGCCGCCGTCCTCGACGTCGCCGCCCGCCTCCGCGGCCTCCGGTGCCCCTCCCTCCTCCTAGGCTTTTTTCCTCCTCTCCTGCTTCTCCTTCTTATCGTTTTCTGATTTTGTGCAGGCCGGAGGCGCTGGACTACGGCCTCGCTTCGACGATCCGGCTGCTGTACACGGGGCAGGGCGCCGCCGCGGGGGCGTCCCTCTCCGGAGAGGACCTCACCGCCGTCGGCGGCGGAGGCGCCGGTGCCGGCGGAGGCTCCGCGGCGCTGCTGGACGAGCCGCTGGCGACCCCGCCGCCCTCCTTCGACGCCTTCCAGTACTACTCCTCCGGCGCGCCGCGCCTTACAATCCAAACCGAACCGCGTCGCGAGCTAGCACTGAGCTAGCTGGCGCGGACGCAGGGGCGGGGCTGACGTCCTCGTCGTCGTGCTTCGGGACGTCGATGGGCGGGGGCACCTGCGGGGGCGTCTCCAGCCCCACATCCCTCGTCACCCTCGGCCTCTCCGTCCGCCCCGCGCCCCGCCCTCCCCACCTGGAAAGAGCCCAACTTGGCATAGCTTAAGCTTGGCATACGACCAGCTCAGCGCGCGCTCGGCCCAGCAGCCCGCGCCCCTGACGCAGCGGCGCGGCAGGAGGAGGGCGGGAGCGTGTTCACGGGGCTGGACGAAGGTTCGCCCTCCTCGACGTCCTCCCTCGGCACCAACTACGACCCCTACGTCGCCAACACCGACGTGCGCGCCCCGCCCCGCCCCGCCCCGCCGCCGAGATTACAATTAGATATCATCGAGACCTCTTGAGCTTCCAATTGCAACGCCCGCGCGCGGGGCCGCCCCGAGCTGACCGTCGGAGCGACCCGCAGTATCTGATGCTGCAGACGCCGTACTGCTGCTGCCTCGAGCTGCAGCGCTGCGCGCTCATCGAGGAGTGCTACCGCGGCTGCTAGTGCGCGCCCCGCTGCCGCCCGCCTCTAGATCTCCCCCGCAGCGCTCGCCTGACGTCGACGGCGCCGCCCGCCCAGCGGGGGGACCCAGTACGCGGAAGCCACGTGCGGGACGGGCTGCGACCTCCCGCCGCAGAGCAGCCTGAGTGCGGCGGCCCCCGCCACCCCTCTGCCCGAACGCGCACCCTGACGGCGCGCCCTCTCCAGCTTACAACGTGCCGATGCTGGCGCAAGCGGACGCCCCTGCCGTGCCCACCGTGCGCCCGTGATCGCGATCGCGCCTCCCCAGGCGCACCGACACCGCGCGCGCGCACGCCGCCTCACCGCCGCGCGATGCGCAGTCGGCGGGTTCGCAGCTCGGCCTGGCAGGCCGCGAGGCGCCGGGCGCCGCCCTCTTCAACACGTCCTCGGGCCTGAAGTACGCTGTGTTCGGGGGGTTCGACGGGAGCTACGGCTCCGCCTTCGACGCGTACCACCCGTCCGTGATCGTCTACGACATTGGTACGTGCGGCCCGGGGCGCTCCGGCTATTGTCGGCGGCGTCGGCCGCGGCCGCCAACCCACCGGCGGCTGGCTGCCAACGCGCACGCATGGCAGACTCGAACGTCTGGAGCGTCGCCCCGGCGACGTTGCCTTCGGCCGTGCTTCTGCTCGCGTGCGCGTGGGACGAGAACCCGGCGGGGTACATCTACTGCTCGGGGGGCTACGGGCCGGATCCGGCGGCGGGCTCTTCGTCGAGTTTAGCTGGCGTCACCGACTTCTACCGCTTCGACGTCGGCCTGAGCGCCCGCGAGGACCTCCCGCCCCTCCCCGAGGCCCGCTGGATGCACTGTGCGCGCCCGCGCCGGCGCCCCGCCTCGACCGCTTCCTCTCGGATGCGCCCGACCCTCTTTGGCTCAGGCATGACGGTCCACGCGGGGCAAGTCTACGTGACGACGGGCACGACCTCGTCCTTCGGCGGCGCAGACATGCAGCGGTGGGCGCTCTAGATTTTGCGGCCGTTGCCTTCCGCTCAAATTTCTGATGGGCGCGTTCGGGGCAGGTTCGACGGCAGCCAGTGGATCGCCGTCCCGGACCTGACGCTCCCCTACGGGGGCCCCGACATCTCCTGCGCCCGCATCGGTGCGCCTCTCTGGATCTGGGGAAGGCCAGATCTAGAAACAAACCTCTTTTGCCGCCATGGCCATGGGGTTTTCTTGACCATGATCGATATCAGGATCCCGGTGGTACCTCTCGTTCCCGTCCGCGAATAAGATGAACGTTCAATTCGCCGGGACCGTGACTGCGGCGATCACGACCATCCTGTGCGCACTCTCGCCCGCCCTCTATGCGGCCCCGCGTGCCGCGCCACTGACCGCAAACCGCGCGCGCCCGCCAGCTTCGTCGACCTCGCGTCTACCGCGCCGCTCCAGTGGGTCCAAGTCGCCCAAGACGCGCCGCTGGGCGCCGTCGAGCACGCCATTGCCGGCTGCTACACCCACCTCCTCCTCATCCCCAAGAACGGTGCGGCCGAACCCTTCGAGAGATGACCGACACAGCAGCTGACGCGGCTCTGCGTCCGGCCGCAGCTCAACACATGCTGCTTGACCCCTCGAGTCCGCTTGCTCCGCACCCCCCTTTCCTTCACCGCTGACGCCGCTGACGCAACTCGGTGGCACGCGCGCAGCGGGGTTGATCGTCGACTCTACGAACGGCAACGGGCAGGTTTCCGCATACGGAGACATGATCCAGTCGGCGCGTTTCGGCTACGGTAGCGACTGGAGGTCGTGCATCGCGTGCGCCCCTTCCCCCGCCCCCACCCCACCCCCTCCCCCTTACCCCCCCCCCCCCCCCCCCCTTTCCCCCTGGCCGTCCCTCACGGCCCGCGCCGCTCGCGATCGTTCGTTCGCAGCGTCGTGAGCCACGGCGCGCAGCCGACTTACGTTCAGCCCACCGGGTGGCCCCCTGCGACGTTCAGGGCGAACGCGATCGTCAGCCCCCCGCGGGCCCCGGCCCCGACGCCGGGATCGGTCCAGCGCAAAACCCAGAGGCACCGGCGGTCCGCGCTGCAGCTGCAGCCGGCCATGGCAGACGCAGAGTTCGTGGACCGCGCCCACTGGTACCTCCCGACGTACAGCCTGCGCTACTGCCCGGGCTCCGGGTCGCTCCCGCTCCCGCTGGACGCCTTCAGCGACTCGCTCGCCTTCTTCGGCAACGTGCTCGTCAAGTTCGGGCACCTCGTACCCCCCGGCTACTCCACCAACCCCTTCCCCATGTACCCCAGCGGCCTCTTCAAGTACTGGGCCGTCTCGTACCCGCCCGTGCCGACCGTGCAGACCCTCGTGGCGGGGCCGCGCGTCAACGTGAGCGACCCGTCGTCGCCGCTCCGCGTCGCCGGGATCGTCCGCTTCCCGCTCTTCCCGGGCGCCGCCGCGCTCGGCGTGGCGCCGGCCGAGCTGCCGCTGCTCTCGGACCCCGCCCGCCGGAGCGACATCCCGCTGGCCGGCGCCGTCCACCACCTCACGCTGCGGCTCGCGTGGCTCGTGCACCCGCCGGCCACGCTGGACGTCAAGGACCGGGGCCGGCCCGTGCTCGACGCCGCCGACGTCGTCCACAGCGCCGCCCTCCACCTCGACGACCAGTTCGTCGCCGTCAACGCCGTCCCCCGCTACGGGTGCCCGCCCTTCAAGCCGTCGGCGCCGTCTCTAAGAAACTTTCGGCTCTGACGTGTCTGCCGGGCAGGTCGGCCGGCTACGGCGCGCTGGAGGGCCGGTTCGTGGACGGCGCCCGCTTCGGCTTCTACGTCGTCGGCGACGTCGTCGTCCGCTTCCGGTGGGACCTTCGGCTCCGCCGCGCCTCTAGCTGTGCGATCCGCCTCTGATCACGATGACGCGCAGAAGACCCGCGGATCCGGGCGGCGGTGAGGGGGAGCGGAGCGCGATCGGCGGCGAGATCGTTGACCGGCTGAACATGACCGAGGCCGCGGGGTGGAGCCCGTCGCGCCGCAGATGGTACAGCGTCGGGGCTGCGGCTCTCCAGGTGCGTTCGGGATCATATCACGTCGATCGGAAATTAAAGCCGAGCGGCGCAGGGTGGGGCGTTGTTCATCGCGAGGGAGATCATGGAGGCGCCGGACGGCCCCGGGTGCGTCTGCGTTCGCGTGCAGCGACGGCGTCCCGCGTCTGCTCGAGCTTGTGGCATCCATAAAGTCACGTTCCTCGCCTGCAGGCTGGCGGGCGACACGGTTGACCCGGACGTCGTCGGCCGCAAGGCACGTCTAGCGCGCGCCGCGCGGAAATTGCGCCAATTTCCGCGCGCGTGCACGCGAGCGCCGGCCTGACCGCTCGCCAGGTGGACTTCTCGGGGCCGTTCGTGAAGGGCGCGCAGCTGCTCAAGGTCTTCGGCGCGGAGGCCGCCGCCATGGGGCCCGTCGTCGTCGTCAACGGCTTCACGACCGGCGTCCGGTGCGCATGCCCCGTGACGTCGACGCCGCTCTCGATTCGCTTTGGCGGCGTACACATTTGCTCCGAATTCGCTCAACTTCCTCTTTCAGCGGCGTGCTGGCCCCCGAGGAGGGCTCCAACGCGACGGCGAACGCGGCGCTCGGGCGGCGGCTCTTCTTCTACACCACCAAACCGTGCGCTGAGATGGAGCGCTAGCCGGCCCGGCAACACCTTGGCTGAATATGAAGATAAAGATAAAGCGAGCCTTCAGCTCCAGATGAAGCGCATGCCGGCCTTAGCTTAGGATGAAGCGCAAACCCGGCAACTCTTCGGTTCTTCGCTGAATGTTTCGCAGGCCGGAGGTGCTGGCGGTGCGGACGGACTGCCCGGCGGGGACCCTCTACTGGCACGCCGACGGCGCCTGCGTCGGCCTCGCCCCGGGCTACTCCAGTAACCGCACCGGGTGAGCTGGCCATCGATGTCTTCGAAATCCTCGGCGAGCCCCTCTCATCCCGAAGCAGGCTCGTCAACATCACGGAGGCGGCCGTCTGCGGCGCCAACACGTTCGCCGAGGGGGGCGCGACGGCCTGCAGCCCCTGCCCGTGCGCCCGCGCGCGCGCCCACGCCGCCCCTAGCGCGGGCGATCGAAGTATTCGGCGCCTGACAGCATCGATGCGCTTCGGCGCGCAGGAAAGGGACGTACTCTGAGCCGGGCGCGAGCGCGTGCACGAGCTGCCCGCAGAACACCTTCGGCGTCGACGCCGGCGCCGGCTGCCGGCCCTGGTCCGCCGCGTCGGCGGCCGCGCGGGTCCGGGTGCCTTCGGCTTCGTCTCACCAGACAGCGCAGCGCGAACAACTCGTACACGCCGACCCTCGGCTGGACCTCCCCCTGCCTCACCTGCCCCGGTTCGCGATCGCCCGCGCCGGCCGCGCCGTCGACGACGGCGCCATCGCCGACGACGACGCGCAGCGAGCGAGTACCTCCACGTGGGCCAGGCCGGCATCGCCATCTGCCTCAAGTGCCCCCCGTTCGAGTTCTCCACCGGCGGTCCGCGCGCGCGCCCCGAGCCGACTCCTCGAATTCGACCCTCTGCGCGCCACCGATATCCGATTTCGCGGCGCGGCAGGCGCCGTCGGAGGGTGCTCCAAGTGCCCCGACGGCACCATCACGACGGACGGGACCGGCTGCGAGGGGTGGTGCGGCCTTCTAAATTGTCGGAAATTGCTAAGGTTTTTTATCTGTTTTGTCTCGTGCAGCCCCGCGGGCACCTTCCAGCCAGTTGGCCTTCCGTACTGCTCCGCCGTGCGCTGCGTTCTGCTTACGTCGACACCTGTTCGTTATTTTCATTGCCGTTCATCCTATGATCGCTTCCGTTTCGCAGTGCCCTTCCGGCACGTACTCTCTGGCTGGGCAGCGGAACTGCTCGCGCTGCCCCCTCGGATGTGCGGCTCGCTCTGCGGAACATTTTGGCCTTTCTCTTAACGTTTGGCTATCGGCGCAGACACCGCGAGCGAAGACGCGCGGTCGTGCATCGGCTGCAGGTTCGCTTTCTGTCGTCCCTTTCAGGAATCGTTCATCGCGGCGCTGATCGAGGCGGCGCCCGCGTCGCAGCGAGGGGACGTACATGCCCGACGGGTCCGCGGCCTGCCAGCGGTGCCCCGAGAACACGTACGCGGACCGCACCGGCATGGCCGGCAACTGCACGGTGCGGAACCATCTTTAAATTTCGCGTTGCAATTGCAATTTGAAAGTATCGAAATGTGACCTTCGAAACTCGCCACAGGCCTGCCCTGCTGGAACGGTGCTCCCGATGCGTTTCTCGGGTCCCGATTTCTCTCGCCCTGACCCCCACAACTTCGAGCCCTATAGCTAGGCCTAGGCCTCGCGGTACTAGCTATAGCACCGTAGTATACGTAGTACTAGCTCGTATAGTACAAGTACAGTTACAAGCTTAAGCTTATATTAAGTATCTTCGGGCAGACGGCGTCCCTGGACCGGCGCTCCTGCGACCCGTGCCCCGTCTCCTTCTACCGCGCCGCGGACATGAGCGCCTGCGACAAGTGCCCGTCGGTGAGCCGGTTTAGTGAGCGGCGCTCGCACGCCACTCGCGCGCGCTGAAATCCAAGGGGCGCAGGGGACGTTCAACAGCCGGTTCGGCGCCGGCGCGTGCACGCCGTGCGCCCCCGGCACCATCTCGCGCGAGGACGGGCTCAGCTGCACCGGTGCGCGCCCGCCCGCCCGCCCGCCCGCCCGCGCCCAGGGCGTCGTCCAGCCGCGCTTGACCTTCTATCAGAGTGCCCGGCGGGGCGGGCGCCCTCCGCGGACGGCTCCGCCTGCGAGGCGTGCCCCGACGGCAGCTTCGCGGAGCGCCTCTCTACCCCCTTCTGCAGGTCGCCCCGCCCCGCCCGACTCTGCCGCGCCGCCTCTAGATCTCTGAGAGGGGCGCAGCGCGTGCCCGCCCGGCCACGTGAGCAACGGGCAGAGGACGGCGTGCACGCCCTGCGCTCCAGGCAAGACTTGCACCTACGCCCCAGGTGCCGTTCGACGTACTAAACTCTGACCGGCGATCGCGAGTGCAGGCCAGTACCTTCCCGGCAACTCTACCGCCTGCGCCACGTGCCCCGTCAACAGGTCCCCCCTCCCCTTCTTCGCCGCCGGCGCGCGCTTGCCCAGCCGACTCGGGGGGGCGCAGCGTCTCGAGCACGCTGGCCGCCCTGGCCTGCAGCGTCTGCGCCCTCGGCTCGGTCTCAGACCCGACCTCCACGCAGTGCACCCTCTGCCCGCCCGGTGCGCATGCGCCCCCGGCCACGCAGCCGCGCCCTTGCGCGAAATTTATGTGTGACCGCCGCTCGTGGCCAGGCACGTTCCGGGGGAGCGCGAACCAGACGCTGTGCGCGCCGTGCGGGTCGGGGACGTACCAGCCCGACTACGGCTCCACCGAGTGCCTCCCGGTGCGCCCCTTTCAGTTTTTGAACTCCTAAAGCCGACGCGAAGCTGACGCGAAGCTGACGCGCCGGGCAGTGCCCGGCGAACACGCTGTGCCCGCTGGCGACGGTCAAGCCGCTGGCCCTCGGCTCCGGCGGCGGCTTCGGCTCCAGCCTCGAGATCAGGTGCCGGACCCGCCCGCTTCGACTCCCTCCCTGCGATGAATATTAATGAGTTTAATTTGACGGCGGCGCAACCCCTCGCAGCGAGGCGGCGGCGCCGGCTGCGGCGCGGTCCCTCCGCGAGCTCGAGGCCGGGGGCCCCCGCGCGCCCGGCCGCGGGCGGTGGCGCGCGCTGCTCGCGGAGTCGGACGACACGCAGAGCGCGACGGTGCCCTCCAATCTCGAGTCGAACCCGCGCCTCCCGTCCCGCGCGCGCCCTCACGCGCCTCCCTTTGGTCTTAGGTCCTCTACGGGACCCTTAACGCGACGGTGACGGAGCCCCAGATCAAGGACGAGACCGAGGCCGTGCGGCCGATCTATTATACGACTTTGCTTCGATTGCAAGCTTAGCCGCGCCGCGCGCGCAGAACAAGCTGCTGACGCAGCGCTTCATCATCGTCGGCAGCGCGGCGCTCGTCATCTTCATCCTCCGTGCGCCGCCCCGCGCCGCCTCGCCTCGCCTTGCCGCGCCGCACCTTGACTGGCGGCCGGGCGCGCCAGTCGGGCTCCTGCTGTACGCCTGGGTGTGGCTCCTCAACTCGAAGATCATCGGGCTCACCATCAACCAGCGCGTCAAAAAGGTGAGCAGATCTGAAGGCCGGGGCACCGGCCCGCCGGCCCGCCCGCCTCTGCCGACGCCCCGCGCCCCTCAGGTGGTGCGCCTGCACTACTTCTACCGCGAGGAAGGCCAGAAGCGCACCATCAGGTGCCCCGTCCCCTCCCCCTCCTCCTTCCCCCCTAACCTCCTCCTCGCAGCGGGGCGTTCTTCACGCTGCTCGGGGCGGCGGCCGTCTTCCTCGCCGTCTCCTTCACCGTCGCCCAGCAGCTCACCGCCAACTTCATCGTCACCCAGGTCCCCGAGTCCCTCCCGCCTCCCTTAGCTTTACCTCTCTGACGCCGGGCGCGGCCAGTCGCTGAACCCGGGGGTCTCGCCCTCGCTCAACAACATCCAGGGGGAGTACGGCGTCGTCGCCGGCTTCCGCGGCTACGCGGGGCCCTGCAGGGCCGGCCTCGACGCCAGGGTCCGACCGGGCGGCCACAGGCCTCCGCTAGGCTAACCCCACCCCGGCCCGGGCCGCTCGCCTGCGGTCGACGTCGCGCAGGTGACGCCCGTAGGGATCACGGCGTCTGCCGGATCCGCCGTCATCCGCTCGGGCCGCTCGGCGGACGGCCTCACCTGCATCGTCAGCTACGCATGCAAGTCCTGCAGGCGAGCATGCGCAGTTTTTGCTGCTTCCGGTCTCTAGATCTGGGCGCTAACGCACGCTGACCGTTAACGTCGCCGGCGGGGCGCAGGCTGGCGAACACGGAGGCGCGGACGAGCGCGGGGTTCCTGGTGGAGCTGGCGCCCCCCTGGGCCTCCCCCCTCACCCTCGCCACCGCCGCCGTCGTCCAGTTCGCCGTCCGGGCGCGCCCCTCCACTCCTCCCCCTCCCCCTCCTCCTCCTCTTCCTCCCCCTCCTCCCCCGCCTCCGCTCTGACGCGGGGCCAGCTGCCCGGGGAGACGTCAATCAACGGGACGGCGGCGACGAGCGACGCCGCGCGCGTCTTCCGCGGCGAGGGCGACGTCCGCGTCCCCGTGCGCCCGGGAGCTAAGAAGAAGCTAAGAAGAAGCTAAGAAGAAGCTAAGAAGAAGCTAAGAAGAAGCTAAGGAGAAGCTAAGAAGAAGCTAAGAAGAAGCTAAGAAGAAGCTAAGAAGCTAAGAAGGAGCTAAAGCTTAGCTATAAAGCTAAGCTGAACGCGTTAGAACGCTCCCGAGATCGCTGGCGGCTTTTGACGCTCACTTAATTGATTCTCACGGGCAGGTGACGCTCACGGCGGTGCACTTCGCCGACAGGAACGCGCAGGGGCGCGCCCGCTTCACGGTGCGCTCCGCTGGCATGGGCGGCGGGGATCACCGGATCAACGTTCCGATCGTGGTCTAGATCTAAAGATTGACGGTTCAACGGTTGTTTCCGAGCCCCGCGATCGTATCTAGACGCCTATGAATTATCTCCCTCCACCCCCAAGCTCCCGCGTCCTCGCCGGTCTCTGCCAGGCTGACCGCCGCCGGGGCTCGCAGCCCGGGGTGCCCGGGGTGGACAACACGGAGGCGGAGGTCGGCGCCGACGACTTCCGCCCCGACCTCCAGGTGCGCTCGCCGTTCGCGCTTAGATTACTTTTGAGCAGGCCGCTCAAACCAAACTAGAACTTCAATCTAATTTCAAGTTCAAGCTTTAGCGCGCTTAAACTTAAGCGGGGCGGCGTAACCCTGCCCGCAGGCGCGGAACCGGGTCGCGTTCCGCGTCTCCTTCTCCATCGCCCCCAACTACCTCGTCGTCGACAACAAGGCCAAGAACGTGCGCCCGCCCGCCCGCTCGCGCCGCAACGAGTGCCGTCTCTGTTGACGTCTAGATCTAGTGGGGTTCCTGGATTCCGATATCGGTCTGGCATATATTCGCGCTGACGCGGCCGCGGGGCGGCCCCCCTTCAGACGATCCTGGACTTCCTCTCGGCGCTGTACGCGCTGGGCCTCGCCGCCTTCGAGGTCGTCGCCAAGTGCCTCGCAGGCTACCTCTTCGCCCTCCACTTCCTCCGCGTCCGACCCCGCCCCCTCCTCTTCTATGTATTTATTCCGCCCGAGGCTCACACCCGGGCTCTGCCCGGGGCGCGCAGAAGCACGGGGTGCTGAAGCAGAAGGTGCGGGAGACGACGGAGGACTTCCGCGACGTCAACGAGGTGGCCCTTGTTCATATCTATAGCTTGCTGTATAGAAATCTCCAAGGAGACGGGCTTCAAATAGAACTATGAGACGCCGCCCTCGGCCGCTCACCGCTCCGCGCGGCAGGACGGCGAGGTGGTGCACATCGGGGCGGGCGGGCCGCACGTCCTCGGCCTCGACCCCAAGCTCGAGCTCGCCGGCGGGGGCGGGGGCGGGAAGGGGGGTGGCAGGGGCGCGGCGGCGCTGGCGGCGGCGTGGGCGGCCTCGCGCGCCACCGCCGACGTCCACGTCCACCTCGTCGACCGCGACAAGGGCCAGGCCCCAGGGCGCAGGAGCGCGCCGCCGCCGGCGGACGCGACGGGCGCCGGCTACGACTACGCCCGCCGCGCCTCGGACGGATCGGCGTACACGCCCCTCTCGGCCGGCAGCCTCGACATCGACGTCCGCTCCGTCGAGTGGCCGGCGCCGCCCGAGGCGCCGCGCCCTGGGGACGCCGCCCTCGCCACGGGCGCCTCCGCCGAGGCCGCCGGCACGACCTGCTTCCCCGGCACCCTCATCCCCTCCGTCTTCGGGCCCCGCCCGCCCGGCCAGGGGTCGACGCCCGCGGCCTCCGCCCCGGCGTCCAACGCGGCGAGCGCCGGCGCCTCCAGGCACCGCGCCTACTCGGTTGCGTGATGATTGCATCTGTTGATTTCGGAATGTAAATCAGTTCGTTGGAGCTATAGGTATAACATAAATGAGTTAGATGAAGGTATACGTATACGTATGTTTTGAGTCGTGAATCCCAGCTATAGCTAGTCCCGCATTATAAGTGTAATGTGGTGTTCGGTACTGCATTCTACAGAATTTAAATAGTGCCGCTATGCAGATTAGTATATCCTCAATAAGAGCATAAATGACTTAGTTGCCGCGTTAATAGCCATAGTATAGGCCCTGAGGGTTCCGAGTCCAAATACGCATTAGTTTCTGGCGCAAGTGAATTACGTATACGGTACATTCTGCCATATTGCAGAATATATATAGAAGCCTGCCATATATATACGCATGGCTGGTGGTGCTGTGTTAATTAATATAATATTAACATAAAATGCACACAAGCAGCAGCATGCACACAATTCCGGAAGGCCCCCTCCCCCCCTCCCCCCCCCTCCCCCTCCCCCCCTCCCCCCCCTCCCCCCTCCCCCCCCCCCCAAAATCCCCCCCCGATCGAAGGTTTTCATATACAGCTAGAGGAAAAAGGAATATTTTAATCGTCCAGAGCTCGAGCTCGTGTCACGCGGGGGTCACGCGGGGGGGGGGGAGCTCGTGATATATATATACATATATACTCGTGACCGCAGATTCAGTAAGATACAGATACGTGCGCCCCCGCGCGCGCGGCCATCACCGTGCGCCCGCGCGCGGCCATCACCGGCCCGTCGCAGAGCGCGACGCCGGCGAATCCGCGCGCCGAACTAATTCATTCTCGACAGAGACGGGCCCTGTCACGTCACGTCAGCGACGGGCCCTGCATAAAAATGGATCAAGATCCTGATTCTTCCGGGCCGCCATGGCCATCTCTGCACGTTGATCAGAATCGAAGCGGAGAGGTGAGCAGCGAGTTCGAATGCTCGGAATGCGCGCGGGGCTCGGAATGCGAATGCGGCTCGAATTCGAAATGCGAGCGCGCGTTTCTAAATATTGCATCCTCTTCGCAGCCGGAAGATCCCGTGGCACTGGGCGACGAAGAGGAGGGCGACTGGGAGAATTCCAGGGGGTCGTCCGACGCGGCCTCGAAGGTACCGACGAGTGTTCAGCGAAGCTTAAACCCGGAAGAACTAGCTTCAACTTTGCAGCGCTTGCAGCGCTTGCAAACTGCACCTAATTGATTAAAATAGCAAGCGAAATAGCTGACCTTCCTTAAAGCGTAGCTATATAGCTGACTTTTTCGCGGATTGGTCATTTACGTACGCGTACAAGCAGGGGGGCAAGCCCCCCCGCACCCCCCCATTAACTGATGATCGATATCATGACCGTCGGACATAGCTATAGCGATCGCACGCGAATTCGAAAGAAACTTACACGCAGAAATGAATTTTTTCGGAGGAGGGCCTTGTGGGCCTGCGCACGCGAATTCGAAAGAAACTTACACGCAGAAATGAATTTTTTCGATCTGCAGCTGCAGCTGAACTTCAATCCAATCGAGAAACGCGCAGCGTTGACGTCAGCGCCATACGCGTCGCGTCGGCCGCGCCGACCTCGATCTAGACTCTCAGATCTTGAGCTTCGGAAGCGGAGCTTCGGAAGATCTAGCTATAGATCGGAACTGTTACAATTAGCTATTATATATTTCGAATCTTGCGCAGTTTGCCAGAACGACGGACGTTTTCAGGAGAAAAGAATTCGAATAATCTTCAAATATATACGGTCGCGGCCGCCGGGCACTTCACGATCCGGAGCGGGTGCTCATAAGCAGCGGCTTCGACAAAATCAGGATCACTGCTTTCGCGATCGCAATCGCTGCGTTGACTTCGAATTCGAATTCACCTGCTGATGCGCCGCAGTGCTCCGTCTGCACAAGCTTAAGCATGCGCAGCAGCGCTAGCTACATGCGCAGCAGCACTAGTATGTACGCGGTTGCTAAGCGCAACTGCAGCAACGACAGCTGCTGCTGCTGCTCATGAATCATGATCAGCGGGCCTGCAGCTAGACTGCAGTGCACGGTGTGTTTCGGTTACTTTCCGTTACTTTTCGCTATCCGCCACTTAAGCTGTCCGTTACTTTCCGGAAACGTCCGTTATAATTATCCGCCACTTTCCGTTACTTCCGTTATCTGCCACTTTCCATGCACGCCACTGGCCAGCTTAAACTGCTGGGAAAAACTCGACTCACGCGACAGTCGCGCGGCTCGCGCCACGCCGTGACGTCGACGGCGCCGCGTGGCGGCGGCCACGGCCAGCGCGCGCCGCAGCGCGCCGCTGCGCGCGCGGCGCTACCGGTACCGCGGGCCGCGGTGACACACTGTGACACGTCAACCTGAGTGAAGGAAAATCCGGTACGTCCGATCGGATCGAACCGGTAGTACTACGGTAGTAGTCTGGTACTGGCGAAGGCCGAGGGGTACCGGACCGTCGATCGGATCGATTCGATTTTAATTTGTTTTATAGAAGTTGCCCGACAGTTCACTGAAAGAGTCCTAGTCAAAGTCGACGTCGTGGCCCGGGCTCGCGCCGCGGCGATTGCGACGTCGCGATCGGCTCATGCAATTTGCGAGCACGTGCACGTAGTACCACCGTACTACCACGTACTACGGTACCGTAGTACTACGATCGCGTCCGCACGCATTTGGCGCGCACTACGACTGCGAATCCATGTGGCATGCATTAAATTTCTCAGAGTCTTTAAAACCCAAACTGGAACCGGTTTTCGATCGATCGATTTCGATCCGCGCGCGGCTGGGCAAAATTAAAATTGCGGTTTTTAATTAAATTAACGTGCTGACATTTTGAGTTTAGTTTCACTTGGGGTAATGTGTCTGGCGTTATCGCAGCAGATTTTCGAGAATAAGCGCGGTACCTAATTGTAAATCTGAAGTCAAAATTTAATATTTAATTTGTGATTCTGATGTAATTTACGTTATGCCACACTGTGTTCTCATATGCGTTGACACAACCCTAAGGTAAGTTTTCTGACCTCAATCAAACTACCGAGGATTTTTGGCTCGGCCGTCCCGTGAAGACTGAGTTTTTTTACGGGTGTCCGCATGCGTCATAAGTAATAAGTTATAACTTAGTATTTACAGACCGATCGAGATATCGATATCGGGGCTTCGAGTTCCAGCCGGCGACCTTCGAGTTTCAATTCGAATTCGCGAGAACGCGAGTACGAGCCCTCGGAGAACGCTTCCGAGTCCGCGGCTGAGTCCGAGGACGCCGACGCTGACTCCGATGAGGGCACACGCGCACCTGATATCGATGTGCGTCGAATTGATGATCACGCTAAGTCGGCCCTCGACCTGCAGTCGCACGGTCGCGCGAATGACAACTGCAATACCGCAGTTGAAAGACCCTCGTACTCCGATCGCGAAAGATAAGAGTTCGAAAGAAGTTCGCTACAAAGCCAGGATATGGATTGCAGAGGTGCATTTTCGAAGTCGAATATTTTTCAATTTTGATTCCGGTTGCTAAATTAAATCGAAAAACTCTCAGGACGACGCGGTAGGTCCGGTTGGAAAAGATAAGCTGACTGAGAGCACTATCGGGACCTTCTGCACACTACAGGTGCATTATTTACATTAATTTACAGACAGAGAGGGTTCATTAGTAGCCGGTAAATAGTATCGATATCGATATTTATAGTTAACGGGCTGCAACTCTACTTTGCAGGATGCGCAAAGAGCGCGTGACGCCGCAGTGCTATCCACCTATGGCGAGGACATTGTCCGGCAGTACGAGAATTCGCCAGACAAGAAGACGAAATTGGGGTTGTTCCGCTCGCTAGACGGTGCATCCATGTGCTCGCTCGTGCATGCGGATCCGGATCCGGAGTTCATGCCCGGCCCCGAATTTCGAATCCGACTTTAATTCAATTTTCCGCAGAAATCAAGCGCGACCCGGGCCAGGCTCGCTTCCTCGCAAAGTACGTGACGGCGGAAAGCAACCTCGCGAAGCGGAGGCGGGACGTCCGTCCGGACATATCCGCTGAGGAGGCCTACAGGCTTCTCATGGAGGAGATGCAGAATTCGGGGGATTTGCCCGCCGTCTGCAAATGCCTGAGGCAGAAGCGCACCGGGCGAAAGCAGAAGCCGCGGCCGGCGCCGGCTGCGAAGGGGATTTCGAAGCGGAAATCGTCGCCGGAATCGACGCGGCCAGCGCCAAAGCGGCGCCGTCGCGCCGGCGATGTCGGCTACACAAAATCGCGAGTGACCACGCAGCTTCGCGATTCCGTGAGCGATTCTTCGAACTTCCCCTTGCGCCGCGGCCGGCTACAGCTAGCGCTCTGAATGATATTATAATTATACGCAGAGGGGACGTTGGCTGCCGGCGCCGCGATCGCAGTCGGAAGCAGCGCCCGCTGGCGACGTTAATCATGATCATGATCATGATCGATATCATGATCATGAAGCGCGTCGACTTCGCATTCGATATATACGAATTCTATATATATAAAAGCTTCCTGCTCTCACACGTCGGATCGATCGCAGAATATAGCCGCAGCATCCGGAGGTGCGGCCACGTGCACGGGCGGTCTGCAGCTGCCCTCGAGCTCGAGCTCCTCAAAGGCCTTGCCGGTACAGTACTAGTCATTGCGAATTCATATATATATATGTAATATTAATGCATACGTAATATAAAAAGCACAAACGTGGCCGGCCGCAGGTTTTCGGCGGAATTCGAACGGGCACATGTACACGGGCAACCTCGACGCCCGCAGCGCCGGCCGCTCACGTGCGCACCGTTGGACGTTCATGGGCTCGAGATTTACTTCGCTGAAAATCGATGCTGACGAGATCATGATCATCTCCAGGGCTCGGCGGCAGCCCAACGGATCCGGAGCTCCAAGCCCCTTGAGCTTGGCGGCAAAGCACATTTCATCTCGCCCGCAGGCGAAGCGTCTCGTTCGGCTCCCGGCTGGGCTGCCAGCTCCAAGCGCTCCGCTCCCGAAGACTCCTCGTCCCAGCCTGCCAGTGGCCCGCAACGCCGGCGGAGGCCAGCACCGGCAGAGTCGCCGTCCGCCCCAGTCGACACTCCGGCCCCGCCAGCGGCGGCCCCAGCTTCGGCCCCGCCGGCGTCCGCTCCAGCTCCGGCCCCCCTGGCGGGCGCCCCAGCTTCGGCCCCGCCGGCGTCCGCTCCAGCTCCGGCCCCCTGGCGGGCGCCCCAGCTTCGGCCCCGCCGGCGTCCGCTCCAGCTCCGGCCCCCTGGCGGGCGCCCAGCTTCGGCCCCGCCGGCGTCCGCTCCAGCTCCGGCCCCCTGGCGGGCGCCCCAGCTTCGGCCCCGCCGGCATCCGCTCCAGCTCCGGCCCCCCTGGCGGGCGCCCCAGCTTCGGCCCCGCCGGCGTCCGCTCCAGCTCCGGCCCCCCTGGCGGGCGCCCCAGCTTCGGCCCCGCCGGCGTCTGCTCCAGCTCCGACCCCCCTGGCGGGCGCCCCAGCTTCGGCCCCGCCGGCGTCCGCTCCAGCTCCGGCCCCCCTGGCGGGCGCCCCAGCTTCGGCCCCGCCGGCGTCCGCTCCAGCTCCGGCCCCCTGGCGGGCGCCCCAGCTTCGGCCCCGCCGGCATCCGCTCCAGCTCCGGCCCCCCTGGCGGGCGCCCCAGCTTCGAATTTGGCCCCGCCGGCGTCCGCTCCAGCTCCGGCCCCCTGGCGGGCGCCCAGCTTCGGCCCCGCCGGCGTCCGCTCCAGCTCCGGCCCCCTGGCGGGCGCCCCAGCTTCGGCCCCGCCGGCGTCCGCTCCAGCTCCGGCCCCCTGGCGGGCGCCCCAGCTTCGGCCCCGCCGGCGTCCGCTCCAGCTCCGGCCCCCCTGGCGGGCGCCCCAGCTTCGGCCCCGCCGGCGTCCGCTCCAGCTCCGGCCCCCTGGCGGGCGCCCCAGCTTCGGCCCCGCCGGCGTCCGCTCCAGCTCCGGCCCCCTGGGGGCGCCCCAGCTTCGGCCCCGCCGGCGTCCGCTCCAGCTCCGGCCCCCCTGGCGGGCGCCCCAGCTTCGGCCCGCCGGCGTCCGCTCCAGCTCCGGCCCCCCTGGCGGGCGCCCCAGCTTCGAATTTGGCCCCGCCGGCGTCCGCTCCAGCTCCGGCCCCCTGGCGGGCGCCCCAGCTTCGGCCCCGCCGGCGTCCGCTCCAGCTCCGGCCCCCTGGCGGGCGCCCCAGCTTCGGCCCCGCCGGCGTCCGCTCCAGCTCCGGCCCCCTGGCGGCGCCCCAGCTTCGGCCCGCCGGCGTCCGCTCCAGCTCGGCCCCCTGGCGGCGCCCCAGCTTCGGCCCGCCGGCGTCCGCTCCAGCTCCGGCCCCCCTGGCGGGCGCCCCAGCTTCGGCCCCGCCGGCGTCCGCTCCAGCTCCGGCCCCCCTGGCGGGCGCCCCAGCTTCGGCCCCGCCGGCGTCCGCTCCAGCTCCGGCCCCCTGGCGGGCGCCCCAGCTTCGGCCCCGCCGGCGTCCGCTCCAGCTCCGGCCCCCCTGGCGGGCGCCCCAGCTTCGGCCCCGCCGGCGTCCGCTCCAGCTCCGGCCCCCTGGCGGGCGCCCAGCTTCGGCCCCGCCGGCGTCCGCTCCAGCTCCGGCCCCCTGGCGGGCGCCCCAGCTTCGGCCCCGCCGGCGTCCGCTCCAGCTCCGGCCCCCTGGCGGGCGCCCCAGCTTCGGCCCCGCCGGCGTCCGCTCCAGCTCCGGCCCCCTGGCGGGCGCCCCAGCTTCGGCCCCGCCGGCGTCCGCTCCAGCTCCGGCCCCCTGGCGGGCGTCCCAGCTCCGGCCCCGCCGGCGTCCGCTCCAGCTCCGGCCCCCCTGGCGGGCGCCCCAGCTTCGCATTCGGCCCCGCCGGCGTCCGCTGCAGCTCCGGCCCCCCTGGCGGGCGCCCCAGCTTCGGCCCCGCCGGCGTCCGCTCCAGCTCCGGCCCCCTGGCGGGCGCCCCAGCTTCGGCCCCGCCGGCATCCGCTCCAGCTCCGGCCCCCCTGGCGGGCGCCCCAGCTTCGGCCCCGCCGGCGTCCGCTCCAGCTCCGGCCCCCTGGCGGGCGCCCCAGCTTCGGCCCCGCCGGCGTCCGCTCCAGCTCCGGCCCCCTGGCGGGCGCCCCAGCTTCGAATTTGGCCCCGCCGGCGTCCGCTCCAGCTCCGGCCCCCCTGGCGGGCGCCCCAGCTTCGGCCCCGCCGGCGTCCGCTCCAGCTCCGGCCCCCCTGGCGGGCGCCCCAGCTTCGAATTTGGCCCCGCCGGCGTCCGCTGCAGCTCCGGCCCCCCTGGCGGGCGCCCCAGCTTCGGCCCCGCCGGCGTCCGCTCCAGCTCCGGCCCCCCTGGCGGGCGCCCCAGCTTCGGCCCCGCCGGCATCCGCTCCAGCTCCGGCCCCCTGGCGGGCGCCCCAGCTTCGGCCCCGCCGGCGTCCGCTCCAGCTCCGGCCCCCCTGGCGGGCGCCCCAGCTTCGGCCCCGCCGGCGTCCGCTCCAGCTCCGGCCCCCTGGCGGGCGCCCCAGCTTCGAATTTGGCCCCGCCGGCGTCCGCTCCAGCTCCGGCCCCCTGGCGGGCGCCCCAGCTTCGGCCCCGCCGGCGTCCGCTCCAGCTCCGGCCCCCCTGGCGGGCGCCCCAGCTTCGGCCCCGCCGGCGTCCGCTCCAGCTCCGGCCCCCTGGCGGGCGCCCCAGCTTCGGCCCCGCCGGCGTCCGCTCCAGCTCCGGCCCCCTGGCGGGCGCCCCAGCTTCGGCCCCGCCGGCGTCCGCTCCAGCTCCGGCCCCCTGGCGGGCGCCCCAGCTTCGGCCCCGCCGGCGTCCGCTCCAGCTCCGGCCCCCCTGGCGGGCGCCCCAGCTTCGGCTTTTTTTTTGCAAAAGTGGACGTCGCATTGATACACCACGGCACATGTATCAATGTTCTACGTGACGTTCCCTTCCGACCGGTGCGCCCCAGCTTCGGCCCCGCCGGCGTCCGCTCCAGCTCCGGCCCCCCTGGCGGGCGCCCCAGCTTCGGCCCCGCCGGCGTCCGCTCCAGCTCCGGCCCCCCTGGCGGGCGCCCCAGCTTCGGCCCCGCCGGCGTCCGCTCCAGCTCCGGCCCCCCTGGCGGGCGCCCCAGCTTCGGCCCCGCCGGCGTCCGCTCCAGCTCCGGCCCCCCTGGCGGGCGTCCCAGCTCCGGCCCCGCCGGCGTCCGCTCCAGCTCCGGCCCCCCTGGCGGGCGCCCCAGCTTCGGCCCCGCCGGCGTCCGCTCCATGCAGACAGCAAATGGAGCTGCCGCCCGTGGCGATCGACCGGGAAAGAACAAAGGTCGTCCTTCAGTTCGCCGAATGGCCCTGCAAAGAAAACGAGGATCCTGTGGATCTGGTGCGGTGCCAGTTCCCTGCCTGCTCTCGCGAGATCTAGAGTGTATATGTGCTGCGAGCACCTGATCATGAGCTGTGCTCTATCGCGCGTGCGCGCGCAGGCGCTGCCGGAGGACATGAAAGTTCGGGACGTCCTCGCCAAGCTGAACGACATCGACGACTTCGCCGATCCCGAGGTGGCCCCTGCAATTTGAAACTTAGATAATTACAATTCACCCACCGCCGCGCGTGCAGCGCCCGTTCACGAAGCTGCTGAGCTGGAAGGAGGGTCAGCCGAAGCCGCAGCGCGTGCGCGACGGGCTCGCTGTCGCGGACTTGATCAACCGCCTCTACTACGTGGCGCGATCGGACCCGCCCCACGCTTGAATTACAGTGGTCCATGCAGGCCCCAGGCGCCCGGCCATCACTCGAGCTCACTGTGCTCGAGATCGCTGTGATTTTGACATCAATGCACATGACAATGCTCTAGATCTAGCTATAGATACGAGTTTGATCTGAAATCAATCTAGATCTGTAGATGCGGATCTAGACGACATAATCTACAGCGCTAGCGCTGTTTTGGAAAAGACGTCGACGCAAATGAAAACTTCGAAAGGGGAGCTCGCGGCGGCAGGCCGCGCCGTGGCCGTGGCCGGCGCAGCGGCGATGCGGAGATCGAGGTCCTGGAGGGCGGGGGGCGAGGCGGCGAGGGCGTCGGCGATCGCCGCCGCCCTCGCGCGGGACGCCGGCGAGCTCGAGGGCGGCAATCGCGAGGCGTGCACGTGCACGTGGGCCCGGGCCCGCAACTGGCGGCTCAGCAGCTGCAGGGGGGCGTCGGGAGAGGGGCCCCGCGCGGCCGAGGCACGTCGATCTGCACGCGGGAGGCCTAGGGCGTTGCTCATGATATCGATCAGCGGCTCTTGCAATTGGCCGCGCGCGAGGAGACGGCCGCGCGGACAGGCGGCGCGCCGGTAGCTTCCCTGAGCTTCGAGCTCTCTACGCTGAAGCGTACGCTGAGCCCAAGAGAGCTGCAGAATCCTGCGAACGCGTGGCCTCGAGCGCGGGCGCGGACACTAGTAGACTGGGGTATGAAGTGGCACTATCCGGACACTACCCCAACAATATTTATATTGCCAGGAAAGTGTCAGCCGTCTGACACCATCCTGACTTTACTCTGACAGTATCCGGATAGCGCAAAATTTAGACTGCTAATGCCGAAGCGAACTCGGAGACTAGACCAGCAGCCGCCCCAGCACTCGATTTTGACTCGATCCCCAGCACTGCTGCTGATTAAGTGCTCCCTAGCCTCGGGATAGTGTCGGAATAGTGTCAGAGGGCCTGACATCATTTCGACACCAGTCTGACAATATAACATCTAGAAAACTAGACACGAACTCCAAAAAAGCGCGGAGGGCGCTCCATAAAACTAAACTAGCGAGGGCGCACCAAAAAAGCGCGGAGCTCCGCTGTAGCTTCGCGTGGAGAGCTCGCCTGCCCCGGCGAGCTCGTAGCTTCGCTGCCGCCCTGGCGAGCGCGCACCCGATACGCCGGGAGCTCCTCAGCCGTTTCGCGTGGGGAGCTCGCCTGCGAAATCTGGACAAGCAGAACTCGAGGTTAGATGCAGGCTAGTGCGCGGGATAAGAGAACGCGCCCGCGGCAGCGATTCCCGTGGCCCAGCGGCCCGGCAACGGTGCCAGGAAGTCGTCTCTAAAAGTGACCTGCCGGACCGGATACTATGCTTTTTTAACTCGTATTGAAGCGCTCTATAAGCCCCCGTGGTCGGCCGAAAGTCGGGTCTCCCCCCCCTAGGGACCCCTCGAACCTGGGCGAGCGCGGCGACGTCGAGGTCGTCGTCGAGGAAGGAGCGGCGTCGTCGAGGGCGGAGGACCCGCTCCCGCGCGGCCGTTTCGCGAGCATCTGAGGCGAGGATCACGGCAGTGCGCAGCGATTGGGGCGGGGGCGCACGGGTGCGGCCGCGCGGCCATGAAACTGCGGCGGGGGTCGGCGCTCGGGCGCAGCGCGGCCACGGGCGCGGCTCGCCTGCAATACGACCGAACGGAGAGATGATGAAGAGCGTTCAGCGTGCGCGCTGCAGCCAGGCGCTCTCGAAGCTGCAAGAAATCCGCATCCTGCCTGCCAGCCTGCGCGGAATCGCGTCGGGTCGGGCAGAAAGCATGCGAGTTGGCGTTCTTACATCGGTTTAATGTCCGTGTGATGTAGAGGGGGGAGTTGCGCTTCAACTTGGCAGGGTTAGCGACTTCTCCCGAACTCGGGAAGCGGAGAGCGGCAACGGGAGCTCGCGGGGACCGATCCATTGCTCCAAGCATCCCACGTAGCTCTCTGTGAGCTGCTGAGCGCCAGCGGCCTGCCGCGATGCCGCACTCATCATGGCGGTGTCTGTGGAGGAGGTTGCGGCGTCCGCGGCGCTCTCCACTGTTCATAGCTACTGTCTCCGGTGCATAGCTGCACTCGCCGCTCGTCTTGCATGCCTCTAGCTAAGAGCGAGGTCTTTCAGCTGGGGTACCGGTTTGGCCGGGGTACACAAGCCGCAAATATCGGAGCCCTCGCTGCGCACTCCTGCGCCCTGCGGCGCCCGCGGGCGAGCCGAGCGTGTAGCCGAGACCTCTCTATGCTGCGTGCACATCGTACGCGTGCAGGTAGGCAGCGAGAGCGGGCCGCGGGCGGACTTCGTCGAAGCAGGTCCGCGGCCTGTCCCTCGCGAGCTGCCGGCCTCTCGGCACACTCGTTGCTCATCAGAAAGCTTTAGGAAGCGGGCAGGTTCCGCCCGGAGTCCCGAACGGCATTGTCCGCAGCCCGCCAGGTCCGATCCGCGGAACGCGGCTAAACTCGTGCTCTCGGACGCCCTGCGGTCGCTCTCTGGGCTATTCTTGCTAATCTTCTCGCGCAGGAGTGCTTGACGGGCCCGTGCTCTCGTTTCCGTGGTGACCCGCGACCGCACGACTCGCACTTCACACTTCCTGCAGCTGCAGGCTGCAGCCCCGCGCGACTTCGCCTCCTCGCGATGAAGGTACGCGCTCCTCCCGGCCGGCCGCTCGCCGCCGCCCGATCCCCGCCGGGGCCCGCTCGCCCTTGCTGACTCGCGGCCCCAGATCTTCGCCTGCTTCGAGGCGTGCAGCCCCGCGCGAGTTCGCCTAGCGATCCTCGATGAAGGTACGCGCTCCTCCCGGCCGGCCGCTCGCCGCCGCCCGATCCCCGCCGAGGCCCGCTCGCCCTTAAAGCTTGCTGACTCGCGGCCCCAGATCTTTGCCTGCTTCGAGGCGTGCAGCCCCGCGCGACTTCGCCTCGCGATCCTCGATGAAGGTACGCGCTCCTCCCGGCCGGCCGCTCGCCGGCGGCGCCCCGTCCTTACAGCCTACGCGACCGTCCTTACAGCCCCCTCCCGCCCCGCCCCTCCGCGTACCCGTTTCGCCCTGCCCCGCCACGGCTCTAGCGTTCCGGCTCCGCCTCTCTGCTCGCCCGCCCCCGCCTTGCCCCGACCCGCCTTAAGCTTAGCGCCCCCACTCACTTGATCGCGGCTTGCTAATGTTCTCCCCTTTTGCAGGCGCGTACTTCATATATATGGAATCCACAAGGCGGATCAGATCGGGCGCGACAAGGCGGCGGGCGGGCGACAATGCGGTAGCGGTAGCAAGCATAGCAGTGCTAGCGCAGCGTTTGTGACATTAATTTGACACTACCTTGATATTAAATGCGACACCACTCTGACACTATAAATATACTGTCAGGATAGTGTCTGGATGCGCCATTTTAGAGTCAGGATGGTGTCAGGGCTGACACTTTCCTGACAATATAAATAGTGTCAGGGTGGTGTCCGGATAGTGCCACTTCCTACCCCAGTCTACTAGTGGGATCGGGCCGGGCCTCATCCTACTTAGGGCAGGCCCTCGAGGAGGGATTCCGCCTGCTGCAGGCGACGGCGAGCCTGCGACGAATGAGGTCGTGTGATGCTCGCACCGGCCGCGGTACCGGCGCCGATCCAACTCTGTCCTCGCGCGCTTCGTCGGCCGCTTCATTGTTCGCCGGAGGCTCAGCGCACAGGGCTATCGGCAAGTTCGACGGCAACTTTCAGGGCTTCCGCTGTTTCGACCCGGCGGCCGCGGTCGGGGGGTACTCGCTCGAAGCGCAACCTGGTTTCGCCCATCTACGACGTCGACGCCATGATATCATCCATTCTCGGTGCGCTGCAGTCCCACAGCAAGCCATTCCAGGCCAGTTCTCGAACCTTCGCCCCGTCGCCAACTGCGGCCGCACCCGTTAGCTCCTGGCTTGCCTTACCAGCCATTTCCCTCCTGTATACATACATGGCCGACTTTCAGCGCGCTCGCTGACCGGGCAACCGAAATGGATGGACCGGGCGGCCGGGTCGCGCGCATAGAACATTCGATCGAATTCGCGGCGCGCGCCCCGCGTCCGCCTAGCTGACGTGCAGCGTGCGCTCAGGTGCCAGCTCGGGATCGGCTACAGCCAGCTCGGCGTCGGGCGGCTTCAAAGCGGCGCCCAGCCGGCCGCCGCAGCTGCAGGGCCTCGCGCGCCGGCGCCGGCGCCGGCCCCGCGGACCCTAGCGCGTGGATGACCCCCGAGCAGCGGAGGATCTGGGAGCAGCAGAAGCAGCGGACATCTTCGGCGGCCGGCATCTCAAGCTGGCAGGTGCGCTAGCGCATATATAGCTGGCCAAGGCCGCGGGCCCGCCGGCGCCTACCCCTAGCTATAGGCCTGGCCTGGCCTGCAGCTCAGCGGCTGCCACGCGCGCGTTCTCTGACGTCGACTCGCCCTCGCCCGCTCGATCCGGCCCGCCTTCGGACGCCAGTCGTCCCATAACAAGGTGACCCCTGCGCCGCTCTGATCCCGGCCCCGCTGCCGACTGAGCCCGCGACGTCGACCGCCGCGGCACTGACACTGCGACCCTGCATGCGCAGTATCTATGATATCGATGGTGTTAACATTATGCGGCATTGATCAAATGTGGAGCTGATATCGATACGGGATCGGATCCCGGAGCTGGCCAGCTGGGGGCCCGGGGCGCCGCCTCGCGGCCCTCAGCCTGTGAGCTCCGAAGATGGCCTCGGCTCCAAACCTCTCAATTAACTTCAGGGCACAGCAAGAGTACACGATGAGTACAGAGTAGTCGTAGGGTTGTAGAATGCATAGGAGGCGGACTCCGAGTCTAATGATACAGCGCGGGGCGCGGGGCGCCCCAGCGAGGGGGGCTACCAAGATACAATGTGTCTGTACAGCGCGGGCCGGTCGACGTCACGCCGGGAGCTCGCACTCGAGGACCGGGTGGTTGCCAGGGGTACCATCGTCCAGCTCGAACAGCAGCTGAAGGTGTACCCCCGAGTCAGCGCGGGCCAGATGATGTAGCCCCGTACAGGGAAAGGGGGGGAGGGTACGCGCCTCGTCCTCGCGGATCTGCTTCTCGACGGAGTCGACCCAGACGTGCCGGACGCGCATGACGGCGGGGGCGCAGGGCATGCCCCCGACCGTGACGAGGGTGACGGAGTGGAGCGTACCCCCCGGCGCGGCGACGTGCGGGCGGGTGCGGGGTACATGGGCGGCGTTGACGTGGACCACGCCGTGCTCGTCCCGGTGCACCATGCGCCGCATGCCCTGCGTTCGGGTTAAGAAGGCGGCGCCCCGCCGGCCGGCGCCGCCCCTGGCGCTGTTGTGCACCTGCTTGTTCTGGAGGAGCCGGTGCATGTGGCCGAACGCCGAGAGGAGAACGGTGCGTGGGGCGCCGGTATCCCCCTCCGCAGCTTTCTCCAGCTCCTCCCGCGTCCATCGCATCGCCTCCGCCAGGTCTGCCGAGGGGCGGCACGGGTGAGCGAGGGGCCAGCGGGGGGTACCCGGCGGCCTGGCGGGGTGGAGGTACCCGGGTCGCCTTGGTCGCCGCCGGGCGTGTTTCCCCTTTGGAGGTGTGCGTGAGAGGGGCCGGCGGGGGCGGGGGCAGAGCGGGACGGGCGCGGTCACCAGTCGCGCCCGACGGGGTCCGAGGGCCTGTCGCCGAGGCCGTAAGGGCCGTTGTGGCTGCCCCGCTGGGTCAGCGCGACGCGGCGCAGCGAGGGCCGGAGGGGTGGCGAGGGGGTACGCCGCACCTGAGGAACACGAGGTTCCGGCACCGCGCGCGCTTTGCCGCCTCAAACTGCGGCGCGCCGCGGCCGTCAAGGGGAGGGGTAGATGGGTGGAGGTGCGGTGGCGGGGCGGGGGGCGGGGAGGGGGTACGGCGCACGATCTTGAGGGAGGAGGCCTCGGCGGTGGGCACGCCGCCGAAGTAGCGCTCGAAGAAGGGGGCGCAGTGGGCGGGGAAGGCCCCGCCCCAGGAGCAGGGGCGGCCGCCCACCACGCTGATGTCCAGCTCCGGGAAATCGCGTACCCCGAAGCCCACGTGGTCCTCGCCCAACGACTCCAGGATCTGCGAAACGGGCGGGCGGGCGGGCGGGCGGGCGCGTGAGCGGCCGCTGGAGCGCGGCGCGCGGGGCGCGGCGGGGCGCACCCGGCCGAAGCGGTCGTCGTCGTGGCCGTCCTCCCCGCCGAAGCGCTCTATGTACTTGTTCTTGCCCCAATTGTCCATCGAGTACCTTCTCGCCGCAGAGCGGGGCCCCGTCGGCGGGCGGCGGGCGGGCGGGCGGCGGGGCCCGCGGTGCGGGGCGGGGCGGGGCGGGGCGCACTGGGCGTCATGGTTGCCGAGCACCACGCACTTCGGCAGGTCGTACGACGCGATCTCTCTTATCAGCGCCTCATTCTCCTCCGCTGCGGCCCGGGGCGCGAGTCAGCGAGCGCGGCGGCGGCCCGCCACAAAGCAGCTGCAGCGCCCACCGAAGTCGCCGACGAACAGGGTCAGGTCCGGCCGAAGGGCCCGCAGCACATCCACGTCGGCAGGGCCCCACCTGCGCAGGAAGCGCGGTCAGAACGCCGCGGGCGGCTCGCGGCCGCAACTGCTCACTGCTCGTGCACGTCGCCGATGACAGCGAGCAAGATCTCGTGGTCGTCGGTCCGAGCGGCCGCATGCTCGGCGGCGACGAACGTCGCGCCGGACCGCTGAGACCCTCCCGCGGGCGCCGGGCCGGGCCAGATGCCGAAGGCCACCAGCCGTGCTTTCCTCCGGACTGGTGTTCCCGTGGCGAACACGTTAAAGCTCAAGAACGGGCTCGAACGCCTCCTTCGCCGCTGAACATGCCCGCGATCGCTGGCCTGGTTTGCCGATTGCAATTGCCGGCACGCGGCAGGCGCCGGCACGGCCCCGCGCGGCCGCAGCCGGGGCAGCGGCGCAGCCGGGGCCGCGAAGGAGCTCATGCCAAGCTTAGTACGGTCCAAGAGAGCCGGCGGAACCACACGAGACCGGTACCAATGAGTGCCCCAGAACGCCGGGTACAGCAAACCGAAGTTGGCCGCTGGCGCAGCTGCAGCTGCTGCTCAAGCTACACTGCGTTAATTCGCGGCCGCAAACCGACTTTGGCAGGGAGCAAGCATTCCGTGCGCTCAGCTGCAGCGACGTACATGGAGCTCGACGAGCTTCCCGCGCGAGCCGCGGCCCGCCGGGACGACGCCGAGCTCGAACCCATGGGCGCGCCTCGGCCGAGCACAGTAGAGCGGCTTTACCCTAAATGCGTGTGGGTTATCATCGCCGTCGAGTTCTGCGAGCGCTTCAGCTACTACGGGTTCCGCGCCATCCTCGCCCTGTACCTCAACGACGCCCTCAAACTCACGGAGGACGAAGGCGCGCCCGCCGCTGCACGCTGCAGCTTGCAATTGTCCCTCCCGTCTACTCGCGCTGACCTTTCGCTGCAGCATCGCAGGCGACGCACGCCTTTATTGTTCTCAACTACCTCTTCCCTCTGCTCGGCGGTGCCGGCGCCCGCCCTGTCCTCGCGCCGCCGCGGCGCTCGCTGACCCGGTCCGGCGGGCGGGCGCGCGCGCGGCAGGCTGGATCGCGGACTCGTACGCCGGGCAATACTCGACGATCCTGTACCTCTCCGCGGTCCACTGCGCGGGAAACGCCGGCATGGCCCTAGTCTCCCTCTCCAGCGCCGTTCGCCCCGCCGCTTCATTTCCCGCCGGGGGGCGAGGAGCCTGACGGCGTACCCCCCCCCAGATCGGCGATCCCCCTCGCCGCTGGCCCACCTACATATCCCTCTTCCTCGTTGCTGTCGGGACGGGCGGGATCAAACCATGGCGCGCGCCCCCCATTGCCGCGCCTTCCCCCACCATCTTCTCACGTACCCCCCAGCGTCTCGGCCTTCGCGGGGGACCAGTTCAGGGCGGGGCAGGACGTGGAGCTCAACCGCTTCTTCTCCTGGTTCTACATCTCGTGCGCCGCGTACCCTCCCCCCCGGCCCCCAATCCCGAACCCGTATCCACCTGACTCCCTTCGCGCCCTCCCGAAAAGGATCAACGTGGGGGCCCTGATCAGCATGTTCGTGGTGCCGATCGTCCGCGCGAAGGCCTCCTACTCGCTCGCCTTCGCCCTCGCGGCCCTCCTCATGTTCGCGTACCCCCCTCCGAAGGCGCGCGCACGTACCCCCCGCGACCGGGCCGGGCCCCGGGCAGGTTCGTGGCGTTGTTCCTCTTCGTGCTCGGGCGGCGGGTCGCCGGCTACGTCGGTGCGCGTACCCCTGTCCCGTCCAGGCCGACTGAGCCCAGGCCTGGGCCGGGCTCGGCTCGGCTCGGCTGAGCGTCGCGGCAGAGAAGCCGCCGCAGGGGAACGTGATGGGGCAGGTTGCTCGGGTACTCCTTTTCTCCCTGAAGGGCCGCCGCGCCATCGGCTCGGCCCAGGCCGGCGCCGCCTCGGCCCCGCGCGGCCCCGCGCCCCGCGGCTCCTGGCTCGATGCCGCCCGGCCCCGCTACGGCGACCACATCGTCGACGCGGTACCCCTCCGACGTGCTGCGCGTACCCCCTGCTGCTCCGCTCACGTACGTATACCCCCAGATGCAGGACCTGGGGCGCGTGGCGCTTATCTTCGCGCCCGTGCCCGTCTTCTGGTCGCTCTACGACCAGCAATCTTCCACGTGGACGGTGCCCCGAGTGTACCCCCGCCTCGGCTTCCGGCCCCCACCTGAAAAATGCCTCGTACCCCAGTTCCAGGCGTCGCACATGGACTGCAAGCTGGGCGGCCTTGAGATCGAGCCCGACCAGTGCGGATTCCTCCGCGCCCGTACCCCCGCTTGACGAATTCCCGCCGAGAGGACCCCTCCGCAGGGTACAGAACCTGAACTCCTTCCTGATCCTCGTCCTAGCCCCCCTCTTCGACCAGCTCGTGTACCCCTTCTTTAGGGTACGCGGCTGCCCCGCCTGCAGCCACGAGCGCGCCGAACGAATCCCGTACCCCCAGAGCCGCGGGATGGGCGCGATCGTGCACCCCCTGAGCCGTATGGCCGGCGGGATGCTTTTCGGGTTCGCACATACCCCCACCCGAAACTCCGTACCTCCGCAGATCAACCTTCCCTTTCTCAGAGCCGCGGCGTTTGTGATGAGCGGAGTGGTCGAGGTGCCTTTCTGTTCGACTCGGTAATCTCGAAGCCGCCCCGCGCGGGTTCGAACCCGGTCTGCGTGCGCAGGGCTGGATCGTCGCGGGGGCGAGCGTCAGCGTCGCGTGGCAGGTACCCCAGTACATCCTCATCACCATCGGCGAGGTGCCGCCCCTCCGCCCGCCCCTGAACCATCCCTGTACCCCTCCCTCACGTACGCGTACCCCCCTGCGCCCAGGTGCTTCTCTCGATCACGGGCCTGGAGTTCGCCTACGTGAACGTTCGTTCGCCCCCCCCCTCCCCCCTCCCCCTCTACCCCCGTCCGATCGCCCCCCTCCCCCCCTGCAGGCGCCGGCGAGCATGAAGTCGGTCGTCTCGTCCCTCTGGCTCCTCACCTCCGCCCTCGGCAACGCCCTCGACGTCGTGGCGCGTACCCCCCTCCCCCTCCCCCCCCTTGTCTCTCAGACGGGCTGGCTATCAGGTCTTCGAGCTGAACCCCTTCTCCAACGTGCGCCCGCTCCTGCCTTCCCTTCCCCTCCGACTTGACCCGCGTTCGAATCCAGGCGGGGCGGTACTACTTCTTCGCCGCGATGCAGGTCGCCGTCTTCGCGCTCTTCGTCCTCTGCGTCCGGTCCGAGTACCCTTCTTCTCCCGCGCTCCAATCCGACCGGTACCCCTCACCTTTGTTGTTCCAGGGCGGCGGGGGGGCTCGAGCGGCCGCCGCGGACGCCGCCGCCTTCCTCGGACCGCCTCGGGCGGACCAGCGAGGACTGGGGGGACGAGCCGCTGGTTCCTCCCCCCCATACCCCTCCCCCCGCCGCCCCCGGTACCCCCTAAACACGAGCGGGCGCGTGCGCAGGTGGGGTGGCGGAGCCCGGATGCGGAGGAGGCCCTCCCGAAGCGGCGGCCGAGCGGCGAGGAGGAGAGGGCGGGCGCCGTGGGCGGCATGGGCCTCGCACTCCGCACAGAGTCGCGATAGCGGATGCCTGCAGCTGTATGGGTAGAAAACACGTACGTATGCATTTTGATAGAGATATGGAATACACGTGCTGGGTTCGATTCAAATACTGCTGACTGCGGACGGTGCTGGTACAGAGAGGAATGAAAAGCTCAATTAAGCTTGCCGTAATAAGATCGATGATATCGATCAAGATAGGAAATACTTGGGTCCGCTCGCTGGACCCGCCTGCGGCTGGCGCTGGCGCTGCAGTGCTGTTTGAAAGTACCTAAGATAGCGGTGCTAATACCGTGCTACAGCTACGTACACGGGATCGGGCGGACTCGCGCCGCCGGCCCCCTGCAGCTGATCACTTGGCGGCCTTCTTGGGCGGGGCGGCCATGGGGATGCGCTTGTCCACCACCTCGGGCAGGCGCCACGCGTCCTCCTCTGCGAACGAAGGTAAAGGGACATACAGGGGGGAGGAGGAGCAGGGGGGTACGGCGGCACCGAAGGCGGGGAGGGCGCTGTTGTTGGGGCGCGTGAGCACCAGGTGCAGGTCGCCCAGCGTCCGCGTCGCGAAGCCCGCCTGCGGGGGTACGGGAATTGATATGAGAGGGAAGCGGGGGGGGGAGATTTCAAGGGGGATACACACGTACCTCGCAGTACGCGAAGTAGTACACGAACTTGCGGAAGAAGACCTCATTGAAACCCAGGGCCTTGACCTGGGGCGAGGTACGGCGTCATTTGCGGTCGGGGGGTGGAGCGCGGGCGCCGGCGGGCGCTCACGTCGTCCTTGCGCTTCTCGAACGTGTGGCGCCACTCGCGCAGCGTCCGCGCGTAGTGGAAGCCGATGTCCTGCGCCGAAAGCTCGAACGGCTGCGCCGAAAGCGGGAGGGGAGGGGTACGGACCTCGAGGTGGTGGATCATGAGGTTGGAGGAGCGCGTGATGGAGTTGAGGAGGCACGTGAGGGAGGGGCAGAGCGAGCCCGGGAAGATGTGCTTCTGGATGAAGTCTACCCCCTGCGGCGGCCCGCGCGTGAGCTCACCTTACTTACCACTCCGCGGGGGGTACGCGCACCTGGCGGTAGTACTCGAAGCGCTGGTCGGGGGTCGTGATGACCTGCGCCCCCGGAAATGAGCCGAAAAAGGAGCGCAAAGGAAGGAAAAGGAAAAGGAAAGGAAAGGGAAGGCTCGGGCCTGGATGACGGCGACGCCGTCGGGCTTGAGGAGGCGGTCGATGGACGAGAAGTAGGCGTCGTAGAACTCGTACCCCACCGCCTCCAGCATCTCGATCGAGACGACCTTGTCGAACTGCGCGGCGCGCGAGGAAGTCAGCGACTCTCACCTTCTTCGCCTTACTGAGAGAGCGCACCTGGCCCTGCATGGTGCGGTAGTCGATGAGCTTGACCTGGATGCGGTCCGAGATGCCGAGCGCCGCCGCCCGCGCCTCGACCTGCCGGAGGGGCGTCAGAACAGGAGCCGGAAGGAAGAGAAGGAGAGCCTCGAACGAACCTCGCGCAGCTGCTCGATGGAGAGGGTGATGCACGTGACCTGGCGGGCGGGCGCCGGCGCTCGGCGAGGGAACGGGGCGGAGCTCGAGGGTACTTAGACGGATGGGAGCGCACGCGGCAGCCGGTGGTCTGGACGGCGAGGCAGGCGAAGGAGCCCCAGCCGCAGCCGACCTCGAGCACGTGGTCGTCCTTGCAGATGCGGGCCTGCGTGCGGCAGGGGCGCGGTCGGGGTCGGGAGGCGCGGCCGGCCGGCGAGAGCGGCGCAGACCTTGCGGATGATGTGGAGCAGCTTGTTCCGCTGCCCATCCTCGAGCGTCTCCGAGTCGCTCCGGAAGAGCGCGCAGCTGAGGCGGCGGGCAGCGAGGTCAGGTGCGGGAAGGCAAGAGAGCCGCGCGGGGCGGCCGGAGCTGCTGCGCACGAGTAGGTCATGTCGGGGGAGAGGAAGATGCGGAAGAGGTCGTTCGAGAGGTCGTAGTGGTCCTGGATGTTCTGCGGGGCGGGCGCGGGCGCGGATCGGCGGCTGCACGGGCACGCGAGCACGCAGGCGGGCACCTTGGCGCTGCCGCTGAGCGTGTTCTTCCGGCGGCTGTGCATGTAACCGTTGAAGAGGCGCCCGAGGAACGAGAGCACGACGTCCTGCGCGCGGCGGGATCAAATTCCCCGCGCGGCTCAACGGTTCGCGGGGCGGGGCGTGGGCGTGCGCGGCGGCTGCGCATCGCGCTGCAAGGCGCGAGGACGGGGCGAACCTTGTCGCTGATGGCCTGCAGGTCGCGGTTCGCGATGAGGACGCGGAAGAACGCGACGAGGTCCGAGCACTCGAAGTCGCCGTGCATGTATGCCTCCGAAATGCCGATATCGGCATCCATGAGCACCCGCCAGAAGAAGCTGTCCGGCCGGACCAGCTTGAGCTCGACAGTGAGCGCGCTGTCCTTGCACGTGGGGTCCCCAAAGGTCTGGACCGTGCCGTCTGGGTACTGTAGGCGCAGGCAGCCGGCCTTGAGCCTCGACATAGTGTCCAGAACGAGGCGCCGCGCAACGAAGTGCGCCCCCGCCTCGATGCGGCTGCCGACGACCGGAATCTTCGTGACGAGCGAGGCGGCGCCCGCAATAATCGACGCAGCCATGGTTTAGAGCTGCAACTGCCGAAACTGAACTGGGGCTAGCTAACGATCGGCCGCGCGCGCTGGCGTGTGCCAAATGATGCGTTGCGCAGGGCACGCGGGTTGCGCTCGGGCTGACCTAAGAAAGCGGCTGATGCTGCGCGGCGACCGGGCGCTGACCTACAACGATGCACTGGCTTGCACAGAGTCGGTTGCGTACCCCCCCCCTAGCGGACTGAGCCGGACTCTCCGACCCTGAACCGCGCCGAGCGCAAGACGCCGAGTGCGCACCATCTTACCGGCCGGGCAAACCGTGTACTGTTGAACCCTGCCGCGAACGGCGAGCCCCGCAGTTCACGCGTCCTGCCCGAGCAATGCTGCTCTCAGCGCCGTTCGCGCTGCACCAGTGGCGTGAGGTGCTTCCTTCGTCGTCAGCAGCGATCGGTTCCGTCGCCGCCGCAGCCGCCCTAAGCGCCTACTACAGTTACCGGCGGGTCCACTGTGCGCACGCGCCATGCGCCTACGCGCAGCGAAGCGCTGACCGTTTCGCTCGCATGTGCCTACGCGCAGACGGCGCAGAAAAGTTTCCGGACGGTGCGCGCGCCCGGGGAAAGCGCTGCGACGCTTGGCGCATGGGCACGCGTCCGGCGCTCACGCGCGCGCGCAGACGGGCTCGACCGCGGCGACTATGCAGCGCTTTGGGACGTAGACGCGAAGGAGGAAGAAGGCTACTTTCTCGAGGTGGAGGGGTCGCTGCCCCCGGAAATCGGTGCGCGGCGCCGCGCGCTCGCGCCGTCTTTCCTCGAGCGCCGCGCAGTCGGCACGCTGTTCGTGAACGGCCCGGGATCGGTGCGCATCGGCGGGCAGTTGATTCATCCGTTCGACGGTGCGCCGCGGCGCGCGCGGCCTCGCCATCGATATCCGAACGCGAGGGTCCGGGGCCGGGCAGGCCACGGGTTCATCCGGCGCTTCAGCGTCGCCGGCGGCCGCGTGCACTTCTCCAGCAGATACGTGCAGGCGCGCCCGCTCTCCTACTCTCTCCCTCCGTGCCCTTCTGCATCTCACCCTCGCCGCCGCAGACGGAGGCGTACCGGGTCGAGAGCGAGGCGGGGAAGGTCATGTACAGGTCGGCGTTGCGGTACCCCCCTCCAGTGCGCGGCCGGCCCCGCCGACGTCGAGCGCAGGGGGTTCGGCACACTCAAGCCCGGGGGCGTCCTTCGGAACGCCTTCGACTTCCGGCCCAAGAACGTCGCGGTACCCCTTCCGCTCCCCTTCTTGGCCCCTCGCCGCCGGCCCGCCCCGGCCGCTAAACTAGCGATTCCTAGAACACGAACGTCGTGCTCTGGAACGGAAGCCTGTACGCCCTCTGGGAGGGTGCGGTACCCCTCCACCGCATCCCCTCCCCCCCCTCCGCTAAATGAATTGGGCAGGGGGCAGGCCGCACCGGATCGACCCCGCGACCCTCGAGACTCACGGGCCGGACGACCTCTCCGGTGCCATCGGGGTACGCTGATCCTTCCATCCTTCTCCCCCGCTTGCTGAACCCGTACCCCCCACCCCCGCCCCCCGCCCCCTGCCCCCCCGTCAGGAGAGAGAGGCCTTCTCGGCGCACTGCAGGGTCGACACCAGGAGGGACCGCCTCGTCAACTTCGGGTACCCCCCATGCCATCTCCAAGCCTCTCCCTCTCCCCTTCTTGTTTACCCCGTACCCCCAGGGCGATGCCGGGCCCCGAGCGGAAGCTTGTGATTTACGAGATGGACCGAACCATGCACGCCATCTCCAAGCAGGTCAGCGCGCGTGCACCCCGGGCCCCGGACCCCGGGGTACGAGACTCTAGGTCGCGACCTGTCTGGTAACCCCCGCCCAGGTGCACAAGATGCCGATCTCGTCATTCGTTCACGACTTCACGATCACGGAGAACGTTCGCCCGGGGGAGGGGGAAGCGAGCTTAGGGGTACACCCCACCCGAGCTGATGTGGACGTATACGGCGCAGTACTACGTCTTCTTCATGGGCCCCGTGGGCGTCTCGCTCCCGGCCCTCGCCGCCGCCCTCGCCGGCGCCCGCCCGATCAACCAGGCCCGCCGCCCCGCCCCGCCCCGCGCCGCCCCGTCTGCCCCTCTCAGAGCCTCCTCGCAGGCCCTCCGCGTCGACAAGACCAAGAAGGCGCGAGCGGCCGGCCCCTCCGCTCTGTTCCAGAGAGAGCGCCTAACGCCGGGGGGCGCCGGGCGGGGCAGGCGCTGATCTACGCGGTGCCGCGGGAGGCCGGCGCGGGGCGGCGCCCCCTCGAGGTCCCCGTCCCCACCGCCTTCGGGTACCCCCGTACCCCGCCCCTCCGGTCCGAGGCCCAGCCGGGGAGGGTCCGAGCGCGGGCCCGGGCGCAGCTTCCACCTCTGCAACGCCTACGAGGACGGTCCCAGGTGCGGGGAGTAGAGAGGGGCGGGGCAGCGCGGAGCGCCAGGCAGGAACCCTAAAACCTCACGTACCCCTTTCCTCTCTCCGCGTGCGCAGCATCGTGCTCGACGCGTGCGTCGCCAGCGACTTCGATTTCGGGTACCCCGCGCCGCTTTCTCCCCGGACCGCCGGAACGCCGCCGGCGCCTCCTGAGGGGGGTACGCAGGTTCGACTTCGTCCACCGGCGCGGGATGATGGCGAGCGCCCTCCGCCGCTACACCGTCGACACGGAGAAGGTCCGGCAAGAGTACCCCTGTTGCGGGGCGGTACAACCTTTCTCCCCCCCTTCCGACGGCCCTCGCCAGGGTACGGCGTCGTCTGTGGACGTGGACCGCCGCAACCCCGACTTCCCCTGCATCAACCCCGCCTTTGACGTGCGCGTACCCCCCTCGGCGGGGGCCGGCCTGCGCTCGGGGCGGCCGACGGCGGCTTCGGGCGCCGCAGGGTCGGAGCTACCGGTACCTCTGGTACCCCGCCAGCGAGAGGGACGGCGAGCCCTTCCCCTTCGTCCGCATCTGCCGGGTACGGGCCCCAGCCGGCGCTGGCGCCCGCCCAGGGCAGAAGTTCTGAGGGGGTACGCGATCTCTCAGGTCGACTGGGCGGCGGGGCGGGTGGACTCCGAGTGGCGCGCCCCGCCGCACACATTCGTGGGCGAGCCGAACTTCGTACCCCGGCCGGGCCGCACGGGGGAGGCGGAGGGGTACCTCGTCGTCCTGCTCTTCGCGGCCCGCCCCGAGCCGCGCACCTCGCTCGCCTTCTTCGACGCCGGGGTACGCAAACGGTTCCTCAGCCGCGCGCGTCTCTGCCGCGCCTCTTATCGGATCCGGGGCGCGGCGCGGGGCGGCAGAGGCTGGAGGCGGGGCCCCTGGCGGTCTGCCCCCTGAGGGACCCCTCGCCCTACGTGCGCCCCCGCCCCGCCCGGCGGCCCGCGCCACGGGCCGGGCCGCTCCTGCCCTGCGCGCTCTAACACTCGACGCTTGTACACAGCAATTCCACGGGGACTGGACGCCCTGGCACCGGGGCGCCCCCGCCGCGCGTTAGCCTTCTCAGCGCTAGCCGTCCGCTGTGCTAGGGGTCGAGTTGTACAGTGCATCATTCACATGTGCGGTCCGGTCGCTGCATGCGCAGCTGTAGATGTTGACATCCAGGGGGCGGGTGGTTGGCCGGCCCACACGAGCTCGATTCGCGCGGGGTTGTAGAGAAACAGGTCCACGGGGGGCGCGAGCGCCACGTTCCGGGCGGCGGAGACGGTGACCCGCTCCAACCGCCTCAGCAGGTTCAGCTGGCCCATGGACGTCGCCTCCATCCACTGCACCATGGCCCCGGCGAGAAACCCGATGCTCTGTTGGCAGAGAACCGGGATGAGAATATCGCGGGACCGAAAAGGGTACCGAAAAAAGCGACCTCAAGTTCAAAGCGGCTTCCGACGCGAAGGTGGACTGAGCGGAGCTCCCGGAAGCGGTCAAGTGAACCAAACTCATGCTGCACGGCGGCGGCCGGGGGTCAGACCCCTCCCCCGACTCCCCTGGCCCGCGAGCAGGAAAAGATCTCACGGACCAAGAGCGTAACAAAGCTCAACACCTGCGAGATATGTACATGTGCATGATAAGTGCGATACGAGAAGAATCATTGCGACGCACGTCGAGAAAGCGCGCACGCGCACGCACCGGCAAGGGGTGCTCGAGATTCCGGAGCTTCGGGAGCCGAGCGAGCACTTCCAGGGCACCGCGATCGAAACGGGGCGGGTCATCCCTGGACTCCCCGTTGCTGCGAGTGTGTGCGCGCGCGTGCGGCTCAGATCGCACGCGTGCAGGTCGAAAACCTATAAGAAGAATTGCAGCGGCGGACTCGTAGAGAGCGATAGAGCGGAGCGCGCGCCCCGCGCGGCCGGAGAGGAAGGAGCGCAGCGCGCCCTCGCCGTACGAGCCGCCCACGAGCACCGTCAGCTCCTCCAGCGGGAGATCCGCCAGCGGCGCCATCGCCTGCGCGTGGATCAAATTGGAGTCGACGACGAATTCAAACTCGAGCTCGGGCATTCGACCTGGACACGCGCACCTCGTCGTCCTCGAAGGCGCAGGCGAGCTTACGGATCGCGGGGCACGAGGCGGCGACCGCCTCGGCCGCGTCCTCCCCGAGGAAGAGGGCGCACGGCAGCTGCAGGCTCTCGAGGAGCGCGTGCGGCCGCAGCAGCTCGAGGAGTGCTCCGGCGTCGATCTGCGCCACGGCCGACAGGCTCAGTTATTCAGACAAGGCTAGAGAAGAAGCTGGCCGGCCGCGGCCGCGCGGGAGTTGGCACGCGTACGCTGCACGGGGTCGAGGTCCTTATCTTGCCGGCGTCGATGCAGAGGACACGGAGGCAACGCCCATCGTTCTCCCTTGCAGCCCGCAGGATGTCGTGTACGCACTGCTCGAGCTCCTCGCCCGGGATTTCGTCGGCGCCGAACGACATCTGAATAGAAAGCTCGCCCAGCCCAGAACTCGAGCAAGCCTCAATCAGGGACGCTGCCGAAGCGACTCCAGCGCGAGCATCGCATGGCAAAACCAGTTTCGCGCCGCTGGCGAGCCGCAGTGATCGAGTGCGCACGAAACTTGACAGCGGCTGCAAATGGTCCGCGCTCGTCGCGTCGATTGCCAACGAGTGCCATTCGATTTCCTCCACTGCGCGCTTCCACCGCGAGCACACGCCGCGGAGAGGCCAGACATGCTTGACGGCGCCGACGCGGAGGAGCGCAAGCTGCAGGAGCTCGTCGGGGAGGGCGAGAGCGCAGCATCCGCCTGCGTCCTCCTCCTGCATGACGGTGAGCCTGTCAACGGTATACGTACCCCGGCTCGGTGCTCCTTGTGCGAAAGCGCGAGCGGTCTCGAGCTCCAGCTGTTGCCGCGATGAGCGGAGGCGCGAATGGCCAACAGCCGCTCGTCGCGCTCGTGCGGTGGAGCAAGCACGAGCAATCGGAGGTCGCGCTCCAGGCCGCCAGGGCCGCCGCAGAGTCGATCGCGCGCGACGGCGTTCCGCTCGCCGGCTGTGACCTCTCGGGAGTCCGCCTCAGCGGCGCCGATCTCACCGGAGCGCGCCTGCAGGGGTGAGCGGACCACCCGATGCACCCGTGAAGCCTGACGCCGCTCGCCCGCGCAGCTGCGACCTGAGGGGCGCAGACCTCTCACGATGCATCCTGCAGCGCGTGAACCTCAGCGGCGCTCAGCTCGAAGGCGCCAATCTCTCCGGCGCGCGCTGGGGCCTGCGCGCCGAGTTCGAGACACCCGGGAGCGTGAGCGCGTTCGACATGCATCGCGTTGACTCGTCGCCGTCCCCGACGACCCTGCTCGCCGGCGGGCACTTCGGCGGTACGGCCAGGCGCGCCCCGCAGCCGGCGCGCCAGTCGCCTGAACCGCCCGCAGGCGTCTTCATATGGAACTGCACGACGGGGGAGATGCGGACGGCCGTCTGGTGCGCGGCTCGGAGCGGCGGGGCGGCCGCGCGGCGCCGCTGACCGCGGCCGCCGCGCCGGCAGGCCCGGCAAGGTCGCCTCCGTCTCCTTCTCGCCGCCCATGGCTGACGGCAGCGTCGTGCTCGTCGCCGCGTCGAAGAAGTGCGCCCGCACGCCGCGCTCAGCGCCCCGCCCGGCCCGCGCCGGCCCTCAGGCGCCCCCTCGCCAGGACCGTCAAGGTCTACCGCGTGGACGCCGTGGCAGCGGCCGGCGCGCCCGGCACGCCCTGCCCGGCCCCGAAGGAGCTCTTCAGCCACGCGCTGCCCTCGGACGTGGCGGCGGTGGCCTTCTCGCCGCACACGCCGACGGGGGCGCCGCTGCTGGCGGCGGCGGCGGGGCGCGCCGTGAGGCTGCTCGACGTCGCGCGGGGGCTCCAGGGCGACTCGCCCGCGCCCCAGGAGCGCTTCCGCCACGCTGAGGACGCCCTCTGCCTCGCCTGGGCCCCCGACGGCGCCCTCCTCGCCTCCGGCTCCAAGGCGCGCGCGCCCCCGCCTGCCCCCGGCCCCCCGGCCCCTCCCTAACTCGGGTCCAGGACGGGCGGGCGTTCCTGTGGGACGGGCGGAACGCGTCGTTCCTGGCGTCGCTGCCGGCGCGGGGCGGGGAGGCGCCCTGGGGCCCCCTCAACGCCCTCCGCTTCGCCGGCGGCGGCCGCGAGGCGCCCCTCGTCGCCGCCTACGGCGACGGCCGCCTCCGCCTCTGGAGCTCCGCCTCCCGCTCCCTGGTCAGTTGTGGGGGTACAGCTTCCTTCTTCGAAGAGGTTCTAAAGATAGCGCGCGCAGGTGCGGGTGGTGGGCGAGCACGCGGCGGGGGCGGCGACGGCGCTCTGCCTCCTGCCGCCCCCCGCCGAGGGCCGCCCGCCGCTCCTCGCCTCCGCCGGCGACGACGGCTGCGTCCGCTTCCGCTCCCTCGGGGTACGCTTTCCTACATCTACCCCCCCGGTTCACCTGAGCCGCGCGCAGGAGGACGGGGAGGCGGGCGACGCGGCCCCGCCGCTGCACGCGGGGGGCAAGCGGCTGCGGTGCCTCGCCTTCGGGGCCCGCCCGGGGGTACCCTTCCTCGCCATCGGCACCGACGAGAGCCGCGTCAAGGTACGGGGGATCGAGTTGGGACGGGGTACGGCCCTCCGGCGCCGCTGAGGGGTTCGCAGATGTGGGACCTGCCGGAGGCGATGGCGCAGCGGCGCTGGGGCGGGCCGATCGGCTGCCACGAGTGCCCCGTCCGCCAGGTGCGCCCCTTGGGAGCCCGAACTTCGAAGCGCCCCCGCCCGGAATCGAACGCGCGCGCGCGCCGCAGGTGGCGGCCTCGCCGGACGGCGCGCTGGTCGCTTCGGCGGGGGCGGAGGGCTCCGTGCGCCTCTGGCCGGCGGGGACGGGCGGGGCGGGCCCCTCGGCGGCGTGGAAGGCGACGGGGGCGCGCTGGGACGCGCCGCGGAAGCTCGGGGCAACCCGCGGGACCCGCCGGGCTCGCTCGGCTCGGCGGCCGGCTGCCTGAGCGTCGCGTGGGCGCCCGACGGCGCGGGGCTCTTCTGCGGGGGCGAGGACCGCTCGGTCGCCCTCTTCCCCGCCCCCGCCTCTTCCTCCGCCTCGCCCGAGGGGCGGAGGCGGCCTGGCGGGACGCAGGCCTTCCCTCGCACGTCGTCGAGGTCGCCGCCGGGCGCGCCGCCCTCGCCGCCGCCTGCGCCGAGGGCGAGCTCTTCATCTGGGCCTGCCCCAGGCCGGCGGGGGCGGCGGGGGCGGCCCGCTGCCGCTGCCGGGCCCGCGGCGGCGCGTGCCGGTGCCGGCGGGGCGGGCGGGGAGACCTGGGGCGCCGCCCTCGCCGTCTCTTCGGACGGCCTCCGCCTCGCCGCCGCCGACACGGGCGGCGGCCTCTGGCTGCTCGAGCTCGCCCCGGGGCCCGTGCCCCCCGAGGGGCCCCTCGCCGCCCGCGCCGCCCGCGTCGGCCTCCACGCCAACTCGGTCCGCTGCGTCGCTTTCCGCCCGGGGCCGCCCGGCGCCCCCGCTCAGCTCTGCTCGGCCGGCGAGGACGGGGCGGTCTCCCTGTGGGACGCCTCGGAGGCGGCCTGCGCGTGGGAGCCCCTCGAGATCCCGGGCCCCGGGGACCCCTTCCCGGACCCGCCGGTCCCGGAGGACCCGGACGAAAGCGGCCCCGGGCCGCGCCCGCTGGCGGTCTCGGGGAGCAGCAGCCAGCCGACGTGCCTCGCGCTGAGCCCCTGCGGCCGCTACGCCGCCACCGGCTCCCAGTGGCCCGCAACCCGCCCTCAAAGCGTCCTTCTTCTTCTCCTGCGCCCTGTTCTCACTGGGAGCGCGCGCAGGTCCTGGATTCACGTGTGGGACCTCGAGGCCGACGCCGAGGAGGAGGAAGAGGAGGGGGATGAAGGGGTGGTGGAGGAAGGGGTGGAGGCGGAGGAGGCGGCGGAGGCGGAGGCGGCAATGGCGCTCGCCGCGGAGCTCGTCGACCGCGCCGCCTCCTGGCCCGCCCTTTCTCCCTGTCCCCCACCTCTCTTCCGTCCACCCGCTGAGGGCGTGGGCGGGGCGCACGCAGGGAGGCGCCGGCGCCGCCGCGGCGGGGGCGCCTGGCGGCGTGCTTCTCGACCCACGAGAACGTCGTCTCCTCCCTCTGCTTCCTGGCGCGCCGCCCTCCCTTCCACTACTACTGCCGCCTCCTTCTGAGGCGCGCGCCGCGCAGCCGGGGCCCGGGCTGCGGCTGGCGACGGGCGGGTCGGACCACGGCGTCGCCCTCTGGGAGCTGGCGGAGGGGCCGGCCGGCCGCCTGGCGGCGCGGGCGGCCTGGGAGTGCCCCCCCCGCGCCCACGCCGAGGGCGCCTCCCTCGAGGGCGCCCGCCTCGACGACGACGTCCGTACCCCCTCTGCCCCATCCGATGGGGGGCGGCGCTCGCTCAGCGTACCCCGCAGATGGCCCTCACGGTCCTGCTCCAGAGGGGGGCCGTTCCCTACGCCGGCCTGCCCCCCGAGCTCGTCCAGGTAACCCCCCTCCCGCCCCCCCCCCCCCCCCCTTCGCTTAGTGCGGGCAGATCGCGCTGGGGCGGGCGGTGAACGAGGGGGACGCGGCGCGGGTGCGCTTCCTGCACGCGCGCTGCGGCGCCGACCTCAACGCCAAGTCCGTCACCGTGCGCCCCCTCTTCCCGCTGTCCTTCCTTCTCTCCTGCTTCTGCTTCTTGCGACTCCGCGCGCGCGTGGGTGTGGCAGGACATGTCGCCGCTGTCGCGGGCGGCGGCGTGGGGCCACGCCCACCTCGTCCGCCTCCTCTCCCGCCTCGGCTGCCCTGTCGAGGGCGGGTGCGCCCCGCCCTCCCCCGCCCGAGTCGCACGTCGCCTTAGCCTGTGCCTCCCCCCAGGTCCGACTTCTACGGGTACACGCCGCTGGTGTGGGCGGCGCGGTACGGGTGCGTGGAGGTGGCGCGGGCGCTGGCGGCGCGGGGCGCCTCGCTCGCCGCCCGCACCGGCGAGCAGGAGACCCCGCTCCTCATGGCCGCCGTCAACGGCCACGCCCAGGCCCGCCCGCCCTCCTCTCCCGCCCTGTTTCCATCCCGCCCTCTGACGGCGGGCGGGGGCAGGCGGCCGAGTTCCTCGCCTCCATCGGCGCCGACGTCGACGCCTGCGACGAGTCGGGGTGCGCGCTCTCGTCTCCCCCCCCCCCGCCCCCGTTTGAATCCTCTGACCCGTGCCTTTCTCCTCCCCCTCGCGGCCAGGTGGAGCCCGCTGAACTGCGCGTGCTGCTGGGGCTACACCGCCGTCGTCCGCGTCCTCCTCCGCATGCGCGCCAGCGTGCGCCGCGGCCCCCGCGCCCTCCCCCAGCTCTCTCTTCCCTCCCCCACCCCCGCCGCAGGTGGAGGCGGCGTGCTCGTTCCAGCGGACGCCGCTCCTCTCCGCCGCCTTCAACAACAAGGCGCGCCGCCCTCCCCTCGGGCCTCGGGCGCCCCGCTCACCCCCGCCCGCCTTCGCCCAGGTCGCCGTGGCGAACCTGCTGCTCCACCACGGCGCCGACCCGAACGCCGCCGAGGCCGACGGCACCACCCCGCTCATGCGCGCCTCCTCGCCGATCGCCTCCTCCTTGGCCCTTCCCCCTTCCCCTGACGCCCCCTCCAGGTACGCGGTGCAGAACGGGAGCGTGCAGATGATGCGGCTGCTGCTGCGCTGGGGCGCCCGCCTCGGGGCCGCCGACAAGGGCGGCCGCACCTGCGTCGACTTCGCCGCCGCCCGCGGTGCTTCCTTCGCCCCGTCGCGTCCTTCCCACTTTCTCTTACGGCGGCGGGCGGCCCTGGCAGGGGACATGGCCATCCTGCGGGCCATCCTGAGGCACCCCGAGAGCCCCCCGCTCGACCGCCCGCACCCCGCCGCCGCCGGTGCGGCCCTTTCTTTCTCTGCGCCCTCCTCCGCGCCCAACTGCACGCGGGCGGCGCTGCAGGGCGGACGGCGCTGCACGGGGTGTCCGAGCTGGTTGGGGCCTGCGGGGCCGTCGAGGTCGCCCGCCTCCTCGTCGAGGGCGAGCCGGAGGCGGGGGAGGAGGAGGAGGCGGGTGCCGAGGCAGAGGAGGCAGGGACGAAGGTGGAGGCGGGCGGCGGCGAGGACGGGCGGGTCGGAAACGAAGAGGAGGAGGAGAGAAGACGGGCGAGGAGCGCGAGGCGGCTGGGCGGGGGCGCTGACGTCAACGCCCGCGGCGAGCGCGACGGGGCGCGTGCAGTGACAAATCGATCGGCCTCTGAGATTCGCTTCTTCTGAGGCGCCGGGGCGCGCGGGGGCGCAGGTGACGCCGCTGATGGCTGCCATCGACGCCGGCTTCGGGCCCCTCGCCGGCCCGCCCCCGCCCCCGCTGCCCCCGCCCGCCCCCGCCGAGGCCCTCGCCAGAGTACCTGGTGGCGCGGGGCGCGGACGTGGCGGCGAAGGACTCGGACGGGTGGTCGGCCCTCATCCGCGCCTGCTTCCAGGCCCGAGGGTCCGCTCGCTCGCTTCGCTTGCCCCTCGCCCCCTCCCCTGCTGAGCCCAAGGCAGGGCGATGGCGGCGCTGCTGGTGGCGCTGGGGGCCGACCCCAACGACGCCTCCCGCGAGGGCCGCACCGCCCTCGTCCGCCCCCCGCCCGGCCCCGGCCCCCGCCCCCGCCCCTCCGAGCTCGGCAGAGCCTAGCAGAGGCCCTCAAGCCGAGTGGGGGGCCGCCCTCGCCTCACGCTCGCTCGCTCGCGGCCTCAGATGTTCGCGGCGCACGGGAGCGAGGAGGCGGTGCGGGCGCTGCTCGACGCCGGCGCCCGCCCCGACGACCAGGACCGCGAGGGCGCGCTGTCTCTCCTAGCCACGCCGCTTCTCGCCTTCTCACCCGCCTCCTGTGCAGGGTGGACGGCGCTCTCGTGGGGGGCGCGGGAGGGCCAGACGGCCTGCGTGGCGGCGCTCCTCGCGCGGGGCGCCTGCCCCACCCTCAAGGACTCGGACGGCTGGACCCCGCTGGTGCCCCGCCCCGCCCCTCCGCCCCTCCCTTGCTCACGCCGCGTGCCGGACAGCTCTTCGCGTGCCAGCGGGGCCAGGCGGGGGCGGCCCGGGCCCTCTGCGCGCACTCCCCGGAGCTCGTCCACGTCGCCGACTCCAAGGTACCCCCCTCCCCTTCTCCTCCCCCCCTCGCCTCGCCTGACGCGTGAGCCGCAGGGCATCCGCCCGATCATGCTGGCGGCCGAGAAGGCGCCCCTCCCCTCGCCTTTCCTTAGGCCTCCCCGCCCCGCCCGCGCCTCCTCACCCGCGTTCCCGTAGGGCTTCACGTCGCTCATCGCGCTGCTGCTGGAGCACGGGGCCGACCCCAACGCCGTCGACAAGGCGAGCGCGCGCGAGCCCGCCGCGCGCCGCGCCGCGCACCGCACCGCGCACCTAGCGTTAGCCTATCGGCTCTAGTCTGGGCCCCGCCGGCTGACGGGCGCGGGGCGCCGCAGGACGGGTGGACCGCCCTTTACTTCGCCGCGGTGCGCCCCGGCCGGCCCCGCCTGAGCCCCCGAGCCGACCTCTGAGGGGCGGGGGCGCGCAGCGGGTGGGGAGCGCGGGGGCGACGCGGGCGCTCCTCCGCGGGGGCGGGAACCCCGACATCTGCTCCCGGTGCGCCCCCCCTCTGGATCCGGTTCTCCGCCCAGCGGCCCCCTCACCTCTTCTCCGCCGAGCAGGAAGGGGGTGTCGCCGCTGATGGTGACCTGCGACGAGGGCGCCGAGGAGGTGACCCCTCGCCCTTCAGATAGCGATGGATCTTTCTTCCTAGGTGCAGGGCGCGGGGTCTCACCCCGGCCTCCCCCCGGGCCCAGGTGGCGCTGGAGCTGCTGCGGGCGGGGGCGGACCCCGCGCTCGCCGACTGCGACGGCTGGACCGCCGCCTTCTTCGCCGCCCGCCGCGACGCGTGCGCGCAGCGGAGGCTGACTGGGAGGGAGCTGACGGAAGCTGACCTCCTCCTCTTCTCGACGCTTTCGTCGCAGGGTCGCGGTGCTGCGGCGGGTGCGGGATGCGATGGGCCCCGAGGCGCTGAGCGCGCGCGCCGCCAACGGCCTCACCCCGCTCATGGCCGCCGCCCAGACCGGCAGCCTCCAGGCCCGCCCTTCCTTCCCCTTCCCTCCTCTTCCTTTCCCCCTTCTGACTTCCCTCGCCGCAGGCGGCGCGGTTCCTGGTGGAGGAGTGCGGGGCGGACGTCAACGCGCAGACGGGCAAGGGCCTCTGCCCCCTCGCTGTGCGCCTTGGGAGAAACCGTAGAAGAGCGAGCAAGACGAGGCCTGAGCGAGGCGGGGCGAGCAGATCGCGGCGGTGCAGGGGCGGGGGGCGATGGTGCGGCTCCTCCTCGAGCGCGGCGCCGACGCCAACCTCCCCAACGTCGGTCCGCCCGAGCGCCAGCCCCCGCCGCTCCCTCCCTCTCAGCTCTCGCCCCGTCTGTGGGGCCTGCAGACGGGTGGCGGCCGCACTGCTTCGCGGTGCAGGAGGGCAACCTCGACGTCCTCCGCGCCCTCGTCGACGTCCGCCCGCCCCGACCCCGCCCGCCCCCCCGAGCCTCGCGAGCCTCGCCTTGGGCAGGCGGGGGCGGACCTCGCGGCGCGCACCAACGAGGGCGTCACCCCGCTCATGATCGCCTGCCAGAAGGGCCGCACCGAGGTCCGGGCCGGCGCCCCCCGATCAGTCAGTCAGTCTGATCTGGCTGAGCTCCCGGGCAGGCGGCGCGGGCGCTGGTGGAGCGGTTCGGGGCGGAGGTGGACGCGCGGACCTCGGCCGGCCTCACCGCCCTCATGATCGCCGCCCAGGTGGCGCCCCGCTAGAGGGCTAGAGGCTGGAGGCTAGAGGCTAGAGGCTGGAGGGGACACCGCCCGCTCCTACGGGCTTGCCTAGAGCTCCCCACTACCTTTCGCGCCCCGGCCCCGAGCTGCGCAGCCGCGCAGCCGGCCGCTGAACGCCGGTCTGCGTGTGCACGCGTGCGCAGGAGAACCTGTTGGGGATGGTAGCGATGCTGATCGAGCGGGGCGCCGACCCCCGCGCCGCCCGCAAGAACGGCACCACCGTCCTCATGCAGGCCCGCCCACCCCCCGCCTTCTCCCCTATCCCGTCTCCGAGCTGGCCTAACGCGCCCCGCCTCCCCGCCTCCCCGCGCAGGGGTCGGTCTCGGGCTCGGGCGCCATTGTCCGCGCCCTCGTCGAGGCCCGCCCCGCCCCGCCCCGCCCCGTCAGCTGGCCGAGCTGACCTCGGGGCAGGCGGGGGCGGAGCTGGGGGCCCTGGACAAGGACGGCTGGGACGCCGCCTTCTACGCCTGCCAGGTCCGAGTCGCCCCCGCCCCCGGCCCCGCCCCCGGCCCCGCCCAGGCGCGGCCCGTTCTAGCAGCTAGTAGCGTCCTAGAGAGGCGGGCGCCGCGCGGCGTCTCACCGCGGGCGGGGCGGGGCGGGGCGGCAGCCGCGGGAGACGGCGGAAGCGCTGGAGGCCATCCTCGACATCCGCGCCCAGCGCGTGCGCCCCGGCCCCGCCCCTCGCCCTCGCCCTCGCCCTCGCCCATCTTCTCCCGTGGCAGGGCGAGGACGCGGGCCTCGGGATCACGGCCAAGGACGGGCGCACGGCGCTCATGGTCGCCTGCCAGCGCGGCAACCTCCCCGCCGTCAAGGCCCGCCCGCCCCGCCCCCGGCGCCCCCTCTTCTTAGCCTCTCCGGCAGCTGCTGGTGGGGCGGGGTGCGGACCCCAACGCCGTGGACCACGACGGCTGGTCCTGCCTCTGGTCCGACCTCCTATTCGAGAGCAGCTTGGGCTGGATCTCGGCCCGACGCGCCCCGTGCCTCGCAGGTACGCGGCGGCGAACGACCGGCTCGAGGTCGCCGCGTGGCTCCTGGGGACCGAGGAGGGCGGGCCCGGCGTCGACCCCAACGCCGCCAGCCCCCGCGGTCCGCCCCGCGCTCCTCTAGTTCTTCTTGCTCTTTTTACTCTGGGTCTGACTCGGGCGTGCAGGCACGAGGGCCCTTCACCTCGCCGCCAAGGAGGGCCACCTCAGGTGAGCGGGCTCCTCCCCCCGCCCCCCACGTCCCGGGCCGGCTGAGGCGCCGGGCGGCCGCAGGATCGTGGACCTCCTCATCCGATGCGGCGCCGACGTCGACGCCCGGGGCGAGTTTTCCTGTACCCCTGCGGGGCGGCCGGGCGCCCCTCTGACGGCGCACCCCCCCGCAGACACGGAGGGCGTGAGCGCCGTGCAGCTCGCGATGGTCATGAGCCGCGTGCCCGTCGTCAGGCGCCTGCGGGTGCTGCCGCTTGGCCCCCCCTCCTTCGCCGCCCGCCGCGATGCTTTCGACGTCTGCCGACGCGCGCCCCCTCCAGGAGGCCGGGGCGAGGGGCGCGAACCCCGCGGGGGCGGCCGTCGCCGCGGCCGCCGCGTGGGCCTCCGTCCGGCGCGAGAGGGCCGCGCCCAGCCCCCAGGTACCCCCCTTCCTCCTCCCACCCCCGCCCGCTTTGCCCTGAGGCGGCACGGACAGCAGGCCGCCGCCCGCGCCTCCCCGCCCCCCGCTCCCGCCGCACCCCAAGAGACCTCCTCCTCCTCCTCCCCTCCCGCCCCTTCCTCTTCCTCCCCCCTGCACCCGGATCTGCGGCCCGGGCGGGCCCGCCCTCTCCTCCGCATCCTCCGCCCCCGCCGCGCCGCAGCCGGCGGAAGCCGCCGGCGCCGGCGCCCCGCCGAGGCCCCGCGAGCTGCCGCCCCTCAACCTCCCCCTCCGCCGCCGCCGCCGCGCGAGCCGGAGCCGGAGCCGGAGAGGGACGACCAGGCGATGCTGGCGATGGTGCGCGCCGCCGGCCAGGGCCTCTCCACCCTCATGATGCGCGTACCCCCGCCCCCCCCTTTCCCCCCCCCCCCCCCCCATCGTCCTCGAACCGGGTACCCCAGGGCGGCCGGGATGGGCGAGGCGAGCGTCGTGGCGGCGCTCCTGCGGCAGGTGCCCCGCGCCCTCCTCCGCGCTCCGTACCCCCCGCCCCGCGCCTTTGCTCACGCGCGGGCGGGCGCAGGGGGCCGACCCGAACGCGAGAGACTGTGCGCGCCCTTTCTCCCTGAGGCCCCTGCGGGGCTCGCAGCGCTCGCGCCGATGGGCCGGGGCGCAGCGGAGCGGTGCACGGCGCTCATCCACGCGGCGCGGGAGGGCCACATCGAGGCGCGCGGGCGCCCAGCCCGCCCCCGCGCCCCCCGCCCCCGCCGGCGCTGAGGGGGCGCGCGCAGGCGGTGCGGGCGCTGTGCGACGGGGGCGCGGACCTCGACGCCGCCGACGACGAGGGATTCGCCCCCGTGCGCCCCACCCAGCGCCCCCGCCCGCGCTCCCGAAAGGCTAGAGAGGGGACGGCGCCCGCCCGCGCTCTGAGCGGCGGCCGGCGCTCTTGTCTGATCTGATCTGAGCGCCCCGCGCAGCTGCACCACGCGGCGTTCCGGGGCCGCCTCGAGGTCGCCCGCCTCCTCGTCGCCCGCGGTCCCCGCCCCCCGCCTCCCCGCCCCCCATCCCGCCCCGCGCCTTGCCTCCCCTCTGAGGGGCGGGGGCGGCAGGGGCGAACCCGCACGCGCGCACGAAGACGGGCCTCACCTTCATCTGGGCCGTCCAGTACGGCCACTTCCCGGTACCCCCCCGCCCGGGCCCTCTCGGGGCCCCTGGGGCGGCCTCGCGGGGCGCCGCTGCTCGCCCCTGACTCGCCGCTGACGCGCCCCGCGCCCCCGCAGGTGGCGAAGTACGCGGTGGAGTGCGGCCTCAACGTCGAGGAGGCCGCCGACGGCGAGGCCCGCCCCGCCCCCGCCCCCGCCCCGCCCCTCGCTCGGCTCTGCTCGGCTTGTCGCGCTGCGCTCAGCCGAGCTTCCTTCGCAGGCGGGGGAGACGCCCCTCATGGCCTCGTGCGCCCGGGGGCCCCGCTCGCGCCCCCTCCCCACTAGACCGCTTCGGGAGAATGAGCCGCGCTGCGAGAACCAAACCGCCCCTTCCCCTTCCGCGCCCGGCCCCTCCCCTTCCCTTCCCCCCTCCTCTCTACCCCCCTCCCAACTCCCCCCCCCCCCCGCAGGGTGCAGGGGGGGCACGAGCGCATCGTCCGCTGGCTCGTCGACACCTGCAAGGTGGGAGGGGGGGGGGGGGGGGGGGAAGGGGGGGGAAGGGGGGGGCTGGGGGGTGTACAGGGAGTGTGGTTGAGCGGGCGGGGAACCCGCGGGGAGCTGAGCTGACCGGAGCGCGCCGCCACCGCAGGCGCGGGTCAACGCGCGGCGCGTGGACGGCACCACGGCGCTCATGTACCCCCTCCCCCCCCCCCCCCCCCCTGCGCCCAGCTCCGTTCCCGACCACTCCGGCCGCCTCTGGGGCGCAGGTACGGGGCGTACAACGGGCGGGAGGCGATCTGCCGCTTCCTGCTGTCGAGGGGCGCCGACCCCGCCGCCCGCCGCGTCGACGGCCTCGACGCGTGCGCCGCGCCCTCCCCTCCAGAGGGCTCAGGGATCAGAGATCACAAGGGAGGCTCGAGGGGCCTGGAGGGTCTAGCGGGGAGGGCAGAGGTCGGCTTGGCCGGGGGGTGCCTCCCGTCCCGGCAGCCCGCGGGTTTCCAACGTCCGACGGCGGCGGTGGCGCAGGCTCTGCCTGGCGGCGCTGGCCTCGTGGCTCCCGACCGCCGGCGTCCTCATCGACCTGCACCTGCCCCCGGCCCGCCTCCTGCCCGGCTTCGCCCCCCCCGAGCCGCCCCCGGAGCAGCGCCGCGCCCGCCAGATGGGGTACCCGCCGCGGGCGGCGCGGGGCGAGGCGCCCGCGGCGGGGCCGGAGGGGGCGAGTGGGACGCCGGGGCCTTCGCGCGGCGGGCGGGGCCGGGGCGGTCGAGCGGCTGCTGCGCGGGGAGGAGCCGATGGGGTACATGCCGGCCGCCCGCTGCGCCCCGCCGCGTAGCCCCGCCGGCTGCGGGGGCCCCGCGTCCAACGGTCCAGCACCCCCCCCCCCCCCCCCCCCCCCCCCCCGCTCGAGCTCCCCGCTCGTCCCCCCTCCCGCCCCCCCCGGCCCGCCCGGCCGGCGCCGGCTGGGGGGCAGCCGCGCTGCCCAAGTCCTCCTGGCCTGTGGGCCCAGGCCTGCAGCTCCCCTGCGCAACGTCCCCTCCCCAGTGTCCCCACCGGGGCCCCCCCGGGCCGCGCGGCCGCCCCTCCGGTCCCCAGGCACTTCCCTCAGTTTCCCTGGCCTGGATTCGAGTTCATAAAATACAAATCACTGTCACTGTATCACGTGCAGTCCGCATGCTCGTGCCATTGCACGGGCTCGAGTCGAAAGTTCTCGAAACTTGAAACTTGAAAAGAGCCTGCAGCTGGCGCTGCAAGAACTTGCAACTTCCAGGGCCGGGAGCCAGCGCTCGAGTTCCAGCATCCAGCTGGCCAGGCGTGATCGTGAACGGCGATGGATGGCCAATGATATCGATGGGCGCCGCCGCGCGCCGGGCCGCGTGGCCCGCGCGCGTGGCAACTGGCCCCCCCGGGCCGCGGGGGACCGCCGTACCGTAGTACCGGGGCCGCGCGCGGGGCCGCGGCCTACCGGTAGCGCTGGGGACCCGGCGCCGCCGGCCGGGGCCCGGGGGCCGGGGGCCGCCGCCCGGCGGGGGCCCCCTTAAGGCCTTCGATCCGCGGCGATTCCGCGCGCGTGGGGACGTCGACCGCGCCTCTGGCAGCCGCCTGCTCGTTTCGCGGAGTGACATGATGAATCATGATCCACCGCCGGACCACCGGGGGCCGGCCGCCGGCCGGCCCCCTTAGGGCCTCACTCACGTGCTCCTCCGGAGTCCTTCCCCCCTCAGGGCCCCCTGAACTGGCCAGAACTGCACTTTTTTTCGGCTCTACATCCCGTGCGCTCCAATTGCCACCCAGTTTTCAACTTTTTACTAGTTTTTAGCTACCCCAGCCGAGGCCGCAGCATATATGCAGATCATAAACAGATAGGGCTAGCCCGGCCTAGCCCGGCTAGCCGTCAGAGCGTGTAACGGCATTCTTATCATATCGATAGACTAGCCGCGCTGACCCCCCCGCCAGCCGGCAGCTTGGAGCCAGCTAGCGGCGCCTAGCGCTGACTCTGAACTGAGCCGGCGCCGGCGCCCGCGTGCTTCCGGTACTACCGGGTAGCAGCGCCAGCACGCTTCAGGCTTCAGCAGGCTTTAAGCAGCAGCAACAAGTTCCAACAACAAGTTGTCAACTCGTCCAAGAGCATCGCAGCACGAGAGTTCGCCCGCGCATGCGAATGTGGTACTTCCGGTCGGCCTCATGAGCTCCTACTAGTGTTTCGTGGACCGAGCAGATCACAGGCCTTGGCCCTTGACACCAGTTTCGGTATACGTAGACTCTGAGAGTTCGTGTCGCGGTGAGACAGAGTTCTCCACCAGCAGATCAGCCCGCTCGGCTGGGCCGACCGCGTCCGCCCCGCCGGCGCCTCGACTGACAGGAGGAAAGAGCAGCCCCAGGGCCCAGCCCCCAGCCGCAGCGGCGGCCGCACCGAGCCTTTGAAAGAGTTCTCACGCATATCAATGGAGGAGTTCGCATTCGCGAAAGGCGCGCTCGGCGGCCCGCAGGGGTCGCTCAACCCCGGACTTGTCGTCATGCCCGACCCATCCTTCCCGTTCCGCATAAGCTTCGTGCGCCCGCGTTGTCATTTTTCTAGGCTCGTCCATCGTCTAAACGGCCTGTTCCTCGCAGCTGGAGTCGATGCTCCCGCCAGCGGCGGCGTTTGACGCGTCGGCGGCGCTGCACGAGGTTCCATCGCCCCCGCTGCTCTCGGTCGACCTGGCAGCTTGCGGGACCGTTTTCGACGCCGAAGAAGTGTCCGAAGATGATGTCGACCGGCAGTTCCCGCGGACGCCACTCTCCGCGCCGGACCTGCGAGCCCTGCAGCATTTGTACCTCCGCAGCTGCAACGACATCGCCGCGGGCGGCGCAGACTTCTCATGGCTCCCTCCGCAGCTCTTTGAGGCTCCGTTTCCCACCAGCGCCGAGGCGCCCAACATGGACCGGCCGGGCGCCTTCACGCGCGCGGCCCGCGCCCAGTCCTGCCCGTCGCCCCCGTCGCGGCCACCGAAGCCGACCGCGGCATCCGCGCCGTGCTCGCCGGCCCTGCGGGCGCAGGCCTCGCCGGCCATCACGATCAGCGAGAGCGGCGTGGGCCCGGGCGGCTTCGCCTCCCTGGTCGGCCTGCCCATGCCCTCCTTGCGGCCCATGCCGCGGCCCGGCGCCGTCGCCCGCGGGGCCAGCTCCTACTCCGCGCCCACGTCGCCCATGTACAGCCTTACGGGCCGCTCGCCGACGTCCGCCGGCCACCTGACGCCCCCCGGCCACGGCCACGGTGCGCGCGTCGAATTTGATCCCGCCTCGCCGGCCCGGCCCGAGCCCCGATCGCAGCGGGCCCGGTCTCTATCTCCGTTCCGGCTTCACCCGAGAGCGCACGCAACGTCATGGGGCTCGGCGCCCCGAACCTCCCGCCCCTCGGTCCGGCCGGCCCGGCCCGGCCCGCCCATGCGACCTCCATCCAACCCGTCTCTGACGCCGGCGCCGCGCGTGCAGGGCACCGCCGCCCCTCGATGAGCCGCTCCTGCTCGGCGCCCTCGCTGGGCCAGATGGCGGCGCCGCCGGCCCGCGGGCCGGGCTTCGGGGCGTCGTTCTCGGGGCGGGCGAACGCGCACGGGCGGGCGCCGGCGATCGACGAGGACTGCGAGCTCGACTGCCGCGCCGACTTCGCCCTCGGGCCCCCCGCCTCCGTCAAACAGGAGGAGGACGAGGCGGGGGCCGGGGCGGAGCAGGCGGAGGAGGAGGAGGAGGAGGGCCCGCGCGAGGCGTGGCGGGCGGGGAGCGGCCCCTCGAGCTCGGTGCGCCCCGCCCGCCCCGCCCCGCTCTCTCTCTGTCTCTCCCCGCCTCGCCTCTGACCGCGCCCCGCGGGGCAGCCCCGGTCCCTGAGCGCCCCAGCGACGCCGCACCTCGGGGGGGCGGCGCCCGAGCTGTACCCCCTCCCCGACAACTGCCTCCGCTACACCGACGGCACCCTCTGGTCCCGGGTGCGAGGCTTGAGCTCGTCGAGGCGCCGGCGGCCCTGACGCGCGCGGGGCGGGCAGTCCGAGGCGCTGAGGCGGTACCGCGAGAAGCGCCACCGCCGCAACTTCCACCGGGGGGTGACCTACCAGGTCCGCAAGGTCGCCGCCGCCAAGTACGCGTACCCCCTCCCTCCTCCCCCCCCCCTCTTCCTGACCCCGGGGCCGGGCAGGCGGCTGCGGGTCTCGGGGCGGTTCGTGCCGAAGGGGCAGGAAGAGGCCTTCCTCGCCCGCCTCGCCCAGCAGCGCGCCGCCAAGGCCGCCGCCGCCGCCGGCCCCGCCAAGCACGCCCCGCGCCGCCCTGCCCCCGCCGGCGCCTTCGAGCTCCCCGGCGCCGCCGCCGTGACGCAGGAGCCCGTCGCCAGCGCCAGCGGCTGAGCGAGCGCGGCGGGGCGCGCCCCTCCTTTCTCCATCTATCGCTATCCATCTCTCTTTCTATCCGATCCGCTACGTTCGGGGCGCCATAGTTTTTTCCCCTCTTTTTCCTTGTTTTCGCTTTTCTGCATTAATTATTTCGTGCATTGAAAGAACACTCGCAGTGTCAGAAGACCTAAGCAAGCACCCCACAGGACCTACATCGTGCGTGTTCTTTAGTACTAGTACTAGTGTATATAAGGATCATCGACAGTTTACGTATCGCTCACAGTATGTACTTAGTCCCTGTAAAGCACAGATAAGATGCATTTCGTTTGCTACTTGTATATCCATGCATGTGGTCCTGAGTTGTGATCCGGTTGAGAATGAAGCGCTTTCAGAACTTGTGAGAGCTTTTCTTTTCGCCTATATATTTCACACAGCCGCAGATCTAGAGATTGTAGTGTACGTACCTATTCGCGTGCCGTACCTTACTTACAATTTCCCGGAGATCGACCGAGTATACATAGCGCAACATAACCACCGCAACACAGGCTCGGCAGCTCCTCATCTCCAGTCGATCGATCCCTTTCGCTTTCCTCGACTTTCCCCTGCATATGCATGTACCGCATCTCTTTCTATTTCACATTCATCAATCGTGGCGATTCATCATCAGTATTACCAAAAACAGTATAATCAACTAGTGCACATTTCCGGCAGTCGGCGTTCTATTCGATTCGTATCCCTTGCGATTGTTGTACCGTATGTGTAGTACCGTTGTACATGCTCGTGACCCATGGCAGGGAGAGATGTACATGTAGAAGTAGAGCCCGTGTTGCCCCTTCGAATTCGTGGTCTTTCTCACGTTGGCATCGGCGATACATCGTGATCGATACACGTTGGCATGTTATCGATCTCTTGTCCATGCAGATGTTGTAGAGAGCCGTCCTGACCCGTAGTTTGTACATGTGTACAGAGCTGTCGACGTCCGGACCCGCACACGTCAGCCTGTGACTCAGGCTGTGAGCCAACGTCGTAGCTCTCAATTCGAATTCCGATGTCAATTTCAAATGTAGTGCGTGTGTACGTATACATATGTACGTATTGCTATCATATCTATAACAAAGATTTATAGCTAGCCTAGTAGCTGATATATGCGTGCGCGCGTGGGTGGGTGGGGGGGCCGGGTGCACGCCATGACCGTCGGACGGCCCGGCGGCCCGGCGGCGCCAACTGATCAATGAATTTCATGCGCAAATTTAAATTTAAAGGCACCGGTCCCGGGCACGCGCGCGAGATGTTCGAATTCGTTTCCAATCATATCCAATACGTATACGCCTTTGTAAACAACGGCTGTCGGATTACAGCTGCTGTCCAACTACCGAAAGCCACGAGTGCAAAGAACACGAATACCCCGGCCGAGGAGCTCGCGTCCCCTCGATCGCGAGCCGCGGGCGGAGGCGCGCCGCGCGCTCATGATCAGCGTTTGGCGGCGGCGGCGGCGTTGACGACGAGGGAGGGGAAGTTGGACTGGAGGGAGAGGACGAAGGCGGCGATGTGGTCCCCCTTGATCTTCCGGTTGTGCTCGTCCCCGCTCTTCCACGGCTCGTTCAGCAGCTGCGCGGCCGGCCCCGTCACGCGGCGCCGGAGCCGAGCACCGCTAGCAGCGGGCCCCCGAGCTAGAGGACTAGATGTAGAGCTAGAGGGGCGGCGGGGCGCCTGCACGGGTCCCGCGGGCCGGGGAGGGAGCCGGGGGGGGAGGACCTGGACGAAGGCGACGAGGAGGTCGACGGCCTGCGTCTGCGAGACCGGCTTCTTGCCCCCCTCCGAGCTCGCGTACACCTGCCCCGGCGCCGTCGGCGCGGGGGCGGGGGCGGGACGGGGGGCGGTGGCGGCAGCCGGCCGGCCGCACCTGGAGGCAGCGCGGGTTGTTGCAGGTGAGGAGCTTCCGGTACTGCGGGCGGGCCGGGGCGCGCGCCGTGGTCAGCGTCAGCGTCGGGGCTGGGCTGGGCGGGGCGGGGCGGGGCCGCGGGGCGGGGCGGGCACGGCGCCGATGAGCTTGGCGCCGCCGATGTTGACGTCGACGTTGAGGGCGTTGAGGCGCTGCGTGAGCTCCCGGTACCGCAGCGCCGTCACCTGCGCCGGCGGGGCCGGGCGGGGGCGGGGAAGCGCTGAGGGCGGGGCGGGCGGCCCTCTTCTCTGAGACCCGCCGGCCGCACCTTCTCGCACTTGGGGCACTTGAAGTTCGCCAGCATGAAGAGGTCCTGCGCGGAGAAGAAGAAGAAGAAGTCGGCCCGGGCTCGGGGGGCTCGGAGGGCGGGGCCCCGCGGGGCGCACGACGGAGCCGTCGAAGTCGAGGCGGCCGAGGGCGGGGATGCAGCGCGTCAGCATCGACTCCTCCTCGATCTCGCAGGGCCGCATGTTCCTGCGCGGCCGCGTCGGCGGCCCTGGCTCCCTCCCTGGTCGGGCGGGGCGGGGCGGACGCGGCGAGCTCGGGGAGGATGCGGGCGAGGGGCAGCAGGGGCAGCATCTTCCGCACGTGTCCGTCCGCCAGCAGCTCTGGCCCCCGCCGCCCCCGCTTGGGCGGAGGAGGCGCCTGCGGGCGGGGCGGGGGCGCGCACGGCCGGCCTGGGAGCCGGGGCGGGCCTTGGGGTCCAGCACCAGGCCCGAGATGCCCGAGCCGATGCCCCCGGCCAGCATGTGCTGCGCCCCGCCACCCCGCGTCGCGTCGGCGCCGCGCCTCTTTTCAACCGGGACGGGGGCGGCGCACGGTGCCCGAGCTGGCGGTGAGGGCGCACGGCTTCTGCACCGTCGGGCTGTACCAGTTCAGCAGCTCCACCGGCGGCTGCGCGAGCGTAAGCAGAAGCCGCGGCTCGGCCCGGCCGCTCGGACGGGCGGGGGCGCGCACGCGGCCGTCCGGGGTGACGAGGGCGCGGAGGGTCGGCGACGTCGGGTCCAGCTCGACCTGCGGCGCCCCCCTCGCACTCCGGGCCGCCCGCCCCCCGGCCCGAGCAGGAGGGAGGGGGGTACCTTGATGAACGTGGCGTTCTCCTTGACGTCGTCCACCCAGCCGCCTGCGGGGCGGGGCGAGGGGTGAGCGGGGGGTGAAGGAAACGGAGGGGGTGGGCGGGAGGAGGTGGAGGAGGAGGCGGCGCCCCGCGGCGAGGCGCGCACCGGAGTTCTGCACGCGCAAGCGGCGGGCCTCAGGCGGAGCAAGGGGGCGGGGGCGAGGGAGAAGGGGGCTACTGGCGCACGAAGTAGATGTGGCTGCCGACCTTGCGCACGACGGGCAGGTGCGTGTGGCCGAAGATCTGCGGGGGTACAGGGGTCGGAGGGCGCGGCGGGGGGCCCTTCGAATGTGGAGGCGACCGGACCACGAGCGAGTTCTGAGCGGGGGGGGAGGATCGGTGGGGGTACAAGAGATACGGGGTACGGGGGTACGGGGGCGCACCGGGGGGAACTCGGTCTCGTCCTCGAGCCACCTGCGGGGGGTACGGGATGAGGGGGCACGAAATTCGAGGCGCGGAGCACGCGGGGGTACGCGCTCGTCGTAGTTGCCCAGGGAGGCCTCGATCGACTTGCGGAAATAATCGGCGCCTGCGCATGCGGAGCAGGAAGCGTACTCCTGTGAGCCCGCCGCTAGCCGCGACCGAGCGCGGTGCCCCCCGCGCGCACCCTTGTCGTTGACGGCGTCGAAGAGGCCCTCCCAGGCCGTGACCATCTGTGGCGGGGCGCGTCAGGGGCGGAGGGGCGCGGGGGGGAGGGACCGGGGGTACGCCGCGCCTGGTCCACGGTCATCTCGCAGGGCACGCCCTCGTCCCCCCCGAAGGGCGTCCTGCGGGGGTACGGGGTTCGCGCGGCCCCCGGAAACCTCCCGTTTCCCGCTGTACCCCGCACCAGGCGCGGTCCTTGATCTTCATGCTGGCGATCTTGCAGTACGGAAGCCGACACGCCTGCGCCGCGCGGGGTACGCGCGTCGACCCGAGCCCCTGCGCCGAAATGGGGGGTACGCGGACCTTGGAGACCATGAGCTCGAGGATGGGGCGCTTGGGCACGCCGCCGCGCTGCGGGCGGGCCGGCTCGGCCGAACCGGTCGAGGGAAAAGGGACCCCGGAGGGCTCGAACCTGCATCGCCGTCGTCATCCAGCCGACGAAATCGGACACGTCGTTGTTCACGTTCGTCGAGGGGGCCTGCAGCGGGCTCGGCGTCGTCGCCGGAGGGGCGCCGGAGGGGGTACGGGATAAGGGCGCACGCTGCCGCCGACGAGGGTGCGGCCGGTCTCGTCGGAGCGGCAGAGGTAGTATCCAAGGGGCTGGTCCTGGATGGGCGTGAAAGGCAGCTTCGGCTTGTAGTCCGACGTCCGGTTGAACAGGTCGTACTTGCTGCGGGGTACGGCGATCTCAGGCGGGCAGGCGGCGGACGGCCGGGGCGGGTCCGGGGGGAGGCTGCCGCAGCGCACTGTCCGTGGGCCATCGAGACGCCGGCGATCTGCACGCGGCCCGCCGGGCCCCGTCAGGGACCGGCGTACCCCGGACCACCCGGCTCGGGCGGTGTACCCCCGAGTAGATGTCGTCGGCGAACTCGATCTCCGGGTGGAAGTACCTGCGAGCAGGGGGTACGCTCGTCGGGGACGCAGGGAAGGCGTGCGAGGGGGGTGCCGCCCACTTCTGAACCTCCTTCTTTCCAACAGCGTAGTCTGGCGGGCAAGTGAGGGGGGGGGGATAGGCACGCAACGCGAGCGATCGCGCGAGCTGGAGGGGTACGCGTGCGGACCGTGGTTGCCGCGGACCCACACGACGCGGATGCCGTTCTGCGGGGCCTGCCTGAGCAGGGCGGGGCGGCGCGGGCCGGGTCAAGGGGGCCGGAGTCTAGGGACCTGGATGGCCTCGCGGAGGAAGCCGATGAACTTGCGGCACTCGCGCGTCTCCACAATCTCCTGCAGCGTCTGCGGCATCTTCGAGAAGGGCGCTGCGCGGCGGTCGGCGGCCGGCCGCCAGGTCATGTCAGCGCGCGGCCGAGCCGCCCGGGGCGGCCGGGGGCGAGTCGGCGGACCCTGCCAGGTCTCGATAACGTCGCCGAGCATGACGAGGACGCGGCAGTTGCTCATCTGCGGCTTGACAACCCAGTCCATGAACTTGAAGAGCTCGCTGCGCGCGAGCGAAGGTCATCCCGCGCGCCCCGAATGGCGTTCAAACGATTGCTAGGCTTCGTTTTGACCGTGCCGCGGTGGTGGCCGCAACCGCCGATGCCAGCTAAGCGGCCGCGGCCGCGACTAACGGATCCCTTGACTCGGTACGTACGTGTATCGATTGCCAGAGATCCATGAAGAGTTGATATGCAAGTCTGAAATGACATACGCGTACTGGTGGACCGGCATCCCGGCGCCGTCGAACGAGCGCGCTGCACCCGGCTGGGACGCCCGGCCGGGGCCCGAGCTAGAACGAGACGACTTCATCGAGCAGTGCGGCGAGAACTGGTGCGGTTCGAGCTGGTCCGGTGCTGGATAAGATTGAAGCTTGCAATGCTGGACGGTCGAGGGGTACAAGCAAATCAAGCAACGACGCCAAAGCTTAAGGATGATCGGGACAAACCGCGTGCGCTGCCAGAGCTAGGTCTTTGCGCGCGTTCCTGAATGCGCCGCCGCGCCTACGCTCCCGCAGGTGCCGGAGCGGAAGCAGGAGCGCAATATGGCTTACTGTGAGACCCAGGTTCTCAAAAGCATCAAGGGCAAGCTCGTCTACAGCGGGAAGGAGGCGCCGGCGAACGAGGTTACCCGGTGCGCTCGCATCGCCGCCGCCCTCATTCTGCTCGTTTTAGAGCTCATGCAGGCTGGTGAGCGCGCGCGCTTTGATTCGAGCGCTTCGAATTCCGAATTCCGGATCCATTCTTACGCTAAGCGATCGAATCGTACGCGCGTTTCTCGTTCACTATTCGCCGTTTCTCAGAACATCTTCGGTGCGCGTGGTGGCCCTCTCGAAAGGGGGCTGCGCCCGTTCGAGCTCTAGCTCGCGCGCGGCGACTCGGCTTATGGGGAGGGGGGGGAGGGGGGGGAGGGGGGGGGCAGAGACATCGGCTTATCGGCAAAGCCTGCAGATTTCGACAACACGCTCTTTATGACGCCGGAGGGCGAGGAGGGTGCGCGTATGTACTTCGAGCGCACCGGGAAGGCCTGGCCCTTCGGCGACAAGTGGTCGGTGCGCGCGAAAGCCCTCGGATCAAATCTCGGTGCGAATTTGCGGCGCCCCGGCAGGGCCGCGCGGAGACGCTCCTGCCGCCGATGGAGTCGAAGCCCGGCCCCGCGCTGCCCGACTTTCTCCGCGAGATCAAGCGCCCCGAGGCGCACACGTGGGTCCGCGAGCGCCTCCCCGTCGGCCTCCGATCCAGGCGCTGCGGCCGCATTTGAAGTCGCCCCGCGGCCGGCCGCTCGCGCAGATTCTCACGTCGCGAGACAAGAACTGCAGCGGGGGCGTAGAGTACGTGTTGGACACAGTACGCAAGCGTTTGCTTCAATTGGAGCTAGATTTCGGAGCTGAGACCGCCGGCTATCCCGCATGCGCAGGTGGCGGGCGTGCGCTTCTTCCGGCTGATCCTCTACAAGCACGGCGCAAACACGACGGGCGCCGGGGGGCGCGGCAAGTGCGCGGCTCGGGCGCCGCGCCCCTCGAGCTCTCCATCGCCGGCGCCTGCCTAAGGCGCGACGCGCATGCGCAGGATGATGCGGCTCCACCCCGACAGTCCGTCTCGCGCGCGGCGCTTCTCGCCCCCTTTCATGGGCCTCCTCTGACTCCTCTCTGCATGCGGCGGCCGGGCAGGCGGCGAGAAGATGCTGAAGATCGAGGCGGTGCCCTGCGACCGCCGGCCGCCGGCCCCTCCTGCGCTTTCCCTCACGCCCCCCAGATGCTCCACCTGCTGCCCCGCGTGAACGAGGTAGCTGCGGCCCCCTTGGCCCCCTTGAGCTCCCGCCCCTCATCAGCTTGGGGCCAGGTGCACGTGTGGGAGGACCGGCCGCACGTCGCCGCCGAGTTCGCCGCGATGCGCCTGCCGCCCCGCGCCCGCCTCTTCGTGCGCGCGTGGCCTCGGCCTGCTGGACCCCCCCCGATCGACCGATCTCTCTCAGACCGGGGGGCGGCGCAGGTGTACCTTGCGGGGCCCGGCGGGTGCCGCCTCTTCGGGCAGCCTTCGCCGAGCCCGAGCTCGAGCTCGAGCTCGGCCTCGGCCCCGGGGGCCGGTGGGGCGGCCGGCCCCGCACAGCAGGGCTCGAGCTCGAGCCCCAGTGCTGGCGCCGCCCACCCCGAGGGGCCCGAGCCCGATATCGACGTCGGCACCCGCGGCGCCAAGCGGACGCGAACCGAACTCGAAGAGGAGGCGGAGCCCTCGGGGGGGGTGGGCGTCTCTGGAGCCGCGACGTCAACCGCGGCGAAGCCAGCCCCGGCGGCCCCCAGGTTCGAGCGCTGCTCTTGAGCACTGTTCGGAATGCGCGCTGATCTGTTTACGTTTTTACTGTGCAATTCCATAAGCTAGCTGACTGCTCTTTATGCCGAAAAGGGGAAAGGGTGTGGGTGACAGGTTCAGAAACTTAGAAATGTGCGGCGGATGCTTGCGAACTGCATGCGCGTCCTTCGGCGCGTCGCTCGCGCCACGAGAGAAAGCGGCGGGGCCCGCCGGGATGCCCGCTTACGTGCGGGACGGCAGGACGTGCGGGTAGCTGCCGGTGCCGCGTCAGCGCGCTCGCGCAGAAAGCGGAGACCGGCGCGGGCCGGATTCGAACCTGGGGACGTAGACCTGGGACTCGACAAAGGCCCGGACCGACTCCGCCGGCCTGCGGGGCGGGCGTCAGGGAAGGGTACGCGAAACCTGGTAGGGGATACGCGTACTTGGGGACGGTCGCGAGGCCGACCTTGAAGGCGTACTCGGCGATCGCGACGGCGATCTCCACCGAGCACTTGCGGATGTCCTTGAGCGGGGGGTACAGGGAGCCCTGCCATCGGGTCGGTCAGGGGAAGAAGTGCGGGAGGGGTACGGTGGCCTCGCCTGGTCGAGGTCGCGCTGCGTGACGAGGGCGGCGAGGGTGCGGGCGCTCTGGAGGAACATCGCGTCCGGCACGTGCCTGGGTACGCGGTCAGAGCGGGGGGGTACGGGAGGGCCCTGCGTGCGCACTTGGCGCCGACGGCGACGACGCCGAGGCCGACGCCGGGGAAGATGTAGGCCTGGGTACACGTCAATCCCGCGAGAGGCGGCGCGGGGCGGAGGGGAGCGGGCGGGGCCGCACGTTGTTGCCCTGCCCGGGGACGTGCGTCTTGCCCTCGAACTGCGCACCCAGCCTCAGAGGCGGAGGCCGGATCGGATCGAAGCGGGGAAAGGGGCGGACGGTGACGGGGTCGAAGGGCGAGCCGGAGGCGAAGATGCCCTTGCCCTTGGTCCACGTGTAGCACTGCTGCGCCGTGCACTCCGCCATCGACGTCGGGTTCGAGAGCCTGCGGGGCGCTGGGCTCAGCCGCGCACCACCGCCGAGGGACGCGGGGCGGGCGCACGCGAAGATGAGGGGCTGCTCGTTGAGGGCCGCCATCGCCTCCACCACGGACTGCGTGAAGCTCTGCGGGGAGAGGCGAGGCGCGCGCGCGCTCGTTCGTTCGTCTCCTGGGCCGAGGGACGGGCGAGCGGAGGGGCCGGGGGGACCTGGGGCACGGCGGAGACGCCGACGAGGACGGTCGGCTTCAGGGTCTTCACCGCCTCCAGCAGATCCTGGATCTAGGGGGGAGTTAGATCAAATCCGAGCGGGATGGAGGGGGGGCGCCGGCGGGCGCACGAAGGGGACGTCGTGGGCGTAGGGGATCTTGTGGTGCTGGAGCTCGGAGAGGCGGCTCTTGCAGACGAGGCCCTGCGAGGCGTTTTTAGAAGAGAAGGAGGAGGGAGGGGTCACAAGAAGCGATGCGGGGGGGAGGGGGGGGGGGGGGGGGGGGCGGGGCGGGCCTTGGAGTCGACGAAGAAGCACTTCTTGCGGGCCTCGGCCTCGGGGACGCCCTCCTCGACGAGGGCGGAGACGATGAGGTCGCCGATGCCCGTGCCGGCCTCGCCGGCCCCGAGGAAGAGGAACGTGTTCTCCGCCAGCTTCTTCTTCGTGATCCGCAGCGAGGAGAAGATGCCGGCCAGCGTCACCGCCGCCTGCCGTGGCGTGGCGCCGAGCGGGCGGGCGAGCGAGTGAGCGAGCGGCCCCTTCCATACAACATCTGCATGCGCTCAGGCGCACCGTGCCCTGGATGTCGTCGTTGAAGGTGCAGACCTGCTCCCGGTACTTGTTCAGCAGCCGGAACGCTGCGGGCGCGCCGGGGCGTCAGAGGGGCGCGCTGGCGGGCGTGGACGCGCGAGGGCGAAGGGCGGACCGTTCGTGTTGCCGAAGTCCTCGAACTGGATGAGGGTCGCCGGGCCTGCGCGCCGCGCCGGGATCGATCGATCGGCCGGGCGGGCGAGCGCAGGCGGGCGCACCCCACTTGTCGACGACGGCCTTGATGAATTCGTCAATGAGCTCGTCGTACGCGGGGCCGCGCTCGCGCCTGCGCGCGCGGGGGGCCGGCGTCAGCGCGGGGCGCCGGGCGCGGCGTCGAGAGAGGAGGGAGGGAACGCGCTTGCGCTGCAGGCCGGTGTAGAGCGGGTCCTTCAGGAAGCCCTCGTTGTTCGTGCCGACGTCCACTGCGGGCGGGCGGGCGGAACGGCGTCGGAACCGGGCGGGAGGGGGGAGGAGACGGCGGGAGGAGGCGCGGGGCGGGGCGGACGGGTGATGGGGAGGCAGTACTGGGGGGCGACGCCGGCGCAGGCGGTGTAGAGGGCCAGCTTGCCGACGGGGATGCCCATGCCGTGCGTCCCGAGGTCGCCGAGCCCTGCGCCCCCCGCGGCCCGTCAGCGGCGCGGCCCGCTCGCGCGGCCGGCGTCGAGCGCGGGGCGGCGGACCGAGGATGCGCTCGCCCTGCGGGGAGGGAGGGAGGTCAGTCGGGCGGCGAGGAGAAAAGGGGCGGGGGCGGGCGGACGTCGGTGACGACGATGACCTTGACCTCCGGCATCCACCAGTTGTCCAGGATGCTGCCCGCCCCGCCCGCTCACGAGGGGCGAGGCGAGGCCCGGGGGGCGAGCGGGAGGGGAGCGCACCTCCGGACGTGGCCGCGGTCCTCGATGGAGATGTACAGGCCGCGGGGAGCACGGAAGATGTGCCCTGCGCCCGAGCCCGTCACGATCGAGCGAGCACGCGGAGGCGCAGCCGCAGCGGCTGCGCATGCGCGGCGCTGGCACACCGTACTTCTGGCACGCCTGCGCCGAGCGAGAGGTCCGGCCGGTCAGCGGCGAGGCGGGCTGGGCCGGTTACGCGGGGGAGGCCGTTCCGCGCCGCGCACCAGGCCGACGACGGGCGTGTAGATGATGGGCATGATCTCCTTGATGTTGTTACAAACGACATCTGCGGCGCATCCGTCGGGCCGGGTCGGACGCCGGGACGCCGGCCGGACGCGCACAGTAGAAAAGGTTCTCGTTGCGGTCGCTGAGCGCGCGGAGGAAGACGTCTGTACGAGTGTAAGCGGGCGCAAAACATGTCGATGACGGGAACGACGAACACTTGGAGAGGTCGTCCTGCTGCTTGCGCAGGTTCTCCATGACGCGCTCCTGCTGGATTTCGATGCTGGAACGCCACGTGGTAAGCGCGTGCGATATCCGGCCGCAGGCGAAGAGCCAAGCGCACGTGAGGACGCGGGGAGGCAGAAGTCCGCGGATGCCGAGCGCGTGCCGCTCGGCCTGCGCGGACGCGTCAAGTCAGAACACTTGCGAAGGCGCGGTTCGCGACAGGACGCGGCCGCGGCCGCCTTTCCGTGCAAATCGCATCGAACAGCGCTGCTAAAATGCGCTGCAGCGTGGGGGAGGTCCCGGGGGCTAGCGAGACGAGCGGCTAAGATTCGACGATGGCGTCCGGGCCGTCAAGCGGAGGCGTCACGCACGTCAGTGAAAGCCATGCCCTTGTTGAGGAACGGGTCCTTCAGCAGCTTCATACCGCGCAGGGCGGTTGCCTCGTCGTGAGACGCCATTCGTCCTTTCGTGTACGGAAACTGTGTGGTGCGCCGATTAAGCTGAGTTCGCGTTGCAACTGCGCGAGCTGCCTTGCGGCGTGCCGCGGGAGTCGCCGGGGACGCGGAAGGGGCGGCTCACCTCGGCTTTGTTCTGTTGAGTGTACCCGGTTGGAAACATTGCGTACCCGGAAAGGATCATGCCGGCCGGTCCAGCGTTCGCCATCGCGCCGCCGGCGGCGGCGGTATCACAGGTCGCACCCGCACCAGCAGCCGTGCTCCAACGGGGTTCCCGCGACCACCACCACCACCAATCGCTCCCATCAGTCCTTCGGCAGCACAGGATTGCGCAGCGGCAAATCAGGAATTCGTCTTTCATGGGCTTCAGCGCGCCGCTGCGACAGCGGCTCTCGTATCTCGGGCCGCCGCGCCGATCTGGCGGGGGAGCCGGCGGGGCGGAGCGCGTCGTCGCGGAGCTCGTAGAGGTGTCATGTGCAAGCCCCGCTGGAGCCGCGGCAGCCCCCGGCAGCGAACCAAGCGCCCCGAACGGCATGCCAAACCAAGGGTCGTCGCCGCTGTCAAGTTCCAGCGCGCTGGGCGACGATGACAGCGGCGTCGGCTCCAGCGGCCTGCCAGTGTACGACCGGATCAGCAGCAGGCCCGTCGCGAGCTCTGCCAGCGCCGGCGATGAAGATTTCCTGCAGATTCGGCAGCAGCCGTCGCCACGCTGGGCCACGTTTGACAAGCTGCCGGTGCGGCGCTGCTCCTGACGTCGCCGCCTGTTGCGGCTCTCTGAGCCGTTCGCAGTTCTACGTGGCGCCAGAGACGCGCGAGCTCCTCGAGAACTGCGTGCGCCCGGATCGAATCGCCCCGCCAGATCGAATCGCCCCCACCCCGCTCGAGCCGCGCCCCGCAGGCCGCGCTGCACCTGCGGCGCCCCGACCTCGTGCCTTACGCGGAAGGGCTCTCGTGGGCCAGCCCCCGCGTGCTCCTGCGCGGCCAGTCCGGTGCGCGCCTCGCGCGCGCCGGCTGCGCGCGGCGGCGCCCCCGCTGAGGCGGCCGGCGGGCCCCGCAGGCACGGAGCGGTACGCGGAAATGCTGGTGCAGAGCCTGGCGAAGGCGATGCGCTGCCCGCTCGTCACCTTCGACGCCCGCCGCGCGAGCGCGCCCTCGAGGAGAAGCAGTACCCCCGCCGCCGGGACGCCCCCGCCCCGCGGGGGCCCCGCCCGCCTCCGTCGTCGCCCCGCGGCCCGCCTCGCCGGCATCGTCCGGCGCACCCCGCCCGTCCTCGCCCCCACCGCCGCCAGCTCCTGGCTAGCCGTCACCCCCGCCGAGGTACCCTCCCATCTTCCCCCTCCTCCCCACCCCCGCCCATCCTGGTACGCAGGTGGAGGCGGCGCGCCTCCTGCAGGACCGCACGGACCTCTCGAACGCCGAGAAGGTGCCCCGCCGCCCGCCTCTTCCCCCGGCGCGACGGCCGCGGCCGCGGCGGCGCTCACGGGGGCGCCTGGCAGGTGAGCGCGATCCTGTCGGCGCGGCACACGGGCTTGGCCTCGATCTCGCCGCCCCCGGCGCCCAGCGCCTCGCCGCCGCCGGCGCCGGCTGGCGCCCAGGGCGCCGCCGGGGCCGAGGAGGCGGTCGAGGGCGCCGTCCGCGGCTTCTCGGCCATCAAGGTTCGCCTCAGATCAAATTTAGAACGAATTCCTCCCAGTGTCGAGTTCCGATAAGCTGGGAAGCTTAGAGCTAGACATTCAGCTTCAACGGGTTTGGAAGCTTCAAGCGGGAGCGTGCTTTAGGGGGCCTGATAGCAGCCTCCAAGCGTCGGGCTGTGTTTGGCTCGAGGGCTCACGCGCGGGGCGGGCAGCGGGAGATCGAGGCGACGATGGCGGCGCTGCGGTCGGCCTCGGCGGAGGCGGAGGAGGAGGAGCGCGGCTCGCCCCGCCCCTCCGTCGGCCCCGCCGCCTTCCGCCGGGGCGACCGCGTCCAGTTCGTCGGCGTCTTCGAGGCCGGGTCGGACGGCCCGGCGCCCCGCCCCGGCGACCTCGGCAGTGCGCCCTCCGCCCCCCACCCCCCCGCCCCCCGCCCCGCCGCTCTTTCCCTCGCCTGCCCGACCGCCCTCGCCCGCCGCCGCAGCGGTCGTGTCGGTGCCGGAGGCGCGCGAGGGCTTCCGCGACGAGGTCAGAGTGCGCTTCGACTCCGACGGGGCGGGCGGCGAGGACGGCCCCGCGTGCCCCGTCCGCGCCGCCGACCTCCGCCCCGCCGGCTCCTCCCCCTCCGTCGTCGCCTCCCGGGGGCAGCAGCCGCCGCCGCCCCAGCCCAAGCTCACCAGCCTGGTCCGCCCCGCCTCTTGTATCCCCCTCCAGCGCGCCCCTCGGCCCTCCCTCTGATCGCCTCGCCCCTCAGATCCCGTCGACGGCGTCGATCATGAGCTCGACGTCGATGCTGCTCTCGGATGCCCCGGGGGCGCCCCCCGCGCGCCCGCTCTTCGCCCCGCGCTCGCCCTCGCCGGGCCCCGCCGCGCTGGACCTGCGCGACTGCTTCGACCGGGCGCTCGAGGCGGCCCAGCGGCTCTCCTCGCAGGAGGGCGCCTGCATCCTCTACCTCCCCGAGGTCGAGCGCTCCGCCCTCGCCTCGAGCCAGCGCGCCGCCGAGCACGTCGCCGCCGCCCTCGCCCGCGTCCCCTCCGGCACCCCGCTCCTCGTCGTCGGTCCGCCCCCGGCCCGCTCGGGTCGTATTCGTTTCCAAGGCGATCTGAGCCGCCTCCCCCCCCTCCTTCGTGCGCAGCGTCGAACACGTCGCTGAGCGCGTCGGGCCTGGGGGCCCTCCTCGGCTCCCCCGACTCGGACCCTGAGGAGGCCGACTGGCTCGGCGGCCCCTCGGCCTCCTCCGCGGGGCCCTCCGCGCTCCTCATCCGTGCGGGGAGCCCCCCGCCCGGCGGCCGCCCCATGAGGTCCCCCCCACCCTCCCCGTCGGCCCGGCGCCTGAGCCTAAGCTTTACCCCCCTTCCCAGCCTGGCCTCGGCGCTCTCGACGTCCCCCCGGACCTCGGCCTCGGCCCTCGCCCGCCGCGTCGAGTCCATCCTCCGCGTCCGCCCCGTACCCCCGCCCCGCTTCCTCCCCCCCTCAACCCCCCCCGCAGGGCGTGACCTCGGGCCTCCCCAAGTCCCGCCTCGACAGCCTCTCCCGCCCCCTCGGCTCCTCCAGCCCCGCCGCGGTGCCCCTCCCTCCTCCCCCCCCCTTCGATTCCGTCGTACCCCCCTCGAACCAACCCGTACCCCCCAGGAGGACCTCTCGCGGGCCTTCCCCTCGCTCGTCTACATCACTCCTCCCCTCCACGACTCGCTCCTGGTTCGAATCCGCCGGCTCGAGCACCTTAACATGCGCGTACCCCCCTCGACCCCCCCCCCCCCAGATGGACCGGTGGAACCGGGCGGTGGAGGCGGAGCGGGGCCGGGCGACGGCGGCGGCGAACCAGGAGCTGCTGGCGCGCGTCCTCGGCCGCACCGGCGCCCGCCTCGACCTCCGCCCGCCCCGCCGCCCCGCCCCCTCCTCCGCGGCCCCCGCCCCTTCGACCTCCTCCTCCTCGTCCCCGCCCCGGCCCCTCCTCGTCCTCTTCCTCCCCGCCGGCCTCGCTGTCCGAGTTCCCGTCGCTGCGGCTGCACGAGCTGAGCGTGCAGGCCGCCGAGCGCGTCGCCGCCTACGCCCTCGCCCACCACGCCGCCACCGCCCCGCCGCCCCGCCGCCGCGCCGGGGCCGGGGCCCCCGCCGGCCCCGCCCCGCCCCGCATCCGGGCCGCCTCGCTACGCTGGGCCCTCCGCATGGCCGGCCTCGCCTCGGAGGGGCCGGGGAGCCCGCCGGCCGCCCTCGAGCCGCCCCTCTCCCGCGCCGCCGCCGTCCTCCGCGAGGGGCCCAAGAACGAGCACGAGGTGCCCCGCCCTCCGTACCCCCCGGCGCCCCGCGTCCGAGCGCTCCCGCGCCCGCAGGCGGCGCTCATGTCGGAGGTCATACCCCCCCACGAGATCAACGTCCGCTTCGAGGACATCGGGGCCCTCGACGGTGCCGTACCCCCCTCTCTTCCCCCCCCCTTCGCTTACCCCCCGGGCAGGAGTGAAGGAGTCGCTGAAGGAGCTGGTGATGCTGCCCCTCAGGCGGCCCGAGCTCTTCCGGCGCGGCAACCTCACGCGGCCCACAAAGGCGCCCGCATCCCCTACCCCTCCCCTTCCCCTCCCCCTCATTCTGACTTGCTCGTGTCGCAGGGCGTGCTGCTCTTCGGGCCACCGGGCACGGGCAAGACCATGCTCGCCAAGGTGCCCCTACCCCCTCACCTCTTCCCTTCGCCCCCCCCCCCCCCCCCCCTTTTAACCCCGGGGCGCAGGCGGTGGCGACGGAGGCGGGGGCGGCCTTCCTCGCCGTCTCCCACTCCTCCATCAACTCCAAGTTCTTCGGCGAGTCCGAGAAGTGCGCGTACCCCCCTGGACAGGAGTCTTGTTTTGCGGGGCCCTGATCCCGGGCCAGGCTGGTGCGGGCGCTCTTCAGCCTGGCGTCGCGCATGGCCCCCACCGTCATCTTCATCGACGAGGTCGACAGGCGCGCCCTTGTTGCCTCCGCCCCCTGCGCGTTCCCTGCCCTTCTGAGCCGGGCGGCGGGGCACAGCATGATGGGGCGGCGCGGGGAGCGCGACTTCGAGAGCTCGCGCTCCGTCAAAAACGAGCTGTCCGCCCCAGCCCCCTCACGCCCGCCCCGCCCGCCCCGCCTGCCCGCCCCGCCTGACCGGCCCCGGCGGCAGGATGAGCCTGTGGGACGGGCTGCGGAGCCGCGAGTCGGAGCGCATCCTCGTCCTCGCCGCCACCAACCGGTGCCCCCGCCTCCCCCTCTCCCCCGCCCCCTCCGGCCTCTAACTCCCCCCCCCCCCCAAGGCCCTTCGACCTCGACGAGGCCGTCCTCCGCCGCTTCTCCCGCCGCTTCTTCGGTCCGCCCCGTACCCCCCTCCCCCTCCCGCCCCCTCGAGCGGGCGGGGCGCAGTGGACCTGCCGGACGCGGAGAACCGCGCCAAGATCCTCCGCGTCCGCCCCGCCCCCTCCCCCTCCTCCCCCCCTCCCCCCCGACGCGCGCTCAGGTGATTCTGGCGGCGGAGGAGCTCGCCGCCGACGTCTCCTTCGACGAGATCGCCCGGCGCGCTCGTACCCCCCGGCCCATCCCCCTCCCCCCCCCCCCCCGTCTCTGACAGGGCGCCGCAGGATGACGAAGGGCTACTCCGGCAGCGACCTCAAGAACCTGTGCGGCGCCCGTACCCCCCGCAGCCCCGCCCCGCCGGGGCCGGCCCGAGCCGGCGCCCGCTCCCGCGCAGGTGCATCTCGGCGGCGTACCAGCCCATCCGCGACTACCTCCGCGCCGAGGCGGCCGAGGCGGAGGCGGCCGCCGCGGCCGGCGGCGCCGCCCAGGCGAGCAAGGCCCTCGATGGCTTCCGATCTGCCCGTTCTGACCCTTTCGGCAGCCGGCGCCTTCGTGGCCGCTCGTGGAGGACGACGACGGGTACAGCCCCTTCCTTTTTTTCGCCCTTCGCGGCGTACCCCCTGAGCGCCGGGCAGCGAGCGGCCTACCCCCCCGCTGCGGCCCATCTGCCTCGACGACTTCCGGAAGGGCCTCATGGAGGTGCCCCGTACCCCTCCCGGTGCTCGCGTACCCCTTTCTGAGGCCGCGCGGCAGGTGAGCGCCTCGGTGAGCAACGACGGCGGCACGCTGGATCAGGTGCCCCCGCCCCCCGGGGCCCGCGCGCCGTCTCTCACCTGTACCCCTCCGCAGCTGCGGACGTGGAACGAGACGTACGGGGACGGCGGCTCCCGCTCCAAGTCCAGGTCAGAGGCCCTCCAGACCGCCCCCGGGCCCCGGGCCCCGGGCCCCGGCTGGCGCTGACTGGCGCCCCGCCGTGGCAGCCGGCGCCTGGGGTTCCACTTCGAATTCGAGGCGGAGCCCGAGGCGCACGCGCCCCCGACCTCCACCGAGCCCTAGGCGGCGCCTCTAGGTGCTCGGCGCCTCTAGATCTGCGCCCGCCTCGCGGCGCCTCTGTACCGTCAATAATCTCGACTATCGCGAGCCGTGGCGACTCTAGCTGGATAGCCGGGGAGGGAAAGGGACCGGAACTAAGCTTAAGTCAGGTACAGCCATGCTTGGCAGCAAGCGCCGAGCTCGAGCACGCGCGCGCGTCGGCGCCGCCCGGGGCTGCGCACGCGCGCGCGGGGCCGGGGCAAGCTCGTGCCGCGCGCGCGCGTGTACTAGTACTAGTACTTCTCTGTAGCTATGCGCGTCGCGCTCCCGCGGTACCGCCGCCGGCGCCTCATACGCTTTCGAAATCATCAGCCGCTGAGCGAGCCTCGGCGCCGGGCCCGGCCGGCTATAGCTAGCGCTTGCAATTGCAACCTAAGTTGCAGGCAAGTTGCAGCCAAGGGGGGCGGGGGGGGGGGGGTACGGTTTGCGCCGGTCGGGTTTTCGGCAACTTCGGCCATCACGCCGCTCCGTTTTCGCCATCATGGCGTCGCCCGAGTCGCCGTCCTGCTGCGCCCTTCATGATCAGCCGTCCTACTGCGCTCTACCGGTAGTGCACTGCCTCGCATCGCAAAGATGGGAAGCGCGTGCTGCAAGAAAGGCCCCCGCGACCGCCGCAAGGCGGCAGCGAAGCAGCTGCAGTCGCCTCCAGCGCGAGGTAGCAGTCAGGCCGCACAGAAGCCCGCGGCCGCGGCGGCGGGAGCGACCACCCAGCCGCGGTCGACGTCGCCGACGCACTCGAGCGCGCGCCCGCCGACGCAGGCCCAGGACGCGCACGCCGGCGCCAGTTCCAAGGACGTCGACGCGGTGGCGGATCCATCGGACTTAGCGATCAGCCTCGCTAGCGCTCCAGCAGCGGCGACGCGTACGACGCCTGCGCAAGCATGCGCACCGTCGACGCCCCAGCTCCAGTCTACATCGCGATCGGTCCCAGCGCATCCCTCCGCACATGGCCAGCAGCAGCAGCAGCCCCCACCCGCGCCGGCGACGTCCCCGCGGCCGGCGGCATCGAAGCCTCCCGCAGCTGTCACAGCTAGCGCTGCAGCTGCAGCTGCCGCGGCATCGCCGGCGCCCAGTGCGTCGAGCGCGCGCGCGCCGGCGTTCGCCGCGGAGCTGGAGGAGCTCCGTTATCTCCAGTCGCTGGAGACGGCCTCGTCGGTCGGGCAGCTCGCGGGGCTGTGCGCCCTGCTGCGGGAGGCGAAGCGGCAGGGACCCGCCTCGGAGGCCGCGAGGCGCGCGGCGCAAGTGCCGCTCCTGAACGAGATCTACACGGGCGACGTCGACGACGCCCTCGCGGAGGCGCAGGAGGCGTGCTTCAACGGTGCGAGTACTCTCCTTCCCGTCCCTCATGACCAGCTGGTCTTGGCTGATCTGGACGCAGCCCTGGACGCGTTCGGCGAGCGCGAGCGGCACCGGCCGGAGGAGATCTCGGAGGCATGCGCCGTCGTCCGCTCGGGCGACCCGGAGCTCTGCTCCCGTGTGCGTAGATCTCCCTCCAGCTGCTCGACTTTCTCGTCTCACGCGTGCGCAGCTGCTGGAAGTCCTGCTGCGCCTGCGGGACGGCACAGTGCTGGAAGCGATTCCTACGACTCGGATCGGGGCGCTGGTCGACGTGCTCGGGCGGCTGCCGCGGGGGACGCTGACCTCGACGCAACGGTCCCGCCTCGTCGCTTTTTGCTTGCGGCAGGCGAGTGATGTGACGTGTTTTCGTCTTTTTCGAATTTAATTTGCGCCTGGTCTTTACGCGCAGCTGAAGGATCTGAGCCCGAAGCTTGCGCCTGGAGACGTTGACGCGCTCGCGGCGCTGCAGCTTGTGCCGGCGGTGCTTGCCGCGTTCGACTCGGAGAGCGACGGCGCCGCGTTTGCTGCCGGTGCGTTCGCGGCTTGAACTCCGGATCCCACACGAGACGCTGATCATGAGCTACCGGGCGCAGAAGAGGACGAGCAGGAGGCGGATGGGGCGGGGCGGCTGGATTACGAGGGGACGGTGCGGGAGCTGGAGGCGTCGCTCAGGGCCTTCGAGGGCTGCGGCTGGTGGCGCGCGGAGGTGGCGGCGAGTGTCGCGCGGCAGGCGCTCGCGGCCGCGCGCTCGAGCTACGACCCGCTGCAGGACGCGTTCACTCGCGTAAAGGCGGCTGGTGCGTCCCAGCTGATCATGAGCTTCATTAGTTCATCCTTCTCGCTGACGTTCCGTAGGGCGGATCGTCGCAAAGCTGTACAGCGCGGGGCGGACGGTGATGGAAGGCATCAGCAGCTTCGGAGCGATAACGCTTATTGACTTGGCCGTCTTTGTCAAGGTGCTTTATATAATTATATCCTATGGCCGCTGCCGCTTTTAACAGGCCCGCAGGACGCTCTGAGCGGCGACCTCGGAGTCAAGGCTGTCGTGCAAGAGCTCTGGGCCGACCTCGGCCGCCTGGTAGGTGCCGGATCACCGCAGGGAAAGAAGTGCTGGTGCGCCGTGGACCTCGTGGCTAGCATTTCGGAACGTATTTTGTATCTGACCGCGTGCAGGTACCGTCCGGCGCGGCTGCTTGCGGCGCTTGCGGAGGGGGGTCACCTTGAGGAGCTGCAGATGGCTCTGGAGGCAATGGGCGGCGCGTCGGCCGCCGTAGCGCATCCGAAGCTCGTCGCCGCCGTCTGCGCGGCCCTCTTGTCGGTTCGCATAGCTCTTCTTTCTCCATTTCTCCGACCGCATGCAACCCGACCGCAATGCCTGCGCAGGCTGTGGAGGCCCTCGGTGGCGACGCGAAGGCGGCGCTTGCGGCTGTCGATGTAGCCAGAGCGCTGGCGGACGCGGCACTGGCAGCGGCGGCCGCCCCGCAAGTGAAGAAGGCTGCGAGCAAGGCAGCCATCGCATCGGCAACGGCCGCGGTGCAGGCGCTCGCGAGCATCGCAGCGTCCGAGGTTGGAGGGCAGGCGACGGAGGCGGCAACAAAGCGACTGGAGCAGCTCGCGCAAAAGGACGACCCCTTCGCTGGCGAGGCGTTGAAGGCCACTACATCGCTCCTCGGGGCGTCAATCGAGGTGCATACCACCCTGGTCCAATTGATTTCTTGCTGTTTGAGATCTAGACCATCGCTTGACTGACAACGAGAAGGATCTCAAAGCTGCGGGTTTCAAGCCGAAACGCACGCTCAAGAGATCAGCGTGCTTGAGGTTGAACGCACCGAAAGCGTCGTCGGAGCTGCTCAGAACGGCTGTGACACGCCTCGTCCGTGACCCGAACGAGACTGTCATCCGCTCCGCCCTTCACTCCGTGAGCTCGAGTCTGCCTGAACGCATCTCGTCCACTCACCGGCGCGCAGTACGGAGAGCAGGAGCTCGCCAAACGCGACCTGCGCGACGGCATCGCGCTGTACGTGCCGCCGAAGGCCACGACCGATCCCGAGCTCCGAAACGTCGTTGACATTCTCTCATACACGACGGCCTTCCTCGCCCGCACGCTGCCCGGAGCGACCGAAGGCGCGCCGCGGGCGCTGCTCGTCGCGGGCGAGCCCGGATCCAGCAAGTCGACGTTCCTTGTCTTCCTGCATCGCCTTGCGTGCGAGCAGTGGCGGCGCACGCACGGTCGGCAGCCGCGGGGCGACCAGCGCCTGCCAGTGACGTGCCTGCTCCGGCTCCCGCGACTCGGCAGAGAGACTGTGGCGTGCGGTCTGCGCGCTGCGGCAGCGCGAGCATTGTCCGTCCCCGAAGCGACTCTCACAAAGATCCGTGACAGGTGCACCATTTACGTATAAGCATTGCTGCCAACCGTAGACGCGCCCAGTCACGGATGCGCGCAGTCGCGGACTGGTGCTTCTTTTGGATGCGTACGACGAACTGGAATCCCGCGATGCGCCGCCGCCGCGCCTCTGGCCCGACAACGAGCTCGTCGACTGGGTGTCGGCGGTCATCGTGACCTGCCGCAGCTCGCTCCTTGCGGCTCAGAGGGGCTACGCTGAACTCTTCGCACCGAGCGACCCCAGCGGCGCGCTGGAGCCCCTGGACCACGTCTGCATGCACCCCTTCAACTCTGAACAGGTTCATTTGCGCCCTCTCAAATGAACTGGCTCGCTTTCAACGCGAATTGAAGCCGCTAATCGCGACCACTGCTGGCAGGTGGAAGATTATCTCAAGCAGTTCGTGGCGCTGCCTGCGGAGTTGCGGGAACGCAGCTGCAACTGGACAGCTGATGAGTACCTCTCGCACATCAAGCGCATTCCAGGGACACTCGCACTCATCGAGAACCCTTTCACACTGAAGCGCGCAACCCAATCCCTCTCGCCCTATTCTTCTGGAGCAGTTCGGTCTAATTCTTCGCTGGCAGCATGGTCGCCCGCACGCTGCCGAAGCTCGTCTCTCAGAGGTCTGTGTTGGTGAATCGGAAATCGCTGATGGGGACTGCATTTATATACGTGCGCAGAGAAAGCTCGAAGGCCGAAATCGACGCGTCCACGTGCACGTCGCTTCTCACGATCCGCGAGCTCTACGACGCGTTCGTCGAGGGGTGGTTCGGGCGACAGTGGGACCGGGTCAGGAACAAGGGCGCCCAGCTCAGCATCGGTGAGCTCGGAAACTTCGAATGCGCCTACATTAATAAGCTTGCGCCGCCCTCTCCCACGTTTAGTTGCGTGCCTGCAGATCTGAGCGGGTGGGACAAACAAGAGTTCGAGACGTACGGGCGCAGCTTTTGCAGGGACTTGGCTACTGCTATGTTTGAGGTGCTTCAAACCTCTGCAGCTGCTTTTGCCTGCTTGCTTGCTCGAACTTGCTCGCAATTGAAAACATTGCAGGCTTCAATTTCAGAGTTTGCCTCCCCATTGCAGCGTCCCAAGGGTGCCGATCGCAAGCCGCGCTACGCAGCTGCAGCTGCAGTGCTGGCCGAGGATGGGGCGAAGCAGGGCGGAGAGCAGTCCGACTGCAGAGACCCGCTGAAGGCGTGCATCGACCTGATGCAGAGCCAGGACAGCCCCATGGAGGTCTTCATCAGGGACCACTGCCCGCTCCACATCTCCGAGGCTGCACCGGCGGGCAGGCAGCCGCGGGCCTCTGAGGGCGGGCGAGACGATCGCGAGGCTATAGCTAGCGCGCCTCGAGCTGTTCATGTTCGGTTCCTCCACAAGGTACGCTGTGTCGCTGATCATTCGCATGACACACATGATCATTCGTGCTGCTTACACAGTCACGTAAACGCAGACGCTGCTTGAGTACTTCGTTGCCGAGGAGATGTTCGAAAAGGTGCCCAACTCGAGCTCTGAGCACTCGTTACGCGTGCACCGCTCACGCACTGGCATGGTTGTCAGGCTATTGCTCGGAGCGCGCTTGCCGTCGGCTCGGTCCGCCGTCAGCGACGTGCAAGCTTCTGGTCCGCGGCAGGCGCTGGTCTGATCCATAAGACGTAAGTCAATCTTATTCGATCCGTTCTCCGATCCGTACTTGTAAAATTTGATCTTCGGTCTTCATTGCCATTATTTCAGACTTTTGACGGGAGAGCCAAAGATTCTGGAATTTCTTGCCGAATGCTGCCGCGGCGATAAATTGTACTGCACGGTGCACACACAAGCTCAAGCGCTAGCGCTTCTCAGCTCACGCGCCAGCCCATTCGATTGCGCAGAAACTGCTTGGGCTCCTGGATCAGAGCCGCGACCCGAGGGCGGCCAAGCAGGATCTGATCGCTTCGGCGAATGCGATGACGATTCTTAATCGTGGTGCCTAGCAGTCGTTCGAAAATCGATTGAATTTCACCAGAACCTGACAGGCGCTTCGCAGCGGGGTACAGTTTTGCCGGTAGCGATTTGCGGGGCGTGAGAATGCCCGGGGCGGATCTGCAGCGGCTGGAGGCGGCTGGGGCGGACTTGCGGGGCGCTGATCTGACTGGATGCGGACTGCAGGAGGCCAACCTCGCGGGGGCTGATCTGCGAGGCGCCAAGCTGAATGGCTGCGCTGTGATCGCCACTCCGGCCCTCTGGTGCACGTCCCACCCCAAGACCTTTGTCAAGGGCGTCGCACGCCTCTCCGTACGCACCGACGACTTCAAATTGTGCGGTCGAAGCTGCTCTGATTTTATATACGAATGCAGGACGGAAGAAGAATTTTGATTATTACAGCGCGATGTCGACAACGTAATCATTTTTTATATCGCAATTGGGATAGTGAAGAACAAAAGATTGGATTCGAAGGAGAAGACGAGAAAGTCGCATGTTTATACACGTATGAATTGTGGGAGATCCAGGTGGATTCCGGCGGCAAGAAGAAGGTTATGGAGTGGCGAGATTCAAGATTTAGGCATATCGAATTCGTACGGACGTCGATGCTTGGCCTGCTGGCGGTGTCGCAGGTATTGTCCCTTTCGCCTTTTGGCACGAAATGACGATGTATGACACACAACTTTATGCAGAACGAGTCCCGTGCAATCTTCGTCGACGATATGCTCAGAGTTCTGGATATCGATAAACAACAAAAGACGGCTGAAATTGATTACAAAAAACATGTTTTAGACCTACAAAGCGCGCAGATTACGCCAGTGAGTTCTGCAAAGTGTGGAAGCTAATGCTGTTGGGAATTTTGTTTAAGCTGCATTCTCTGCGCATGCAGGATGGATCCCGGGCACTGGCTACATCCGGATCGCTTCTGATGCTTTGGGACCTCAATCAGAAGAGTCTTCTCCAGACTTACCGTGTTGGTAACACAATCACACTTCAAATCTACAATGCAATCTACAATGGTGCTGACACGATTATGCAAATGACAGTTTCGGAGGTGCCGTCTCTTACCACTGTCTGTTGCCTGATGTTGATCATGCATATGACTCCTTCCAGGACTGCCAACGCCTTTTAGCATCGGAATGGAGACTCAAAAATTCAGACATGGAGAGCTCGAGCATTCACATATACGATCTTGAGATACTTGACGACCTGCTGCAAGTGTCGAAGAGGGGGGAGCACAAAGTCCCCGTTTTCGCCGATTCTAATTCCAAATCGATCAATCGATCACTCAGGCTAAGCAAGGTCAGGCTGAGCTTCGAGTATATGCTTTTCGACCATGTTCTCATCTCGAAACCGACCAGGATGGAAGCCTTGCATTGCTCGTCGATGTCCACGTGAACAGACATTCTAGTGATTATGATGGAGTTCTAACACTTTGGGACGTGAACCGTTTGGCGCTCGTGGGCCGGATTGTGGTAGAAGATGCACGTTTGAACAGTCGCCTCTTTGACTTCTCTGAAGTGCGTTCCGATATCGATCCCCGTATGTTGATTGCTTTCGCGTGCTTAAGCTTAGACTTGTCTATGCAAAAGGACGGCTCGCGAGCCGTCACTGCCAGCGTTGCCGACGGCTGCCTAAGCGTGTGGGATCTCGCTTCGGGATTGGAGACACAGCGGTTTGTGGGGTGGGAAGGAACCCAGAGCCCACAGGGAGTACTTTTTCTCCCGGTAGGGCTATTTGAAATTATATCGTAGCAGCTTATTATCATAGACTCATGCTAATGATGCAGGGAAACGCATCCGTCGTCTCAACTAGTGCGAAGGAGCTACGAGGCTGGTCGATAGCTTCCGGTCAGCTACGCCCTGTCGGACGCGGCTTTCACGGGAACGCACTCCGTGTGCTGCGTTTATCCAAGGTACACCTTCTAATGCAGCGCTTGCAAAACCGTTTGCGAAAACCAAAACCTTCACTGATCATGATGTTGTCCGTGTATATATGTAGGACGGCCTCCAACTCCGATTCGGTACGGAGTCGAGAGCGAGTGTGTGGGATTTCTCCACCGGTCGCTGTCTCGACGACGTGGATGCAGACTGCCTGTGCGCAGTTGACGCGAACGTGCGTCGGGAGCGTTCTGCGCATACCCGAGCAACCGCTATAATTAGTTATGTCCATTCTGCAGGGATGCAGGGTTATTACCCTGCGCCACGAAGCTGCAGGCGACGTTTGGAAGCTTGCACTTACGAATTTGGATTCGAAATCCGACGAGTGGTGCACTAGCAGTAATATCTCTCGGACGCTCCTACACGCACGTCATCAATGCATGACGGTTTCGGCGGTGCGCATGCACATGTACAATTTTTGCAAGCAGCGGTTCAAAACGCACGCGCACGACGTCGACTGATTTCGAGCGTCCAGGATGGCGCAAGAATCATCATGCCCACCCAGAGGGGGCTGGAAATCTGGAATCTTCAGAATGGGGAATCATTGGGAGTGCTCCTAGAGAGCGAATCACTTCACAAGTTTTTCGAACAACAACGCTTCACACATCTCCATTCTGCAAGGGACCGAGACATGTATAAGGACACCAAATTTGGAACTGCTGTGTTATTGGTAACTTAAGCTACCGGAGCTGCAGTCGATTACTCGCGATCGCTCGCGCTCAAGCTTTCGAACAGGAGGCCTCGCGGGCGATCGTCAACGTGATATGCGGATCCGAAGTATTCGGGGGGAAACCGATACGAGAAGCCGTCATTTGCGGTGTTGGAGAGAAGTCGCCAAGTGACAGTCGCACTGACATGGTGGTGCTTGCATCCTTCCCTGGTCAGGCATGCGCACGTCTCTATACTTCACCTCCGTGTGCATCTAGATCTGTTCGCTTCTCACAAGCATTCATAGAACGGAGAAGAGCAGCTGTGCTTCAGCCCGGACCTCCCAGAACTTCAGAAACCTCGGCCCGTAGTGGGAGAAAAACCGCTCGCTGTCCCCCAGCTGTGGACCCGAAATGCAAGCACAAAGAAAGTCCTCAAGCGAATTGACTGGAAATACTCCGCGGCAAACTTTCTTGAATCCGCTAAAGTTGATCGTGATGATGGGGATAGGAAAGCACTTCGCGATCCCGAAGCCGATCTCGTCCTCGATGAGGTCCGGCTTCTGGATTGGCGCCGGTCACGATCATGGCCTTCGAAATCTTACAACCCCGCGGCAGGCTGGCCGAGCGCACTCCCGCTACATTTTGCTGAGGCGTTCGCGGTACAAGCAGTGGGGCAAGAGAGCCGGGAGGCGCAAAACTCTGCTCGTCCTGATGGACCTGGAGGTCGGCTGCGAGGCTGCCGTCTTCGCCTCGCAGTACTCCGACTGGCCCGAGCTCTCCTGCGCCCGCCTGATTCACGGGGTGAGGATTTCGCGCTCCCTCTTCCACTGATTTTCTTTATGGGTAGTAAAGTAGATTTACCGAGGTTAGCGAGCCGTCTAGTCGAGCCTCGATTACTTCTTCTTCGCTCCTTCTTCCACGGATCTCGCCTTCCTTGCTTGCTCATCTTCTTTCTTTCTGCAGGGTGAGCGCCTCCGCGTTGCGGCGGGGGCGCACCGGTACGCGTACGTGTGGGACGTGGAGGTGTCCGCCCTGCGGACGAACCCCGTGGGGCCGCTCCCGGTGCTGTACCCCGCGCGCCGCATCTCGGAGGCCATGCACGAGATCTTCGAGGGCTGCCTCGTGCGTGTATTTATAGATAGATCTAGACATCTGCTAATATACAAGCGCACGTCCTCTAGATCTAGATCTGCTGTCGGTGATGCCAGATCAAACCGTCTGCGGCAGATCGACGGCAGGACGAGCTGCTCGCCGGAGCTGCGCGCCGTGCTCCTCGAAAAGGGCGCCCACGAGTCGGGGGCGGAAGGGGGCGAGGCGGCGCTCGAGACCCCGGCTGCGGGCGCCGGCCCCGTTGAGATCGCGCTGCGGCCCTGGGCGGCCGCCGAGGAGGCGGGGGCGGCCAAGGGCGAGGACCCCCTGATGGTCTCCGCTGCGGCTGCAGCCTCCGCTTCGGGACCCTAGAGTACTGGCTTTGATTTCAACGTCGTTCTTCTGCGCTCACCGCTGTAGACTGGACTGCAGGTCTATAGCTAGAAACCCAACAGCTGCAGCTGGCCGTCTCCGCATCGCGCATTGAAAATATCATTATATCACGTGCACGTCTCGACGTCGCTCTCACGTCTTCGAATTCGACTCGTCCCCGCACTCTGCTCATCTTAGGAAGGGAGGGCAGGGAAGAGTCCGGCCAGGCAAGGAGGGCGTTGCCCCCCTCCCCACGTGCCGCTGTTTCCGGATCTAACGGCTCCGGATCACTATGCACTACGCATAGCAGAGCTCAGCACATGTACATCTACACGAATAAATGTTAGCTGTCATGATCACATGCGTACAGATCTAGATCAGCGGTCACACAATTGCAATGATATCGATGGAGTCCTCTGATCGAACAAGTGCTGTGATGCCCCTTCGAATTGCCCGATCGGAACGGGATGCTGTGATGGAGCACTTTTTTTGGAACGGGAATATTAATTCGAAATATATACCGGCCTCGGCCTCGGCGGGGCCAGCGCTGGCGGAGCGGGCGAGGAGGTCTGCGAGGGGCACGGCGGCGTCGAGGGCCGCCAGCGCCGCCTCGCATATATTTCCCGTTCCAATAAAAGTGCTGTGATGCCCCTTAGCTTTGAATTGCCCTTCACTGAGTCAGGTCCTCTAAACCACACATTCTAATTCAGATCAGATACGATTGAGACAGGATACAAGGCAGATACGATTGAATTAGCTGTTAGCTGTAGGGGGTCACACGGTGATGGCCTCCAGGTCGGCGGAGTTGCGGCGCGCGCCGCCACCAAAGAGGCCAAAGGCCCCCGAGAAGTCGAGCCGCGCCGAGTCGAGCGGCTCGAACACCGCCGAGCCGCGCATCTGCCGCGCGCGAGACGATGAGACCGGAGCCGGAGCCCGGGGGGTTGCGGGATGGATCGGGGGCGGGCGGGCGGACCGTGCTGCCGCCGAACTGGACGTGCGGGGAGGCGGGGCGGCGGGGCTTCAGCGCCGGGCTCCCCAGCGCGCCGTCCGTGAGGGAGCGCGGCAGGCCCCGCCCGCTCCCCTCCGAGCGCCCCGAGGAGCGCGCGCGCCCCGTCACGAGGAACGTTCGCCCGTCGGGGGCGGTGGCGGAGGGGGCGCGGGCGAGCGGCCCCGGCCCCGGCGACGGCGACGGGGACGGCTGCCGGTGCGCCTCGCCCTCGCGATCGGACGCGGAGCGGGCGAGGAGGTCTGCGAGGGGCACGGCGGCGTCGAGGGCCGCCAGCGCCGCCTCCACCGAGGGCGCCGCCCCCTCCCCGTCCGAGGCGGAGGCGGCGGGGCCCACCGCCCGGTCCTCCGCCGCGAGGGAGCGCAGGCCGCCCTCCAGCGCGGGGCCCAGGCTCGCCCGCCGGCCCCCGGCGGAGGAGGCGGGGGAGAGGGGGCCCGGGCCCGGGCCCGGGGGCGAGGGCCCGCGGAGGAGGCGCTGGGAGGCGCCCTCGGCGACGGCGAGGGAGGAGCGGCGGGAGTGCGGGGGCGGGGGGCCCGGCGAGGGCGGCCCCGCCGTCACCGCCTCGAACCCGAAGCGGCCCCCCACCAGCGCCCTCACCGCCGCCGAGACCTGGGGGGGGGGGGGAATGATCAGATCAGATCGGGTCGGATCTGATCTGATCTGAGGGCGCACGTGGACGCGGCCGGCGACGCCGCCGGCCTCGAGGCGCATCGCCTCGTCGATGGCGTCCCCGAAGAGGTCCCAGCACCTGTACCCCCCGCGAGGGTGAGGGGGAGAAGGCGAGGGGGTACGGGGCGGGGCGGGGCGGGGCGGGGCGGGCCAGCGCTTGTTGCCGATGACGCCGCCGGAGGCGGGCCCCAGGGCGACGCCAATGCGGACGTTCAGCTTCCGCCCCGTCTCCAGGCTCTGCGGCGGGCCGGGGCCCCGGCCCCGCGGGGTCAGCGGGGCGTGCTCCCGCTTCGGGGCGCCTCGGGGGCGGGGGGGTACACGCACGTAGCTCTGGAAGACCTCGACGATGTCGAGGGCGAGGTCGACGGTCGAGGCGACCCCCTCCGCCCCCACCGCCCCCGCCCCCGCCCCCGCCCCCGAGGCGGCGCCGGCCTCCTTCTGGTCCCCGGCGGGGGCCGGCGGCTCCAGGCCGGCCACAGCGAAGAAGGCGTCCCCGACGAGCTGCGGGGGGGCGAGGCGCGAGGTCAGGCGGGGCCGGCGAGGGGAGGGGAGCGAAGACATCTGTGAGGAGAGCAGAGCGGGGCGGGGCGGGGCGGGGTGGGCGCGCCTTGAGGCGGCAGAGGCCGCGGTGCTCGGCCGCCTGGTCGCACCGCGTCACAAGCTCCGAGAGCGCCCTGCGGGGGCGGGCCGGGGCCGGGGCCCTGTGGGCAGGGCGCGGCGGGGCGGGGCGGGCATCGAGGGGCGGGGCGGGGCGAAGCGGGGGCGGGGGCGCACGAGACGAGCTCCTCGGGGGTCAGCGTGCTGCTCAGCGGCGTGAACCTGCGCGCCCGCGCCGCGCCGCTCAGGTCCGACGCTGTACCCCCCGCGCCCCGGCCGGGCGAGCCGAGCGGCGGACCCGACGATGTCGGCGCAGAGGACGGCGACGGAGGGGAAGTGGGCGATGGTCAGCGCCTTGATCGTCAGCCGCCCCGCCTGCGCCGCCTGCGCCCCGGGGCGGCTCGCCTCCCGGCTCACGAGAGCGGGGAGGGAGCGGGGGCACCCTGGCGACCGAGTCCGGGAGGCAGAGGCACAGCAGCCGCGTCGTCTCCTGCGCAGCCGCCGCCCGCGTTAAGGCTTCATGCGGAAGAGAGGGGCAGGGGAGGGGGGGGGGGGGGGGGGGAGGAGGAATGTTTCCAGGGGTGCGGCACCTTGTTGTCGAGGTGGAGGGTGATGCTCTTGGCGCGCGACTCGTCCGAGAGCTCGAACTCGCGCCTGGGGGGTACGAGGGGTCGGGAACGGTGGCCGGGGGAGAGAAGGAAGGGGGCTACGGTCGCACCGGCACTCGTACTCGAAGAGGTAGGCGGAGAGTACCCCCAGAAAGGCCACCACGACGAGCTGGGTACGGGATCGCGCCAGGCGACCGGGGCCGGTGTCTGGGGGGTACGCGCACCTCGAAAATGGCGGCGCGGAAGGGCCCGTCGGGGTACAGGATGGCGGCGGCGGCGGCGGGCCCGAGGAGGGCGATGTCGAGCGCCGCCACGTCCGTCCAGCGCACGTTCGTCAGCGACGGCAGGCAGCTGCCGGGGGGGGGGTACGCGGTTCAGGGGCCGAGTGGAAGAGGGGGGGGAGGAGGGCGCACTGGGAGAAGAGGAGGACGTTGCAGAGCTCGGCGAGGGGCAGGCCCCTGTCGTGCGGGGCCAGCGCCCCGCCCCACTTCGGGTCCGCGAAGAGCTCCAGGAACGCCAGGTACCCCGCCTGCAGGGGGGTACGCCTCAGAAGTGGAGCGGGGGGAGCGGAGGGGGGTGCGGGGACCTGGAGGAGGGCGACGCCGGCGGCGCAGGGGCGGAGGGCCCACACGAAGAGCGGGGGGCGCGCGTAGGAGAGGACCAGCGCCGCCGCGAGGGGCGGGCCCATGAGTGCCAGCCTGGCCCCGCACGTTGAGCGGAGGAGAGGAAAGGAGGGGAGGGGAGGGGGGAGGGTAGAGGGCGGACCGGGCGGCGAGGCGGAGGACGAGGACGGGGCCGCCGGCCCACCAGTCGAGGGCCGGCCAGAGGGCGACCCAGTGGAAGAGCACGAGCCCCAGGAGGGTACGGATGTCCGGGAGAGCGTAGAGCAGGCGCCGGTGCCAGAAGCGCTGCCGCCCCGTCAGAGGGCGGGGAAGGGAAGGGAAGGGGGGGGACCTTCTCGATGCCCGGGTCGTCGAAGGTGAGGTGCCAGAGGGCCGAGCAGCGGGAGAGGGGCGCCAGGCCGGCGGCGGCGGCGAGGCGGGCGAGGGGCGCCCAGCCCCAGGCCGCCGCCGCCGCCGCCTCCGCCTCCTCGCCCTGCCTGTCGAGCTCGGAGGGCACGCCGTGCTCCGAGGAGGCCGCGTGCGACCAGCGCCGCGGGTTCGACATCTGCCGCGCACAATATCGCCCCTCGTCGGATCAAATCCCTCTCTCTCTCTCCCTCTGACACACACGAACACACCTTGCGGGCGTCGATCCAGGGGAGGGAGGTGCGCCCGCCCTGCCGCTGGCTCCGCCTCCGGTTCATCGCCGGCGACGCTGCGCATGCGCGCCCCCGCCCGCATCAGATCGAACCGTCGGGGGGCGGGTCGGAAGGGGCCGGCTCGCCTATGGTGGCCTCGGCGGCGGCGCGGGCGGCGAGCTCGATCTCGTCCTCGCGGTCGCCGCCGCCCCCGGCCGTGTGCGAGAGCTCCGCCGCCAGCTCCGCCAGCTCCGCCGAACGGCTCCGCAGCCAGCGCAGCGCCCCCGCCGCCCGCGGGCAGCACGAGGCGGAGGAGGGGGGCGAGGAGGGGAAGCCGCCGCCGCCGCGGCCGCGCTCTCGGGCGAGCAGCGGGCGCCGCGGGCCGAAGCAGCGACCCATGCAGCCGCCCTGCTCCGTCTCTTCTCCCGCGCCCTCCGAGCGGGGCGAGGCGGCGTCGAAGGGCTCGGGCTCGGGCCCCGCGGGGCCCTCCTCGAAGCGCACGGAGCGCGACGAGTCGGCAAGCGAGCGATCAGTCTCTTTGAGCGGCCTCCGCGCCCCCGCCCCCGCCGCCGGCGCCATCTCCAGCGGCGGCACGGCCTCGAGCCCGGCCGCCGCCGCCGCCGCCGCCGCCGCCGCCGCCGCCGCCTCGCGCCTGGCCGCGCGGCCCAGGGTGGCCGGGGCCGGCGCGGCGTGCAGCGCCGCCTCCGCCTCGCGGCCCGCCGCGCGGCCGAGCGTGGGCGGGGCCGGGAAGGCACCCGCGCCGGCGCCGGCGGCCGAGTCGCGCGGGGACTCGGCGATGGGCTGCATGGCCTCACTCCCAGCCGCGGCGGCCGCCGCCGCGGCGGCCTCGGCGGCGGCGACCTCCCTGCCGTCGCAGGCGAGGGCGAGGAGGAGCGGCGGGCGCGTGATCGAGGGCGAGCGGGGCGCGCGGGCCGCCGTCGCCGTCGCCGAGGGGCTCCACCCGGGGCCCAGCCCCGTCAGCTTCGGCGTCCCCTTCGGCGTCCCCTTGGGCGTCCCCTTGCTCCCGAGCGACGAGCCCAGCGAGGAGGACGAGGGCGTCCGCGGGCTGCGCGTCCCCTCAGACGGGCGGGGGGGAGAAGTGGAGGGGGGTACGGCACCAGGGGACGGGGCCGGCGCGGGGCGGGCCGGGCGCCTCTCCCACCTCTAGCGGGGGCAGGATCCACTCCTCCGTCCCCTCCCCCTTCCCCTGCCCCTCGGCGGGCGGGGCCCCCTCGCTGCCCTTCGCCGCCGCCTTCTCCTCCCCCGCCCCCGGCGCCTCCTCCCCCGCGTCCCCAGCCTCCGAGGCGGAGGATGCGGAGGACGAGGAGTCGGTGCCCGCCGCCTCGCAGAAGGGGCGAAGGTCGTAGACCGCCATCAGCCCTGTACCCCGCCGGCCCTCAGCCCCGCCTGTTCGAAAAAGGGAGAGGGGAGAGGGGCGGCGCACCCTTGCCCTTGATTTCGACCTCTCGCCGCTCGGAGAACTCGAAGAGGCGCGGGGCGCCCTGCGGCCGGCGCGTGAGGGGAAGGGGGGTACGAGATAGACGAAGGGCAAGCGGGACGCGCACCCTCTCGAGGGCGCTCGCCTCGGCGCGCAGGAGGGCCGTGTGCACTGGCTCCGGCACCAGCGCCCAGTCCGGGCTGTGGGGGCGGGGGGCCGTTGGCGGGGCCGGAGCGGAGGGCGGGGGGGAGGGGGGGGGTACGAGCTCGCCTGGCGCGGCTGTACATGCGGTGCGACGTGTTGACGGTGTCTCCCTGGGGGCACGGAGGATCAGGGGGTAGGGGGAAGAAGGGGGAGGGGAGGGGGATACGAAGATGTCGTAGAAGAGGCGGGCGCCGACTACCCCCGCGACGACGGGGCCCATCGCCTGCGGCGAGCCCTCAGGCGGGCCGGGTGGGGTACAGAAAGCGAGTGGGTGAGGGGGGTACCACGCCGACGCGGGCGAGGTGGCCGCAGGCGCGGGCGGCGTCGAGCGCGTCGCACGCGAAGCGGCCGGCCGCCGCCGCCGCCGCCTCCGCCTGCCCGGCGCCCGAGTGAGGGGCGGTGAAGGAGAAGGGAAGGCGGCGGGGGGTACGGCCGACCTCGATCTCCTCGGGGACGCCGCAGGCGGCAAGGAACGTGTACCCGATCGTCTTGATCTTCTCCCTGCGGCGCGGGGGCACCCGGGTCGGTGCGGGGGTACGGGAGGGAACGGCTGGGGCGCCGCGCACAGCCCGTGGATGTCGCAGAGCTCCTCGAGTCTCGAGACGAACTCGTTGATGCTGCGGGGGTACGCGGTCGGAGGGCGCCGGGGGTACGAGAAAGCATCGAGGGGGGGGGTACCTGGGCAGGACCTCGTCGACGTTGTCGGCGGTCGTCTCTGCGAGGGAGGAGGCGGGGGTACGCGCGCGTGAGGGGGCGGGCGGCTGGCGGGCGGCGGCCCAAAGGCGACGGCTGCTGCGCACGGGGCGGCTCCGCCACGCCGCAGAAGATCACAGCCACGTTCGAGTACCTGCGGGGTACACGAACGTTCGGGAGGGGAGGGCCGGGGCGGGCGGCGCAGCGGGGCGCACCGGCGGCAGAGCTCTCCGGAGCGCCCCTCGCGCACCGCCTCGATGACCTGCGTCGCGCGGCTCGCCGCGCCCGGCCGCCCCGCGCAGTGCACGCCCCGGCGGGCGGGCGGGCGGGGGTACCGTGGTGGGGAGGATGTTGGAGAGGATGCTCGCCGCCCGCTCCTCCTCCAACGCAATCGCCGCGTGTTTCTGAGGCGCGGCGCCGGGCCCGAGTCAGCGGGGAGGCAGCTGACGGGGGGTCCGGGGCCCGGGGCGCGCGCGCCTGCTCGGCGTCGCGCGTAAGGTAGAAGTTGCGGCGGCTCATGCGCTCCACGCTCCGCTTGACGAAGACTAGCAGCGCCACGCCCTCGAGCAGCGGCAGCGCGAAGCGCGCGGCGGCGGCGAGCTCCAGCGCCGCCGCCGCGCGCCACGCCAGGACGCCCACCACCGCCAGCCCGCACGCCGCCGCGTACAGCGACAGCGCCCGCGCCTGCGCGCCCGGTCGGGTTCTCCGGGTGGGTCCGTGGGCCGGGGAATTCGAGGGTACCAGCGCGAAGACGGCGAGCACGGCGGCGACGGGGATGCCCTTCGGATTCGCCCCCGCGTGAGCGGGGCGGGGGCGGGGCCAGGCGGGCGGGCGGGGGCGGGCGGGGCACCGAGTACTGGAGGGCGGAGGGCCGCGCGAGGAGCGCGAAGGCCGACACGGCGACGGCCGCGAGCGGCGGCCCGAAGTTGAAGAGGGCGACCTGCGAACGAGGTTGGCGGGGCGGGGGCGGGCCGCGAGGGGGGTACCCGCGCACTTGGGCGCGGCCGCCGGGGCGGAGGCGGAAGAGGAGGGCGGAGAGGGCGAGAACGCCGCAGAGGGCGGCGCGGTAGGGCCAGCCGTCCCAGTGGCGCGCGAGGACCGCCACCGCCGTGGCTGCGGGGGCGCGTGGTGAGCGGGGGCGCTCCCGGCCGCGGGGGGTACGCGCACTGGCCAGGGCGAGGAGCAGCGCGAGGCTGCAGACGAGGAAGCTCCTGCGCGAGCGGGCGAGCGGGGCGAGTCGTGAGCTGCGGGGCGGGGCGGGGCGGGCCGCTCGCTCGCTCGCGCGAGATCCGTGCTGCACCGGCCGAGGCCGACGAGCGCCGTCGCGCGTGTGAAGGAGTCCTCGGCCTCCTTGTCTGCGAAGCTGAGGTCGACGCTGTCGAGGTGCATTCCCTCCATCCCCGCCTTCGTGTGCGCAAGGCGGCTCGAGTCGAAAAGGTCCTCCAGCACGTTCGCGATGCGGCCTAGAAGCAGAAGTCGAACGGGGACGTTAGCGATCCGACGGTGCCGAGTGGCGAGAGCTACGAAGAAGAAGCTAGACGCTTGCCTGAGTCGAAAAGCGGCGAGCTGGAAGACTTGGCGGCAAGTCGCCTGTTCTCCACACCGCGGTCACCACGCGCAGGCCGCATTGCGTTCCCGCGCATGATGTTGGGGCTGTGCATCTGGGGGTTCGACTCGCACCTGCGCCGAAGTGCGTACACGTTATAATTCTGATGCACGTGCAGACCGGGTGTAAAGGTGCAGGGGCAGACGCACTTGATTGAGGCCAGGTGCAAACGCGCGGCCGCTCTTCCCTTGAGACCGTCGAGCTGGCCATCAGCTCCCGCCCGCGGGGAGTTGTCGTTGCCTGCTCGCTGCGTTGCTGGAGCTGGCGCTTGCGTCAGCTCGCCGGTCGCTCGCGCCTCGGCGGCAATCGCCTCCGGCGGCAGAAACGCTCGGAACGCCATTTATTTTGCTATCCTTTCGATCGCTATCGTCTCATTGCAGCGCCACGCCTGGCGCGACGGAACTACCGACGATACAGCCAAAGTACCCCTCTCAAGTTCCGCCCCCCCCTATCGCCGACACTCCTGTCGCGCGCGCGCAGCGCCCAGGCTGCTTCGAATTCACAGCGCTCAACGCATGCGCAACCTCAATCAGGTGTTCGCCAGACCCCCCGCCCACTTTTTTGAACTTGAGCCCGCTCTCCCGCAGAGACCACGACGCGCGGCGCCACGACGCTCCAGCGATAGCGCGGCTGCTCTATGCGACATCATTTGAGCGTCTCATGTCGCGCTCTCCGCGTAACCGCGCACAAGTTCGCCCATTGTTCCGACAAGCATGGAACGTCCGCAACCGTGTCGTCACCAGAAGCAGTGCAACTCGCTTGCACTTCCGGGTACGATATCGATCGCAGCTTGCAGCGCGTGCAGCTTGCGCATGCGCAAGCCGCAAGCGTCGACTCGCCGCCGAGTCGCTGCCGACACGCGTGCCGGGCAATTGCGCTCCCGGCGCCGATCCGGCGGCGATAAGAGCGGCAGCGGGGGATGGACGCGGGCCCGAATGAGTCCACCTCGGCGTGCGATGACGCAGCGCCGGGGCGGCCCGAGACGGCCGCGGAGGCGCCCGACACGGCGCTGCCGGCCGCGTGGTCCCTCTCGCCCGCAAACTCCGTGGGTTCCTCCTCCGCCGTCCTCCTCATCCCGACAAGTCCCAGTGCCGACTCTTTCCTCGCCCGCCGCCGCGGCGCGCCGGTCGGAGTCGGCGCCCGCCGCGGCGGCCGCGCGCGCGCGTGCCTCGCGGCGGTCCGCCGCGCGCTGCTCGAGACGATGGCACTCCAGTCGCTCGCGGTCCTCGCCGTCGCGGCGGTCATCGTCGCCACCGAGGCGAGCGCCCCGCCCTCCCGAGTCCGTTCGCTCCCCGCCCGCTGATCGCGACCGCCGCCGCCGCGCCTCAGGTCGCGCCGTGCGTGAACCTGCCGGCGAAGGAGCTGCCGCGGACGTGCCGCGTGGGTCACCTGCGGACGCTCACGGAGCGCTCGTCGGACGGGCCGCACGGGCGAGGCCTGGCCGCCTTCCGCGCCTCCGGGGCCGTCGCGCTGGCCTTCCTCGCCGCCTGCATCCCCGTCTTCTGCGCCCGCGCCCTCGCCGCCGGCCGCCCCGCCCGCGCCCTCCGTGCCACTGTCCTCGCCGGCCTCGCCACCGTCGTCGCCCTCGCCGTCACCCTCGGCCTGCCCCACGGTCCGAGGCCCCGCCCCCGCCCCGCCGCTCTCGTGCGCGCGCGCCCCGCCGGCGCCGACGCCGACGCCGCCGGCGGCAGGACGGGCGCACGACACGGCGGCCGGCCTCTTCTTCCTCCTCGCGTGGGTGCGCCGGCCCGCCCGCCCGGGCCCGGGACGCAGGGCCCGCGCTGAGCCGGGCGGGCGGGCGGGCGCAGGTGCAGATCGTGTGCGGCCTGCGGGTGGTCTCCCCGCGCCTCGGGCGGCGCCGCCTCGCCGGCTGCTGGGCCCGCCTCGCCGCCCCGCTCCGCCGCCTCCTCCGCCGCCTCCGGGGCGGCGAAAAGACCTCCCCGAGGCGGCCGCCCGCCCCGCCACGCCCCCGACCCCGCCGCCCCACCGCCTGCTGGGGCTCGGCCGGCGGGAGCGGCTGTGCCGCGCCGCGCTGCCGTGGCTCGTCGCCGTGGACACGCTCTTCCTGCTCGGCCTGGGCGCTCTCTTCGTTGCTGTGTGGGGCGTCGAGCGGATCGACCTGGAGCCCGGGCTGGGCCCCCTCGAGGTCTCCGCCCTGTCCCTCCACGCCGCCTGCCTCTGGGCGGGCCACGGCGCCCTCCCGCACGCCCCGCCCCGCGCCCCCCGCGCGCCCCACTCCCCGCCCGCCTCGGCCGTCCTCTCCGAGGGCGAGGCCGAGGGGGAGGGCGAGGGGGCGGAGGCGCCCCGGCGGCGGGCGCCGCGGCGCTTCTCGGCCTGGGCCGCCTGCACCTCCTCCCCTGAGTCCAAGGTCACGGTCCTGGGCGACGCCCCGTGGCCCGCCGCCCTCCCCGCCGGCACGGAGTAGCGGCAGCTGCGGCGCCCCCTTCTTTGCGGACCTTGTGCCTGTGAGCGCTTCTTTTTTGAGTTTTCGCTGGACGAAGCGTAGATGCATTCAGTGTTAGAGGCTTTTTGGGATGCATTCCCGCACTCTTTTTCGAATATGCAGCCAGTAAGGCAACTGTCATTCCGCACTCTCTTCCGAGTATGTATGTCGCTCACTCTTTTTTGAATATGTGAGGCTGAAAGGTAGCAGCAGTTAGGCAAACATGTTTGAAAATTGTGACCGACGAGCAGCCGTAAAGCATGACCAGCGCAGCAGCAGTACAGCACTTCTGGCCCCTCTGGGCCTTAGGACGAAGTAGGCCACTCCCCCCAAATAACTCCACTGAGCCCCGCAGGGCCTCTCACGTTTTGTTCAACGGTTTCCCGTCGCGTTTTGTTCATCGGTTTCCCGGGGTCGTCAGAGCGGTTTTTGTATCATTTCCCAGGATGTAGTCTTGTAGATTCCATGTTTTTGTCATTTACACGGAGCTCGAGGCCACTTCTTTTGTTCAGCCTATTAAAATCCGATGATCGATGCCATTGAAACCCATCAGGCCCCTGCCAGGCTGACAGTCCCTCGTGCCGCAGTGCAGCTGGCCATAGGGAGACCCTGTCTGATCAATAGCGAGCCGTGAGGCAACTGCAGGAGGCCTCATGATCATGATCATACGTATACCTGCTGGAAACTGGAATTGTGAAAATCAGCGCACAGGATTTCTAATGCAGACTCTGAGAGACTTCGATTCGGCACACATGAACCCCAAGGCTCTGCTCACAGTAACTATCTTCGGTGTAGACGCACTGCGAATGCTCGCACGAGGCAAGGCCTCGGGTCCCGCTGAGCATCCAGGCAGTCTCTTCTAAACACGCGCGGGGAAATTCCATCACGGCGCGCTATCGCCTGCTGGGGGTGGCGGCGGGGCCGGGGGGGCCGGCGGGGCCCTTGCCCTTGGGGGCGGAGGTCGAGGGGCCGAGGGGCCGCTGGAGGTTCTCCCGCAGGAAGTTGCGCTGCTTCTCGGGGCGCGAGAGCAGCCGCGCCTCGACGTCCGCCGGCAGCGTCCGGTCTACCCGCGCCTGCCCCGCCGGCGGCTGGTACGCTGCGGGGCGGGGCGGGGCGCGCGCGCGTCAGCCGCCCAGCCACAGAACAGAGAGACGCAGCAGGCGAGGCGGGCTCACCGGGGTGCGTGCCGCGGACCTCGTAGCTCCACGCCATCTCCTCCGTCTCGATGACGAGGCGCCCGACGAGCGGCTTCCCGTACTCGGTCGCCGCGAAGGTGACGACGAAGGGCGTGCCGGCTCCGCCCCGCGGCTCGAGCGTGCCCCGCGCCGGCGAGACCGAGAACTCGGCGGGGGACTCGGGGGTGAACGAGGCGACGAAGGGGGCGGCGGCGGCGAGGGTGTTGGTGAGGCGGAAGGAGACGCTGGCGCGCTTGCCGAGGGCCCCCTCGATGACGATCACGTCGTCCACGTCGGGGGCCGTCGCCTCGAGGGCGAGCTCGAAGCGCCAGCGGCCGCCGCTCGCCTTCGCCACGACCAGCTCCGCGCTCGCCTTCAGCGCCTTCAGCGGCTCGAAGACCACCTGCGAGAGCGCGCGCGCCGCCCTCTGAGCCGAGGATAGCAAGCGAAGGGCGGGGGCGCGGGGACCTGGAAGCGCATGGCGGCGTCGGGGCCGGCGGGGCGCGGGTCGAGGGGCACGACGGAGAGGGCGCGCCGGAGGAGGGCGGCCTGCTCGCGGTCCCGGGGGTACGCGACCTCGCTGGAGAAGGCCTCCCGGGCCAGGGCCGCGGGGCCGAGGCCGGCGAGGCCCGAGAGGCGGACCTCGAGGACCTCCTCCACGCGCGTGCGCGCGCGGCACTTGTAGCGCGCCGCGACGCCGGCGCCCACCGCCTCCGCCACGCCCCGCACGGGGTAGACCCAGCGGAGCGGGGCTCCCGGGGCGCCGGCCTCGGCCTCGGCCTCGACGATGACGGTGCAGGCGTGGTCGGCCATCCGCTCCGGCAGGAACGCGATGGGGACCTGCAGCAGCCCCAGCGCGGGCAGCGCCAGCCGCGCCGTCCGCTTGAGGAGGAGCGCGAAGGGCCCCGCCGCCGAGGCGGAGGAGGCGGCGGGGGCGCCCTCCAGGAGCGCATCCTCGGGCTCGTTGTCGGCGGCGAGGAGGCGGACGGAGACGGGGAGCGGGCGGGGGAAGGGGTTGCGGAACACGATCGTCGAGGTCGAGGTGATGCCGAGCGTCGCGGCGACCTCGGTCACCGGCTGCTGCGTCGGCTGGAGGCCCTGCCCGCTGCAGCTGTACACCCAGTCGCCCACCGCCGCGTGGCTGAAGGTCACCTCGGCCGTCTCCAGCTCGCCCAGGGACGAGGGCGTGTAGAGGAGGGACACCTCGGCCGACTCGTACGGGCCGAGCCGCACGGGGGACGGCTGCACGCGGAAGTTGCGCTCGTTGGTGCTGTGCACGCGCAGCGCGATCTCCTCCCCGATGGGGTTCTCGAGGAGGATGGGCTGGGAGGCCGAGGCGCCGAGCTCGGCGCGCATCTCGGGGAGGAGGGCGGGGAGCGGGGGCTCGCCGACGAGCAGCAGCTCGAACCAGAACTGGCCGGCGCGCTCGTTGAGGAAGGTGATGGAGCCCTTGCGGGCGCCCGGCACGAGCGGCGAGAAGATGAGCTCGTAGCTCGCCGTCGTCGCCGGCGGCACCACGAAGAGCGCGTCGCCCAGCAGGCCGTCCCCCTCCGCCAGCACCTGCGCCCGCCCCGACGCGTGAGCGGGCGAGCCTGCAGAGGCCGCGGGGCGGGGCGCGCGCGCGCGCGCCTCGAACTCGACGGGCTCGTCGGAGCGGGGGTTGGTGATGGCGATGTCGACGGCGACGGCCTTGCGCAGCGCCGAGCGCAGCTCGATCGTCCGCTCCGCCGGCGGGTCCCGCGCCCGCAGCTCCACCGTGTACCACAGGTACCACCCGTTCGGCGCGATGAACGAGATCGACCCCGCGAACGTCCTGCCGAGGCCGCCGTCAGAGTGGGGAAGAAGAGAAGGAGGCAAAGGGGGAGACGGCGCATGTGTACCCGGCGCGGGTGGGGCGGACGGTGAGCTCGTACTCGGTCTCGCCCTGGGGCCCCCGGGCGTTCGCCGTGGGCCCGGGGACCTTGACCGTACCCTCCCCCGAGACCATCGCCACGTCGGACTCGACGCGGTAGGGGACCTCGGCGGGCGAGGGCCCGTCCTTGCCGGGCGGCGGCAGCACGTTGTACACGCGGAAGGTGTGCGTCGTCGGCCGCCGCGCCTGGCACTCGATCACCACGTGCTCCTCCGCCAGCGGCTCCTCCGCCACGCCCTGCGGGAGGGACGCCCCTTGAGCGGGGGCTGGGGGCGTGCCGGGGGCGGGCGGGCGCACGCGGAGCTCGTAGACGTGCTTCTCGCCGGTGTTCTGGTTGGTGAGGGCGAGCTCGCCGTTGCTCTCGCCGGCCCAGAGCGGGCGGTACGTGAGCGCGTACTGCACGGTCGTCTTCGCAGGGACGAGGACCTCCCGGGGGCCCCCGAAGTACTGGCCCGTCACCGTCGCGCTCACGCGGAACTCCTTGTCCGTCGCGTTCACCTGCGGGGCGAGTGAGGGGAGGGAAGACAAAGAGTGGCGGGCGGGGCGGGGCGGGGCGGACGATGGGGATGTCTTGGACGATGGTCTGGCGGGCGCAGGCGGCGAACTCGAGCTGCACGCGCGTCCCCGTGCTCACCGCCGTCCCCTCGATGTCGTACACCCGCACGTCCAGCGGCGAGCGCAGCACGAGCTTCGCGGGGTAGATCCCCGCCGCCCGCGGGTGGAACTGCACACCCAGCTTCGTGCTCTCGCTCCGCCGGTCCCCGCCCCCGCCTCCGCCGGCCGCCGCCTTCTGGGGCGGGGGCGGGGCGCCACCCTTGGCACCGCCCTTGGCGCCGCCCTTGGCGCCCTCGGCGGGGCGCTCGGCGGCGGCCGGCTCCTTGCCGGCGGGGAGGGCGGAGAGAAGCACGAGGGGGTCCGGGGCGCTGTAGTACGACGACGTGAACTCCACCTGCGGCGCGGCGCGGCGCGGCGCTCAGCGGAGCAAGGCAAAGCAGGGAGGAGCAAGCGGGGCTGAAAGCGTGCCTTGTAGGTGTAGTCGGCGGCCTCGGGCTCGACGGAGCTGGCGAGGCGGCGGAGGACGTCCCGGTCCTTCACGTCCTGCGCCCGAGACGGACGCCTCAGCGCCCCGCGTCCGATCTGTCGGACGAGACGGGGCGGGACCTTGGTGCCGCGGGCGGCGAGGGCGGCCTTGGCGAGGTCCATGGCGGCCTGCTTGGCGCGCTCCAGCGCCGAGTTCTTCGTCGCCACGTTCACCTGCCGGGCGCCGGGGCGCCGCCGCTCAGCGGGGGGGGCGCGGGATCGAAGGCGCGGGCGGGACCTCGGCGGTGGCGGTGCCGCCGGCCTCGCAGCGGGGCCGCAGGGACTCCACGGCGTCGGGCAGCAGGCCCGTCCCGATCACCTCGTACATCATCTCCCCCACCTGCGCAGCGGCAGCGGCCGGCCGCCCCGCGCTCAGCCTACGGACGGGCGGGGCGGGGCAGGCCGCCCCCCGCGCGCCTTCTCGTCGAGGAGGAGGATCTGGCAGCGGTAGGTGCCCATGGCGAAGGGGAGGAAGTGGACGGGCAGCGTCGTCGACTCGCCCTCGCGCAGCCGCACGCGCGCCGGCTTCACGTAGAAGGGGTCCGGCAGGCCGCCCAGCGAGCGCGCCGCTGCCCCCGCCGTCCCCGGCGGGTGCTCCGGGAACTGGAAGGGCGCCGCGGGGGCCGCGGGGGCCGCCGCCCCGATGCCCGCTCCGCGTCGTCTGCGCCCCCGCGCCGGCGCCGGCGCCGGCGCGGTGCGTCTTGGCGCCGGAGGCGGCGCCGGGGCCGGAGCCGGAGGCGCCGGAGGAGGCGGCGGCGGGCAGCAGCGCCGCGATCTCGTCCGGCACCCGCTCCTGCGGGCGGGCGTGTTTCAGCACCGTTCTTTCTGGATTCTACCTTCGCTCGAGTCTGTGCGCACCTGGACGAGGGTGACCTGGAACTCGCAGTCGCCGGCGAAGGGGTTTGCCACCTGGATCTCCAGCGCCCGCGCCTCGTACACCTGCGCAGGCCGGGTCGGATCAGAGACGGCCGGCCCGGGCGAGGGCAAGGGCGCGGGGCGCGCCTTGCTCTCGACGCGGACGCTGGACTGCGCCTTGCGGCTCTGGACGATGCCCTGCGAAAGGAGGGCGGCGCCCTCAGCGGGGCCGCGAGGCGAAAGGAGGGAGAGGAAAGGGTGGGTCCGCCGCGCCTGGAGCATGAAGACCATGGTGGAGGCGGGGGCGCAGCCCGGGGCCCGGACGGAGGAGAGGACGATGCGGCCCGAGACGGGCCGCGAGAAGCGCGCGCTGAACTCGATCGGGAGCGCCGCCGAGCCCTGCGGCTCCAGCCGCACCGACTCGTCCCTGCACGCCCCGCCCCGCCGCGTCGGACGGGGACGGCGAGCGGGAGGGCGGGGGCGCCTCGGAGGGAGGGCGGGGGCGGGCGGACCGGAGGAAGAAGTCGCCGGCGCCCTCGGTGAGGCGGACGCCGTACGTCACGGGCTTCTTGGAGGGGTTCGTCAGCTCGATGCTCCGCACCACCCGCTCGCTCAGCCGCGCGTTGAACTCGATCGTCGTCTGCCCCGCCGCCGCGGTAAGCAGAGCGGCGAGAGCGCGAGCGAGCGAGGAGGCGGCGGGGACGGAGAGGGAAAGAGGACGGCTTGCCTTGGGGACGAACTGGGGGAGGTGGTTGTAGAGGTAGAGGACGTAGAGGAGGAGCTCACGGGGGCACCCCTCCGTGATGTCCTGCGCCGTGATCTGCCCCCGAGCCCGCCGAGCGCGGTCAGCCGAGAGCGGCCCGCAAGAAGAAGGAGGAGGACGAGGCCGCGCTGGCTCGCTGGCTCGAGAGAAATAGCCTAAGGTGGCTTAGGTGTGGCGGTAGAGTTAAGACTCTGCCCTGTCGGGCAAGACTTGCTTGCACTGGGTGTCCTTTATCAACTCTAACCGTCCCGGGCTCGCTGGCTGGCTGGCTCGCCTGGTACTCGAGGCGGAGGTCGCGGAGGGCGGCGATGACGCGCTCGGCGTTGGCCTCCCAGTCGGCCGGGTCCCGGCTCCCCGTCTTGACTTGCCGCAGCTTCAGCATCTGCGGGACGTGCGAGAGGAGGACGCCGGCGAGGATCGTCCCGTCGCGCAGGTCCTCGTCGAAGGTCGCCACGCGGCGGGCGGCGCCCGGGTTCGACTTGGCGTGGTGCAGCGAGAGCCAGCGGAGGAGCACCGACTCGCCCAGCGAGTAGAGGTTGCTCCCCGTCAGCATCGGGTCCGCCTGCTGCTTCTTCGCCGGGGCCGGCGCCGCCGTGGTCGCGGCGACGGAGACGCCGCCGACGGTGGGCGTGGGCGTGGGGGCGGCGAGGGAGCCGACGCCCGTCGCGAGGTTGTAGGCGGCGCTGCCCTCGTCCAGGTCCATCCCCGGCAGCGTCCGCAGCTGCTTCGCCGTCACGCGCCCAAGCGAGAAGACCTGCGCCCCGAGACTGAGCTGAGCGGGGCGGAGCGGGGCGGGCAGAGCCGGGCTGGGGCGGGCCTTGATGGCCTGGAAGAGAACGGCGACCCAGGCCTCGCGCGCGTAGACCACGAAGCGCTTCTCGCTGTGGTGCGCCCGCCGCGCCGTCGTCACGGGGCGGCTCCCGCCGCCGCCCCCGCCGCCGGTGGAGTGGCCGGCGACGGAGGGCGCCCGCGTCGACTCGGCCCCGTCGCGGTCGTCCCCGCCGAAGACGCTCTGCGCGTCGTTCCCGCCCCCGCCGAGGGCGCCCGAGGCCTCCGCCGCCGCCGCGCCGGCCGCCTCGCGGGCGCGCTGCTCCCGGACCTGGTGCAGCTTCACGTAGTCCTCGTACGCCATCAGGTACTCCGGCCTGCCGCGGCCGCCCGCCCGCTCAGCGGGGCCGAGGCGAGGCGAGGCGGGGCGCGGGGGCGGACTTGACGGCGTTGAGGAGGGCGCCGTGGCTCTTGAGGAAGGCCAGGAGGTCCTCGTACAGCTTCTCCAGCTGCCGGGGCCGGGGCCGCACCGCCCAGCGTCAAGTCAGGGCGGGGCGGGGCGGGGCGGGGGGAGGGCGGACCTGGACGACGGCCTCCTTGCGGTTGGGGGACCAGCGGGCCGGCTTGTTGGGGAACGGCTTCCCGCTCAGCGCCTCCACCACCTCGATGAGCTGGGCCCTGCGCGCATGCGCGCGCGCGCGTTTGTGAGCGGCGCTCGCTTCGAGGCGGCCGCTCCTCCGAGCGGGTGGGCGGACCCGTTGATGGAGACGAGGTCGGCGGGGATCTCGGAGATCGGCTGCCGCAGCACCGTCGCGTTCAGGAAGCGCGCCAGGTTCTGCCCGGGCCGGGGTGAGCCGGGGTGAGCCCGAGGGGCGGGGCGGGGGGAGCAGGGGAAGGGCCCTAGGGCTCGCCCGCAGGGTCTTCTCGGTGATGGCGCCGCCGACGTGGTGGTCCGAGGCGCCCACGACCCGCGCCCGCTTCTCTCCGGGCCCCTTCTCCTTCTCCTCCTTCCCGCCCTTGCCCGCCGTGCCGCCCTTGGCCGCCGACGCGGCCTGCGCCGCCGCCTGCGCGGCGGCGGCGGCGGCCTGCACGGCGGCCGCCGTGGGCTTGGCGGCCGTGCCCGCGGCGGCGGCGGCGCGGGCGGCGGCGGCGGCGGCCTCGGTGAGGTGGTCGACGAGCTGCACGGGCCGCCCCTCCTTCACGATCACGTCGTAGTGGCCCTCGTTGATGTAGAGGTAGGGGTACGTCGTCAGCACGCTGTTGTCGGCGGTGCCCGTGACCGGGATCGAGAACTTGTTCCCGTCCGAGTCGAAGAAGTCGATCTTGGCCGTGAAGGACATCGCCTTGCGCGAGCTGAACGACACCTGAACGCGCCCGGCGCCCGTGAGCCGCGGCGGCAGGGGCGCGCGGGGAAGGGGTCCATCCGGGCGGGCGGACCTCGACGGGGATGCGCTCCTTGGCGATGCCGATGAGGGCGCCCTCGGGGAAGGCGAGAGAGAGGGGCACGCGGGCCGTGTCCGCGGGGAGCTTGTACCGCAGCTCCAGGTTGTCGTACCCCTGGTTGATCAGGTAGAACGTGGCCGTCGAGCGGACGTGCAGGGGCACGACGGGGAGGACGACCTCCTTGCGGTCGAACTCGAGGCGCGGGTGGGCGCCCGTGCCGGAGATGGAGACCTCCACGTAGACCTTCTCGAAGCTCTTGTCGATGTAGAGGGGCACCGTCGCCTGGAAGCTGCCGGCCTCCTTCGGGGCGAAGAGGACGCGGACCGTGGAGGTCTGCCCGGGCTCCAGGGCCCCCGAGGAGGGCTCGATCTTGAAGACCTCGGGGACCTTGGAGGGGTCCATGTCCCACGCGAGGCGCCGCCCGTCGTTGGAGCTCAGCTGGAACTCCAGCGCGTACGGCGGCTTCTTCACGCGGTCCCGCAGCACGATCCGGGACCCGAAGTCCACCGACGAGGAGGAGAGGAGGAGGCGCGGGCGGATGCCCTCGGCCCCGACGACCCGGCGCAGCGCCGGCGAGGGCCCGGCCGCCGTGACGGCGACGGGCAGCTCGAAGGCGTGCTGGGCGACGGCCGCCGGCGTGTAGAGGAGGTGGAAGGGGAGGTAGCGGTCCCCGCGGACCGTGAGCTGGTACTTGGAGCCGGTCTTGGCGGCGGGGTCGGCGGCGAGGGCGGCGGCAGCGGCGCTGGCGGCGTCGTCGCGAAGCGGCTCGTCCCGCACGGACTCCATGTCCGAGGCGGAGGAGACGGCGGAGAGGAGCGAGAGGGCCTGGATCGCCATCTCGTCGTCCTCCACCGCGGGGCCCTCCCGCCCCTCCGCCGGCGTCGACGCCACGTCCAGGCCCTCGATCGAGAACTCGGGGTACGGGGTCAGGTCGAGGATGAGCTGGGCGGTCACGGGGCTGTTGTTCGTGAGGGTGACGCGCTGCCGGGCCGTGACGCCCAGGTACACCGGCCCGAACTCGATCTCGTCCTCCTCGATCCGCACCTGCGGCGCCGCGCGGTCAGGGGGCGGGCCCCCGCGCAGGAGCGGCGGGCGGGGGGGTGCGGGCGGGCCTGGGGCAGGATGGCCTCGGCGGAGACGGGGATCTTCTGGGCCTTGCCGCCCCGCACGTTCAGCACGAGCGGGAACTCGATCACTTGCGCCGCGTCCGACGACACGCTCAGCTGCCGCCCCGCCGGCCGCCGCGTCAGGCGAGGGCGGGGGAAGCGAGGGGCGGGGCGGGGGCGGACGAGGAGGTCCTGGCGGGCGTTGGGCATGACGCGGGCGAGCCGCGGCATCACCGTCACCCCCGCCGTCGCCACGTCCACCTGGCGGCGTGCGGCACGGACGGGGTGAGTGGGGCGGCTGCCCGCAAAGCGGAGGGATCGGCCGGGCGGTCGCTCGCACCCAGAAGACGGCCTCGTTGGAGCCGACGTTCTTGACCGTGCACTTCGCGTCCTTCGAGAAGCCCACCGCGAACTTGCCCACCTGGTCCCCGCCCGCCGCGCTCGCTCGGAGCGGAGCGGGGGCCGGGGGAGGGGAGGGGCGGCACCTCGAGCTTCTTCTCGACGAAGAGGCACTTGGCCTCGGGGAGGTCCCCCGTGCAGCGCAGCAGCACGTCGGGGCCACCCACCACCTGCCCCCGCCCCGCTCGCTCTCGGGGAGGGGGAGGGGGGCGGGAGGGGGTACACGCGCCTTGAGGATCATGACGTCCTCGGAGCGGCCGACGGTCGTCGGGCGGTACGAGACCGTGATCGGCAGCGACTTGAACGCGTCCACGTACCCCTGCGCGCTCGGTTCGCGGTGCAGGTGGTAGGGGCGGGCGGGGGCGAGCCTCGGGGGGGTTGGCGCTGAAGACGGGCGACTTGTTGAACCACTTGAACTCGGCCCGGTGGTTCAGCGGGTTCGCGATGAGCACCTGCGGGGCGGGGCGAGATGAGAGGGCGCAGCGCAGCGCGGCGGAGGGAGAAATGGATGGGCGCGGGGCGGGGCGCCTCGTCGGTGACGACGGGGGACATGTTGTCGTCCGCGAAGGCAAAGTGCATCTCCTCCCGCGAGAGCCGCAGCGTCACCGGCACCACCTGCCCGCCCGCCCGCGCCGTGAGACGGCGGCGAGGGCGGGGAAGGAGGCCGGGGGTGGAGGGCAGGCGGGCGCGCCGAGGCGGTGACGGTGAACTTGTACGTGTACTGCTCGTTGATGCTGCGCGGCGGGGGCGGGCGGGCGAGGTCAGGAGACGGCCCGCGGCCCCCCCGCGGCCCTCGCCCCCTCAGCCTCTGTGCACCTGTAGGGGACGAATTTCTTGAAGTTCTGCACGACGTCCGACGAGAAGGCGACGTCGAAGCCGGCCGTCGCCCCCGGCGGCACAACCTGGCTCTCCGGCCCTGCACGCCCTCAGGCGACGGAGCCGCGGCCCGCCCCGCGGCCCGGCGCGGCGCGCACCGCTCTTCTTGAGCTCCTCGGCCTCGGCGGCGATGGAGACGAGGATGTGCGTCTTCAGCGGGTTCGTCACCGTGAACGACTTGGCCTGCGCCACGGCGCCCGCCGCGTGAGGCGGCGGGCCGGGGCGGGCCGGGTCGGGGCGGCCCGCTCCCCCCGCGACGCCCTCGGACCTGCGTGGAGTGGACGCAGACGGTCCCGAACTCGAGCTGCTTCGGCCCGAACGAGATCTGCGCAGGCAGCCCCGCCGGGGTCAGCGCCGGCGCGGGTGGGAGGGCGAGGTCGGCACGGCGCGGCGGGGCGGGGCGGGGCGGGCCTGGGCGAGCTCCTTGGGGGAGAGGGCCATCTTGCACTCGCGGATCTCCGACGCCGTCGTCGGCCGCGCCTTGAACTTCTTCTTGAAGAGCCTGCCAGGGCGCTCGTTAGGGGTGAGGGAGGCGGGGCGGGAGGGGTGAGGGAGGCGCGGCGGGCCTGTTCTCGTCGACGCTGGGCTCCTTGGCGCGGGGGAGGAGGGCGTCCCCGGCGGCCCGGGCCATCCAGAGCGGCTCCACGACGCGCGGCAGCCTCGGCACCGGCTCCTCCAGGCCGTCCCCGGGGTCCATCCCCACGTCCACCCCGTTCGGGTCCGCCCGCCGCTCCGTCTGACGCCCGAGTGAGCGGGGCGCGGCGCGGGGAGCGGGCGAAGAGGAAGGGAGGGAGGGCGCACGGCGCGGGTGATGCGGTCGACGCGTGCCTGGCGCTGGTCGCGCACGAACTGCGTGTACGCCCCCTTGTGCGCCTTCATCGCGTCGTACTCCTGCACGCTGTACCCGTGTGGGTTCCCGTCCGGCTTCGCCTCCGCGTCCACCCACTCCATGGTCTCGTACGGCTCCGGCCGTCGGAACTGTCGAGAGGGGGTACCGCTTCAGCGACCAGGTCCTCTTCTCTTGCAAGCGGGGGAATGACCTTCTTGATGGAGGACGCGAGGGCGACCGCAGCGCCGGCCGCGTCCCCGCCAGGCACCTCGCCGGACTGTACCCCCCGAGTCAGAGGGGCCCGCAGACAGGCGCGGGGGGGCGCGCGGGCGGGGGGTACGCGCCTTCACGAAGTTGAACTGGGGCCGGAAGTCGTCGTCCGTCGCGAGCGGGCCGCCCTTCGCCGCCTTCTTGGGCGCTGCGGGGGGTACCGGATTTGAGCGGCTGGGTTCGATACCAATACCCCCCCGGGAGCCGGCGCGCACCCTCGCTGGATGCCGTGCCGGAGACGCGGACGGGGATGGTGCGCAGCCCGCCGCAGATCGAGACCTCGATCGTCCCCGAGAAGCGGCCGAGCTGGAGCGGGGCGGGGCGAGAGCGTCAGGGGGGATGCGGCCGGCGCGGCGCGGTGGGGGGTACCTGGTTTGGGGCGAAGGTGACGATGAGCTGCTGGGACTGGAGGGGCTTGAGGCGCCCCTCGGAGGGCGCCGCCCGGAAGTTCGCTATCCTCTTCACCTCTGCGCCGCCCGAGCCGCGTTGGCGGGGGTACGGAGGGGGGGGGTACACGGACCGAAGTCGAAGGGGAGCTCGGAGGAGTTGTTGCGGACGACGAGGGCGACGTCCTTGCGGCCGTGCACGGCGCACTCCCCGAACCTGCCCCCGCGGCGCTCAGAGGCGGGAGAAAGGGGCCCAGAGGCGAGAGAGAGGGGAGCGGGGGCGGACTTGAGGGAGGACTCGGAGACCTCGACCTCGGGCCGCATGCCCTTGCCGCCGAGGTCCACGCGGATCTGCTGCGGCTGCTCCAGCACCTCCACCACCGCCATCGCTGCCGGGCGCGCGCCGCTCGGACCCAGAGAGGGCGCGGGGCGGGGGGCGCACCGTGGAAGTGCTCCGTCGTGCGCTCCTGGACGCCGGCGCTCCGGAAGCCCTTCTGGACCTCGCGCTCGCGCGGGTAGAAGCGGAAGGTGACGGGGACCTTGGAGTAGGGCGGGAGCACGCCCTGCACGGGCGACACCGCGATGCACGGGTCCTCGAACGCGGCCGCTGGGCCCGAGGCCTCCGCCTCCTCCGGCGTCGGCGAGGAGCCGTCGCCGGCGGCCCCGGGGGAGGCGATGGCGGCGAGGAAGGAGCAGCGCAGGGGCCCGTTGTTGATCAGGAACGTCTCCACCGTCCGCTCCTGCCCGAAGTAGAGCGACCCGAAGTACACGTCTGCCGCCCGTGAGGGGCGCGAGGGCGGAAAAGGGGGGTACGGCGCACTGGAGACCAGGCCGCCCCCGCTCGGGAAGGCAAGCTCGACCTGCGCGCGGGGGGGCGGCTCGCGGGGCGCCAGGGGGCGCGCGGGGCGTAACGCGAAGCTCGCGGGGGCGCGCCTTCTGCTCGACGACGGCGGCGTTGACGTCGAGGACCTTTAAGGGGGTGCGGCCGTCCAGCTCGACCTGCACGAGGGCGCGGAAGGGTCCCAGCTCCGACCCCGTGAACTCCACCTTGACGCGGACCGAGCGCCCCGGCTCCACCGTGTCCGTCGCCGGCACGATCCGCACGGGGAGGCCGGCGTCGTGCCGGAAGGAGAAGAGGCCGGCGCGGTGCCCCTCGTTCCTCAGCTCCACGTACCGCACCTGCGTCAGGCCCACCGGGCACATCCCGAAGTTCATGTACCCGTCGAACACGATCTCCGGCGCCGAGCGGTACCTGCCGCGCCGGCCCTCAGCTATCGCGGGCGCGCCGGGCCGGGGGGCAGGCGGCGGGGGCGGGCGGCGGGGCGGGCGGCAGGGGCGGGCGGCGGGGCGGGGGGCGGGCGGCTCACCCGCTGATGGGCACTTCGACGCGGTCGTTGTCGATGCAGACGTACATCTTGTCGTGGTAGTCGCGATCCTCCGTGGGCCGCAGCTCGAGCTCCCCGACGAGCTCCAGCCCGGGGGCCACAGCCGCCGTGCCCCCGTGGTGCAGCGTGAAGCCCTTTGCCGTCGGCTCGATGAAGCGGATCCGCCGCGTGACCTTGCTGACATTCTTCGCTGCTATCCTGACCGTGTGCCGGTCGCCGCGCTCTATCGCTTGCAGGACGACCTCCTTCGGCGTCACTACCAGATCCGTTGCCGCCGAGGCTGATCCTTCTTTCGGCATCGACCGCGACCTCGTCACGCTGGCCTTGGCCTCCCTAGTCGACGAGCCGGCCTGCACGGCGGAGAACGGACCTTTCAGCACAAGCGGAGCGCGCGGGCGCTTACAGCGCACGGGAGTGTTGAGAGCACACACCTGGCTCGGAGGCGCCTGGGGCGCCTCCTGCGTGGGCATCGTGGGCCTCGTCCGAGCGAGGCTGGCTAGCCAGCACCCGCTATGGCTAGAAAAGAGCTAGCTAGGCTCGCTGTGCGATGGAAGCGATGCGCACAAGCGTGGTTTGGGGCTTCCGAAAGCGGCTTTGAGGGGGAGGGAATTTCGGAGGGGGTACAGTTCGACCGACGATGCCGGCGGAAGAAGAGCGCCCAGCGGAGGAGGAGGCGCAGGAGGCGGCCGAGGAGGAGGAGGAGGAGGTCGCGGATCAGGAGGATGGCGACGAGGCGGCCGTGGCGGATGAGGCCGACGAGCAGACCGGCGACAGCGAGGGCCTCGGCAAGTTTCAGAAGTTCCAGTTCCAGGTCACAGGCGTGACGCAGGGTCCGGGCGCCAGCGGCAGCCCAACGCCAGGGCGGACCAGCAGCGACCTGAAGAACGCGGTCAGCTCCTTCTTCCGGAGAGCGCAGGAGGCTGTCAGCAACACCCTTGCGAACACGTCGCTACCGTCCTCGCCGCTGCAGCATGTGTATCCTTTGCGCTGCACGCTCGCTCTTTTGTTGACCCGTGCCATTACCGCGACACCGCGCCGCCTTGACCGATGCCGCCGCCGCGGACCTCAGCTCGAGGAGCAAACAGCTCCGTGCGCACGCGAGGGGGACCGCACGCCGTCGCCGCCAGCTGCAGCTAACGCGTGCGCCGCGCAGCGGACAAGAACGAAGCGCTGCGCAAGAAGCTGCACGGGAAGTGGGCGCAGTGCCTCACGGACACAACGAAAGAGCTTCAGAGCCTCGGCGTCGGCATTGGGCGAGTTGGGGAGATGTCCCAGGTTCGTCCCGGCGCGCCGCGCGTCGGCCTTGCGCCGCTCATCTCCTAGCGCGCAGAACGCGCTGCGAAACATGCGGACCGCGAACGATTGCCTCGAGCGCATGGCGGCGGCGACTGCGCGCATCGGATATCTCACATCGCTGAGCTTTGGGGCTCCAGTCGAGGCCTCCTGATTTCTCGGGGCCTACGCCAACTGCCTGTGGCAATTTGCAAAGGCTGCGAGGCAGCAGACCGCGGTCTGCTGCGCTGCCTACGCATGCATACTGCGCCTTCCTTTTTTGTAACACGTGCACGAGGAGTGCATCATGTTTTGTGTTGCTTTCGTGTACTACTACTAGCCTAGTAGACAATACTATGGCCGGAATCTTGGAATTCCGAGACGTCGACTCTCTAGATCTGCGAGCTGCGGGGGGCCCGGGGCGTGCACCTGCAGCTAGCTATCGCGTCCGCTGCCGGACCTCCACCCCCCCCCCAGCTTCAGCCTGGGTACACGGTCTCGAGCGGATTGATCGATCGGCGTTCGCTAGTGATAGTGTTGGCCGGACTTCTTTGACTGCTCATTTCGCGTGGTCCAAAGCGAAGGCATCCCCGTCACAAGCTCTGCGCCCGCTCCCTTCCCTTTCTTCAAGACCAGCGTCGGGCGAGCTCCGGGAGAAGATGCGAGGTTCCTTCAAGCGTAGTTATGGAGATCTCGGCGATTCCGCACCGAGCGTCCGCAGCCCGCTCGGACCGAAGCGTTCGCGTCGAACGGCGGCTTCAGCGGCGTCGGATCTGAACTGTCCTGGTCATGTGCTGCAGATCCTTGGGAGTGCGCCCGTCGCCGAGTCCCGCGCTACCGATCTGAACGCTCCTTCCGCAGATGGCGCGAGCCATGAGGTTCTGGAGCAGCGCGTCGCAGTATGCACAGCGCACGGAATTCTCGACGAGAACCTCACGACATTCGGCCGCATACAACACGCGATGCCGCGGCAAAGCGCGCTTCTGCGGCTCGTCGACTGCAATCTTCCGTGCGCTCTTCGATGCTACCTTTTCTCTGTTCTAAGAAACTCTTTGTAGTTGCTCCCTCTCCTCTAGCCCTCTTTGACCAACGTCCTGCGCAGGGCACGGCAAGCCGCGTTCCGGTCGTGGGAGCTGAGCTCATCAAGCAATCAATCGCACTCGTGTCATCAATTCATCCAGCAGCGCAAAGAAGTCTGCCTGACCGCGTTCCTCTCGATGTATGGCACCAGCATTGACGGCAACCTTGTAGCTTTCGTGCGCCCCCCTTCCGAACTTTCCTCTCTGTGCGCTCACACCGACAGCCCCGCAGATCGCCAAGGCGCTGTTCTCGCGGGAGGAGGAGATCAGCGTCACCGTGTACTACAACGCGCCGCACTTCCTCTGCGAAGCGGACCCGCGGGACACGGAGCCGGCGCGCCGAATGCTCTTCGCAATCCGGAGCGACGCGCGGCTCTTCCTCATCCCCCCGCTCTCCTGCTGAGCCATCCCGGCGACGCTCTCCCCCCCTCCCCCTCATCCGTTCTTCCCTCTCGGCTTCCACCACCGTCCACCCGCCCACCTTGAGTCCGTCCCGCTGCGGATCGACAGCGACTCCCCGTTAATCCCCGCCCCCTCGCCCTTCTAGCCATCCAATGGCATCCATCCACCCTTCCTTCCGCCGCGCTTTATTCCTCTTCCCCTCTTCTCTCCTCGATCTACACCAACCCGTTTTTTTCCTTTTTCGCGTCTCTCTCCGTCTTTTTGTTCCTAAATTAAGTGTTAGTAGATGGCCGCTTCGCATTTGGACACGTACTAAAGACGCAGGTCCGGGCTACAAGTGTGGGAATGTACACTGCGGCCGCCGCGGCCGCGGGCCCAGCCCACCGAGCTCACGCTCGGCCAGCCGGGCCCTGCGTGGCCCCCTAAGGAGAGTAATGCGCCTCCCCGCGGACACCCTGGCTAGCTAAATAGCTAAAGGTGCCCGCACGCGCGGCGTGGTGCTGCATCGCGTCTTGTGGCGGCGGGGGTCGTCTCGGGGCGGTGGCGGGAGCCCCTACAGGCCCTTGGGGGGGCCCGACATGGAGTCGGCCGCTTCGGCAGTGTATAGCGCTTGTTTGCACCGTCACTCGATCGTACATCTGCGCGAGCGCGAGCGGTGGTGCACGTGGTTCTTTTCGGGTGGCGGTGCCGGCAATTGCAATTCCTATATTGTCCCTGTACTGTCTGTGAAGGACGTCTAGGTCTAGCTAAATCTACTTGGAAGATCTAGACAAGGCACGGTTACTGCAGCTGTTAGCGATATAAACACTGTGACAAAGATGCAGGGAAGGCTTGAAACTTGTACGCTAGCGCTACTAAGCGATCAACAAAGGGCCCAATGGTTCGAGGCGCGAGTCCTCAAACTAAACAGACTAGGTGCGGCTTTACTACATATTTGCAGCCGCTGAGCGTCCTTTCACAGAAAGCGCTCGGAAGGCGAGAGCAAAGCAGGCGCGAAAGGGTGCGGAGAGCCTAGGATGCGACGACGTCCGGGAGCATGTAGGCGCCCTGAGCGGCGGGGCCGTCGGGGGCGCCCTGGCCGCGCCCGTGGCCGTGGCCGGGCGGGGCGTAGGGGTGGGTGTGGAGGGGGCGGGGGACGGTGGCGCGGGAGTAGGCGCTGTCGCGGAGGGCGCGGAGGTGGGAGACATAGGGGTGCCCCGGCCCGAAGCAGCGCGGGTGCTGCCCCTGCACCTGCTGCGCCGCCTCCTCGAAGCACGCCACCGCCTTCCCGTACCGCCCTGCCCCCCGTCCGTGAGGCCCGCTCGCCCCGCGCGGCACGGAGGGGAAGGGGGGGTACCCAGCGCGACGTAGAACTCCCCCGTGCGGGTGAGGGCGTGCGCCCGGAGCGGCGTCTCCGAGTTCAGGTCGACGAGCTGCGGGGGGTACGGGTGCGTGCGTCAACGAAGGGGGGGTGCGCTGGAGCTGCATCGGAAAGAGACGCGCACCCGCATCGAGAGCAGAGAGGTGCGGAAGAGGGCTGCGCGCGGGGCGGGCGTGGGCGGGCGTCCGCCGGAGTGGCCCCCGCGGGGTTCGAACCGGTGGTGACGCGCGTCGTGTGGAACTGCTGCCCCCGCTCCTTCTCGCGGACCCGGAGGTACTGGGCGCGCGCCGAGTACCTGTCCACCCCGCGATCAGCGGGGCGACACGCGCGCTCGGTTCACGGGGGTGTCCTCACAGAATGTCCCAGAAGGGGTCAGGGACTCGGCAGGTTTCCTGGGGGAGGAAAGGAGCGCGGCGCGTCAGGGGGCGGCCCGCCGGCGGCGGCAGAGTACGCCACTCGACTCGCTAGCGGGCGGCAGGGGTACGCGAACCTTGAGAAGCGTAAGCGCGAGCTTGAAATCCTTCACGGCCGACGAGGGGCGGTCTGTGGGGGTACAGCGCGTTCGAGAGCGGCGCGGCGCGGCGCGGCGCGGCGCGGCCGGAGGGCGGCGCTCACTCGCGTGCAGGAGGACAAAGGCCTGCGGCGGAACTCTGGATGAGCGGGGGTACGCATGGCGCAGGGCGTGGCGCGGGAGCCGCGCACCCGGACGAGGGCAGGGCGAACGAAGAGCTGCCGGTAGCAGTCCCCGTAGGGCGCCACGTGCTGGAGAGAGAGGTGTCAGAAACGTCGAGGGGGGGGGGGGGAAGGGGGGACAGCGGGGGTACCTGCAGCGTGGCCATCGCGCGGTCGAGGAAGGAGAGGGAGCTCGGCAGGTTGCGCTTGGCCAGCTCGGCCAGCCCTGCCCCCGCCCCGTGGGTGTGCATGCCGGGGCCAGAGGGTGCGGAAAGGGGGGCACCGAGGGTGGAGAGGCAGAGGGCCTTGTCCACGTGGTCCTCCACCGTTTCTTCGAACCTGGGGGGTACGGCTTCGGCTTGAGGACGCGGAGGGGGGGGGGCGGAATCGTCTTCGGTGGCGCCCTCACCAGTAGACGCCACAAGAAAGGTGCTTCTGCGGGGAGCCGCGTCGGCGGTGGTAATCGGACCACGCGGGGAGGGGGGTACGCAGGCGCACGGCGAGGGCGAGGTTTCCGGGGACGCGGACTGCGGGCGCGCGAGTCGGAAAGTGGGGGGAGGGGGGGTGGAGAAGGGGGGTACAGGGGCGCACTGGCGAGGTGGAGGAGGTTGTGGAGGAGGCGCGCCTCGAGGCGGCAGGGGGCGAGCTGGCGCGGCCGCTTCAAGGGGGTACGGCCCAGAGGGGCCCGGGGGAGGGGGGTACGAGAGCGCGCGGACCTGGAGGCGGACGATGGTGGACCAGCAGTCGAAGAGGCCCTCGAGGGCCCTGTGCTCCCGCTCGTTCTGGGGCCCGTCAGGAGAAGCGGGGCCCCCGGGGCCGGGAAGCGGCTCGCCTGCCACTCGGTCATCGCCCGCCTGTAGAGGTACTCGCAGTAGACCTGCGGGAGCTGGGGGTACCGAATCAGATGGGGGGAGCAGGGGGGGGCGGGGGGCGGGGAGGAGGGCACCGAGTCCTCGTGGCCCGTGAGGATGCGGCGGGCTGCCCCGAGGAGCTGCGCGGGGCGTGAGGGGCTGCGCCGAAAGGCCCGAGGCCGGGCCTGGCCGGCTCGGGGGCGGACCTGGAGGGCCGGCCCCTCTCCCAGCAGGGTCAGCTGCGGCGCCACCGCCGCCACGGGCCCCGACGCTGCCGCCGGCGTGACGTCACGCGGGGGTGGGCGGGGGGCAAGAGGCCGGGGGGTACACGGCGCACCGGCCTCGACGAAGTCGAGAATGGCGCGGACGGCGATCACGGCGGCGTCGCTGCGGGCGGGGCGGGGCGGGGCGGGGCGGGGCGCGCGTCGGCCCGGGCAGGGCGGGCCCGGGTCGGCCGAGGGCGAGCTTCACCTGCGGGGGAGGGTCGGGATGCCCAGGAGGTGCCCTGTTGCCAGCTTGATGAACTGCTGGGCCTGAAAGGAAGGGACGCGTCAGGCGAGGCGCCGGGGAGGGGCCGGCGAGCGGGCGCAGGGGGTACCGTCTCGCCCTCCCCTTCCTCGACCAGCCGGTGGAGGCCCTGCTCAGGTGAGGCGAGCTCAGACGGCAGCGCCACCGCGGAGGCGAGGGGGGTACGGGGCGCCTGCAGGAGGCGGTAGCGGCCGGGGAAGGTCGAGAGTAGGGGGGTGCCCAGCAGCCGGGGGTTGAACAGCGCCTGCCGCGGGGTACGGTGACTCCGTGCAGGGGATCGCGGCGGGGGCGGAGGGGGGCGCACGCGGCCGACGGAGGCGAGGTTGACAGGGGTACTGAGGGGCTCGGTCCCCTCCAGGGCCTGCCTGAAGGCCGCCAGGGCGGCGGTGATTTCGGGCGGGGAGAGCAGGAGGAACCAGATCTGAGGCGGGGCGGGGCGTGAGGGTGGGCCCGGGGGGAGGAGGCGGGGCGGGGCGTACGGGGCTGTCGGCGGCGCTGGAGGGGAGGGAGGAGGGCGCCAGGACGGCAAGCGCTGGGGCGGGGGAGGCGGCGATGGCGCCCCGGGGGGTCACGAGGGGCCCTAGCGGGTCCTCGGGGGGTACCACCGCCCCCTCCTCGGGCCCCGGGAGGTGCTCCTCGAAGCGCGAGGCTGTACCCCCGCTTGAGCGGCCGGCGAAGGGGTCCGAGGGGGGTGCGGGCAGGCTCACTCAGGGCGGCGGCTGCAGGGTTCTTTTCCAGCGTCTCCCGAGCCGCCGCTTCGTAGCTTCTGATGATCTGGGGGCGGAAGATGTCGGAACGATTGGCGTACCCCCTCGGGCGGTCCGGCGCGTACCCCCGAGAGCTCCTCGTTGGGGTAAGTCTCGCTTCCGATCTCAGAAATGTCGAAAACGCGCGGCGGGGGCCCGCGGAGCACCCCGTCCGTCCTGCGGAGGTGGAGGCGGGGAGGGGTCGCGGCCGGGTACGGGCACAGAAGGGGGTTACGGCGCACAGAACGAGGTAGTCGAGGAGGCCGGCGAGGGGGGGCAGGGGCCCCCTGGAGCCCGTGAGGACGACCTGCCGCTTGCCCTCGGGGCCGCCCTCGTCGCTGGAGTCGTCGCCGCCCTCACTGCGCGCGGCACGGCTCGGACCGGGGCTCCGGGCGGGCGGGCGGGGGGTGCGGGGGCGGGCCTGGAGGCGCGCTGGGAGGACTCCGGGACGTCGAGGCCGAAGACGGCGAGGCCGAGGGTGCGGCCCTTGTGGTGCGTCCGGGTCGTGAACTCCAGCCGCCCCGCCACCGCCAGCTGCGGCAGGCCCTCTTCGATCTCCATCTTTAGCGCGAACGCCCGCCGCCGGTGGCAGAACTGCCGCCCGGACTCAGGTGAGGCGCGAGACGAGGGGCGGGCGGCGCGGGCGCGGGGTACCGAGGTGGCGACGAATCCGAAGGAGCCGACCGACTCGCCCTCGCCCCCCATGCGGAGGAGAACCTTCGCCCGCGGCGCGTCAGGGGGGAGAGGACGGCGATGGAAGGCGGGGTACGGACCTCGCGGCACGCGATCGCGTTTCGGAAGTTCCCCTTACCCCCCGGCTGGGTCACGCCCGGCTGGAAGCGGAGCAAGGGGCCGACCTGCGGCGGCGTCGGGGAGGGGGGGGGGGGGGGGGGGGGAGGGGGGAGGGGCAGGGGAGGGGGCGAGGGGTAGGGCCGCTCACGTCGGCGTTCTCCTTTGATTTCTCTTTCTCCTCCCCGGACGAGGGCGCTGCGGAGGGCCGGGGCGGGCTCGGGCGCGCCGCGGCGGGGCGGGCGGGGCGGGGCGGGGCGGGGCGGGCGGGGCGGGCGGGGCTGGGCGGGGCGGGGCTGCTGAGGCTCACACTGCCGGCTCTTCTTGCGCTTCGTCCCGGGACTCGGCTCGACCGTCTCGGAGCCCTGCGCGGCGGCGACGGAGGCGAGGTGGGCGAGGGGCCGGCGCGGGCGCGCGCGGGGCGCGGCGGCGCCCTGAGCGCACGTTCGGGAGGAACGCGTGCAGCACTTGCTCCCCGTCGTCTGCGGCGGCGGAGCGGGGGCAAGGCGCCGGCATCGGAGGCCGGGGCGGGGGCGGGGGCCGCGGGGCGCGCGCACCGCGGTACACGAGGGAGACGCGGATGAGGGCGCCGGACCACAGGGCGGCGTTCTCGGCGCTCCGGTCCGTCAGGCCCAGCTTGTACTGCCGCGAGCAGATGAGGTGGTAGCAGGCGCGCGGCACGAAGCCGACAACGCTCTCCGTGCGGCCCGCCTGCGTCGCGCTGAGCCGGTCCGCCACGCTCTCGACGAACTCCGGCTCGACCTCCACGAACGCTGCGGGCGGCGCCGGTCAGCGTGGGGCGCATGCACGGGGAGGGGACCCCGGCGCGCCCGCTGCGGCGCTGCATCCAGTGCGGTGCAGGAGGAGAAAGGTCGTGCCGGCGCGTTGCATGGCCGGGACGGGGCTCGCGCCCCTCCCGCCCGTTGAGCTGGAGGAGCTCATGATGAAGACGCGCTCAACGATTTGCTTAGCGCGTATCCGCGCATTCCCGCGGGGCGCCCAGCGTTCGTTGCAGGCCCGGAAGCACTCGAACGCGCGTCAGAAGGGCTGGCACGGCGGCGGTCCCGATGCACGGCGGTTGAGAGCCTATAGCCGACAGCAGAGCGATGCTGCAAGCTCACTCAAGCTAAGGGCGCTGCACAGTGATCGGTCGGCGCTGCACACGGCCGGGCTTCCGTTTCCTGCGCTGCCGCTGTGCGCCGCACAGCTGACGCAATCTAAATACGCACACGAGTGCCTAAAGCGCTCATCAGTTGCGGCGTGGCACTAGCTATAGCGATGGCACCAACACGCTCTCGCTATGCTCTCTCTGCGTTCTCAAGTTCGCAGCTGCAGCTGCAGGGATCGTCTTCCCTTGGCTTCAGGCTACAGCAGCAGGTTCATGGGCTACCGTGACCAGCAGCACAGCCCGGCCAGCAGCAGAGACGAATTCGAAGGCGAGGTGGCCCTTAGCTAGGAGATGTAGTCGGCGACGCGGGTACAGCGCCCGATTGCGAAGTTTGCAAGGGGGGGGGACGCAATCGGAGAAGTGGTCGAACATGAATGCGCTTAAAAACTTGACTCGAAAGCCTTGATGGGTTGAAAAAATGACCTGCACTCTCGAGCTCGATGTATATTTATAGCAGGAACACTGGCGGGCCAGTGGCGGCTCCGTCAGCCAATAGAGAATCTTGCCCTAGCGCGATTGGGTAATTAATAATAATTTTGCACAGATTTGTACCCCCACCCAGCTGGCTCAATCACAGCCTTAATTATAAATGGCCCTCAATGCCAGAGTCCATGGTCGATCCGGCGCCGCCGGCGCCGGCGCCCCGGCCCCCGGCGCCGGGCGCCGCCGGCCGCGGCCCGGCGGCGGCGGCCCGGCGGGCCGCCGGCAGCCCGGCGAGCGTCAAATTAATGGAGGCCCGGGCCCCGGGGCCGCCGTCGCCCGCCGGGGGCCGGAGCCTCGGAGGCTCGGAGCCCCTTCTGAAATTTGGGCCTCGCGATCGCGATCGCCGGCCGCGGGATCGGATCCGGAGCCGATCTTTAGCTAGGGGGCAGAGGCAGAGGGATACCAGTGCAGGGAGCGAAGAGGGGTACGATCTCTAGCACCAGCTTATATACTGGCGTGGCCCAGTGGCCTGGCTGGTCTAGTTCTGCACACGCGTACTAGTTCTCCGAGCCGTCCAGCAGCGAAGCTATGGCAATGCCGGCGCTCCCGACGAAGCCCGTGCTCGACACCGAGAGGGTGCCCCGCCGAATAAGCGCCGTGCCGCCGGGTGCGGCGCGCCGCGCGCGCGCGTCATTCTTGTCCGCAGTTGAAGCTGAAGACATTCCATTCCTTTCTCATCGCGTCCACGCAAGCCAGCGGCATGCCCACGCAGCCTCTCCGCTCGTTGCTGATGGGACTCGCGGTGCGCGTGCGCGCCCGGCTCCGGCCGGCTCATTGTGTAATTGATGCCGCAGTTTGCGTGCAAATCGATCTCATCCCTCATCAGCCGCAGCAGTGCGTTCATTTCCGCCCGGTCAATCTGACGGGTGCTCGGTCGAGCCGCCTGAGCTTCGCGGGGCCTGTTGCGCCCCGTCGTTAACACGCATAGATTGAACAAATAATTTAGAAGCGCTCTTCGGGCTGGCGCGCGGCGCCGGTCACGGCCTCAGTTTGCGCAATGAGCACGCAATCAGACGCCGGCGCCGGCGCCCGTGACGCCAGCGATCGCTAATTTGGTGGCGCGCGTCGAGGTCGTGGGAGCGAACGTTCGCTGACCGCTCCGGTCCGCTCGGCAGGCGTGCTCGGCGTGCAGGATCTGGCGGGGATCGTCAACGTGCAGGGCGAGGCGCAGATCAAGCTCGACGTCCTCTCAAACGAGGTAATCCCGCGCGCCGCGCTCCCATCGCTTCCCGCGCTCCCTCGGCTTACGCGGCGCCGGCGCGCTTTTCCCGCGCGGCCAGCTCTTCATCCGCGCGCTCTCCGACACCTGCCGGGCCCGCGTGCTGGCGTCGGAGGAGGAGGACAACGTCATCATCGTCGACAGCGCGAACGAGGACGAGTGCTTCGCCGTCGGTGCGCCGGATCGAATCCGAATTTGATCCCACCGTGGTTGATCGGCGCCGGCGCGCGCGCGGCGGGGCGCAGTGTTCGACCCGCTGGACGGCTCGTCGAACCTGGACCTCAACATCACAGTCGGGTCCATCTTCGGCGTCTACCGCGTGCCCCCGGGGACCTACGCCGCCGCCGGCGAGCCGCACGTCCTCCGCCGCGGCCGCGACCTCATATGCGCCGGCTACGCCATGTACGGCTCCTCCTGCATGCTCGGTGCGCTCGAGCTCGCCGCCGACCCCGCCTCTCCATCTCGCTCCTCGGCCTCACAGCTAGGGGCCGGCCGGCGCCCCGGCCGCAGTCCTCACGTTCGGCGACCAGCCGCCCGTCGGTTTCACCCTGGACACCCTCATCGGAGGTCCGCACACGTACCCCTCCCTCCCCAGGCCGCCCGCCGCTCAGGCGTGCCCCCGCAGAGTTCCTCCTGACCCACCCCGCCATACGCATGCCCAGCGTGCGCCCCGTCGCACCGTACTCTGCCAGCTGAGGCTGTGCCGGCCTCACCCGAGCCCGCCGCAAACTCGAACGCAGACGGGGACGATCTACTCGATCAACGAGTCGGCGGCGGCGTCGTGGGATCCCGTGATCACCAGCGTCATCAAGCAGGTCCGCCGGCCCCGACCGGCCTCTAGCTACGCATCCGACGCGCGCGCGCGTCGCGCCCGCGCCCGAGGGGGCGCTGATCTCGAGGGGCCCCGGGCCGGGCCCGGGGGCGCGGTGCAGTGCAAGGAGAAGAAGTTCAACGCGCGGTACGTCGGCTCGATGGTCGCCGACATGCACCGTACCCTCCTCAAGGGCGGCGTCTTCATCTACCCCGCCGACTCCAAGGTCCTTTCCCCCCCCTCCCCCCCCCCCCCCCCCCCCTCCTCCTCCTCTCCCACCGCCTCCCTCCGCCGACGCCCTCCACCGACGCCCCGGGGCTGTACCCCTCATCCCCCAGAGCCCGAGCGGCAAGCTTCGGCTCCTGTACGAGTGCAATCCCTTCGCGTTCATCGTGGAGGCGGTGCGGTACCCCCGGCTGCCTCGCCCCGTCCCCCGTCCCCTATTGAGCCTGTACCCCCACCAGGCGGGCGGGCGGGCGATCACGGGGCAGGAGGACGTGCTCGACGTCCAGCCCAAGGGCATCCACCAGGTACCCCCGCCCCCTTGCTTAACCCCCCGCCCGGCTTGTAAGCTGCGGGCGGGCGCAGCGGGTGCCGGTGTACATCGGAAGCAAGACGCTCATCGACGAGATCGAGGCGGCGTACAAGAAGGGCAACGCTGCCGCCTGAGCGCGCCGCGCCGGCCGGCTGCGCGCGCCGGCGGATCCGCGGAGGAGCTTTAATTTCAACTTGTGCAACCTGTACAGTCAGACGGCCCCGGCCCTCGGGTCGGCAACAGATGTGAGCTTTCCGTCTTCGCAGTTTTCCCGGATTTTCCCATATGTTGCATTTCTCTCCTCGCGGCCGCGCATTAGAGTCAGCCGCGGCCTCCAATTTTGTGATATCGAGTCCCCTGTGTACAATACAGTTTTTCGATTGGAACCCTCACGCCCTCAATCAAGCTTAAGGCCCCATTAATATTATCGCTTTCCGGCCACGCGGCCATCCTCGCTTATGTCCGGTCCGATGATCGCGATGGTGATATAGCTATAGAATAATTACATATATGAGACGCAATCGCAACCCAGAAGTCAAAAAGACAATCAAAGCGGCCGCAGAGGCACAAGGCCTCGCGCGCGCGCGCGCTGCGCTCCGGCGGGAGCGCCTGCCCCTCGCCGGGTCTAGAACATGTGGGGCGGCTTCGGGTGCGGCCCCGCCGGCCCTGCGACCCCTCCCTGCGCCACGGGGGCGTCGGACCGCGCGCGACCGCGGAACGGCGGGGCGGCGTGGGGCGGGCCGCGGACCCCGATGCTCTCGAACTGGTTGACCAGCGTGGCCATGCCGTACGCCGCGCCGGCCGCCAGCGTGCCGGTCAGCATCTGCCCCCGCGCGCCCGTGACGCTCAGCCTGCGCTCCGAGCGAGCGCGGAAGAACCGGCGGGCAGGGGAGCGCGCACCATCTCCAGGCCGCTCCGCAGGGGCTTCATCTGTTCGAGGGGCACGCGCGCCGGTCAGGCGGGGGTCGGCGCAGCTCCAAGGGGGGTACGCGGGACGAGCCTTCATGAAGCTGCCCTTCACCGCTCCGAAGATGCCGAGCGCGGCGATTGTAGTACCCACGGAAGCGTACAGGCCCACCATCGGGTCCGACGTCAGCTGCGGTACCCCCCGCTCGATGCGGCCGGGCGGGGGCGAGGGTGAGGGTGCCGCGCCATGTACGGAACGAGGGGTACGATGCCTCCCGCGATGTACGAGGTGCCGATGGTGAGGGCGCTGCGAGTACCCCCCGCGCGTCACGCCAGGGCGACGCAGACGGGGGCGCAGGGACAGACTGGGGGGTACCTCTGCCAGGAGCGGTTCGAGTCGGGCTCTTCCAGGCCCAGCTCGAACTGGGCGCCCGATCTCAGTGACCCCGAAGGGCACCGGAGCGGGGTAAGCATACCTTCATCATGAAGTCCACCTGTGGTCGGACGCGGGCGTGCGAGGGGGTGAGCGGAGGTCAGGAACGGACGGGAGGGGGTACAGGACGCGGACCCACTTGGTCTTGTCCTTCTTCAAATGGTCGATGATGGTCTGGACGGGCTCGCCCACGAGGCCGAACCTGTACCCCGGACGCCGCGTGATGTCACGGGCGCGAGGGGGGGGGGGGGGTATCCGTCGGGCGCACGGCTCGAAGATCTCGCGGATCTCCTCCTCCTCGCACTCGGGGACGCGGATGATCTTCCGGGGGGTACCGTTCAGTGCCGCGAGGGGGGAGAAGGCGCGGGGGGTACTCGCCTCCTCCTCCTCGCGGTGCCTCTCGGCGTTGTAGTGCTCCAGCTCGGTGCGGCCGGCCAGGAACCTTCGGGGGAGGGACGGGGAGGCGCTCAGCAGCGTTGAGCCGCGGGGCGCGCGGGCCCGGCGGGGGCGTACCCGCCCAGGCCCATGCTGATGCCGCCGGCGGCGATTTCTGCGCGTGCGGAGCTCAGAGTCAGGCGCGGGGCGCGGTGGCGTGGGCAGCAGGTGCACCGGCGAGGCCGGCGAGGACCACGAGGCGATTGTTGCCAATCGCCGACAGACCGGCGGCGAGCGCGAACGGCACTGCGCGAGCGGGGACACGATCAGCGGCTCGCGGCTACTCGGCAGCTAAGACTCCTGCGCCGCGCACCCGTCAACCCGTCCGAAAGCCCGATAACCTGGGGCACGTGACACGGGATCAAATTCGGCGTGCGTACATCGCGGGGGCGGCCCGGGCGCTCTGCACAGGTTGTGAATCACTAAAACGGCGCGTACCACGTCACGCAAGATCTCTGCTCCCGAAAAGTGCTGCGAGCGGGGGCGGAGACGATTCGCTTAGTTCGAGCCAAAGATGCAGCCGCTGCGGGTCAGAGGGCGACGAAGGGCCAGACCTTTTCCTTGTGGCCATCACTGGACTCGCTGCTACGACGCGATCTGGGGCGCACGCGGTCGGCCCGCATCGCGCACGAGGCGGCAGATCATTAAGAGGCGATCGCGCTCGGGCACCTGGACTGGGGAATAGCAACAGCTGTGTCGGGCTTCGCCTCCTCGATCGTTCCATAGCCAGCGGGCTTCGACATCTTGTACAAGCCGAGATCTGCGCAGAGTCGCCGGTTGGACTCGGGCTTTCGACTTACATAGCGTGAGGCTGCTCCGAAGCAGTGCGAACGCGCGCACCAGGAGGGGAGCGATCGAAATCCGCAAGCGCCCTTTTTTCGCAGGGGGTACAGTGCAACGTCCACCTGGTGGCGATCCTAGCATCACGCAGCGCATACGAGCACCGAGTCGAACAAAGTAACCACCATCGAGGCTGGAGACGGCAAGCGTGGGGCGCTGAGCACGCAGCCCGGCTGAGGCGTCGCTGGAATGGCCGGGAGCGCTGGAGCAGCAGGAGGGAAGAAGCGGAGACAGGTACGAGTTTGCCCCGGCCGCAGTTCGCGTACCGATCGGCGCCCGGCGCGATCGGTGGCCTCCGCCGCGCTGACGCGCGATCGCAGCCCGCGAGCTCCTCCAAAGCTTCGAAGAAGAAGGCGGCGGCAGCGCCGAAGGGCCGCAAGCAGCCTTCAAAGAAGGCCGACGAGGCGCTAGAGAGCGATGAGGAGAGCGTCCTGTCCGCTGAGCAGGAGAACGGGCGGGTGCGCTTCGCGAATCGCCCGAGCGCCCCAGCGTCGCCTGAGCGGGACGGCGCGCGCGTGCCCAGGGCGCCGAGGCGTCTTCGAGCGAGGAGGACGAGCCGACGCGGGAGACGGCGGACGAGAAGCGGCTGCGGCTCGCGAAGCAGTACCTGAAGAAGCTCGAGGAGGAGGAGGGCGCAGGCGGCGCAGACGCCGCGGTTATCGACAAGGAGATCATATCGCAGCGACTCAAGCAGGACGCGGTGCCCGCCGCCGCCTCCCCCCGCGCCCCGCCCCGCCCCGGCCGCCCCCCGACCCTCGCGCCCGCAGCTCGAGGCCTCGGGGCGTCTGCAGAGGAAAGTCGCGGCTCGGGTGCGCGCCCCGCGCGCTTCGGATCCCGCAGCGGGGCGAAGCTGACCCCGGGGCGCGCAGCTGGAGGGCGTGGCCATCGCGGAATCGTCGATCCGCTCGTACCGCGGGCACGAGCTGCCCGTCACGTGCGTGGCGCTCACGGACGACGACCGGACCGCCTTCACGGGATCCAAGGACTGCTGCGTCGTCAAATGTGCGCTGCGCGCCGAGCAGCAGCGCGCGCCTTGGACCGACCGACGGATGCACGGGCCCCGGCTCCGCAGGGGACGTCGAGACGGGCAAGCGGACGCGCTACGTCGGCTCCAGAAAGGGCGACTCGGCCAAGGGCCACACCGCGCAGGCGCGCCCCCGCCCGGCGCCGCGGTCCGCGGGGCGGGGGCCGACGGGGCGGGGCGGGGCGCAGGTGCTGGCGGTAGCGGTGTCGGGGGACGGGCGGTACGTGGCGAGCGGGGGCGCGGACAAGCTGGTGCGGATCTGGGACACGAGGACGGATGCCCTCGTCGAGTCCTTCCAGGGCCACCGCGACACCGTCTCCGTGCGCCCCGCCCGCCCCCCCGCGCCTCTCTCCGCTGCCCCCGGCGAGCCCGAGCGCGGCGCGGCGCAGGGCCTGGCCTTCCGGAAGGGCTCCCGGCAGCTCTTCTCCTCCTCGTTCGACCGGACGGTGAAGATATGGAACCTCGACGAGATGGCCTACGTGGAAACGCTGTGCGCCGTACCCCCGAAGCCAAGGCCCGCCCGCCCCGCGCCGCCCTCGCGCTGAGCGGCTGGGGCGCCAGGTTCGGGCACCAGGCGCCCGTGATGGGGATCGACTCGCTGCACAAGGAGCGCGCCGTCACCGCCGGCGGCATGGACCACACGTGCGCCAACGCCGTACCCCCTCCCCTGCCCTCTGCTACCCCCGCACGCCTGTGCCGAGCCCCGCGCCCCCGCAGGGCCCGCGTCTGGAAGGTTGTGGAGGAGACGCAGCTCGTGTTCCGGGGGTACGCGCCCCTCCCGTACCCCGCGCCGTCCCCCCCGCGGGGCCCAACGGCGTACCCCCCAGGCACCCGTCGTCGATGGACTGCATCGCGATGCTTGCGGAGGACGCGTTCGTCACGGGCTGCCAGGACGGGTACGGCTTTCGCCACTCCTCGCTCCCGAACGCGGTACCCCGGAACCGACCGCCGGCCCCCGGCTCCCCGGCAGGTCCCTATGCTACTGGGGCACTCACAAGAAGAAGCCGCTGGTCACGATCGCTCAGGTGAGCGGGCCGGGCGGGGCCGGGCGGGGCCGCGGGGCCGATGCCGGGGCGGGGGCGCAGGCGCACGGGCCGGGGGAGCTGTCTGCGGAGGGGGCGGGCCCGGGCCCGCCGTGGATCTCGGCGGTGGCGGCGTGCCCCCAGACCGACCTCGTCGCCTCGGGCTCCTCGGACGGCTTCCTGCGCGTCTGGCGGGCGCCCCTAGGCGACGCCAGCCCCAAGCCCGCCATGCCCCAGGTCGCCACCGTGCCCATGGCGAGTCGACGCCCCCCTGCGCCGCCCCCTCGGGCCCTCGGCGCCTCTCACGGCCGCGGCAGCCGGGCGTGGTGAACGGGATCGCGTTCGCGCGGTCGGCCCGGTTCCTTGTGGCCGGCGTCGGGCAGGAGCACAGGCTCGGCCGCTGGCAGGTGCCGGTCCCTCCCTGCCCTGCCTCTCTGATAAACCAACCAGCGGCTGAGCGATGGGCGGGGCGGGCGGCAGGTTGTGCGGGGCGGCGGCAGCAAGAACGGGATCCGGATCGTACCCCTCCCCGAGGCTGTGTGGCACGACATATGATCCGGCGGCGCGGGCGGGGCCCGCGGGGAGGCTCGGCTCGCTTTTATGTGCAGCCACGCCTAGCGAAAGACAGAGCGCGCGTCGTGTGTCTTTGGGATCCAATGACTTGGTGGTCTGCACATTTGATCAGCGAAACACAGTGTTCGAATCAATACAGAGCTCGCAATTTGATCTCATGTCGCCGCGCGCAGAATTCAAATATTAATTCGCTCTGGGTTTTTAGAAGGTCGTGCAGTTGGTACATCAAAGAGACTCTGAGATCCACTAAAGCTAATTATAACCCCCCCCGAACCCTAATCCGGATCCGGAATGGATCCGGTCGTTTTAATTCTGGAATTGGATCCGGAGGCGGGGCCGGGCCGGGGAGGGCGGCGGCGCGGCGAGGGCGCCGTGCTGCTCAGCGGCTCGCGAGTCGCGATCGGGGGAGAGGGCGCTGGCGGCCAGCCGCTGATCATGAGCTGCAGCAGGCGGAGGCTGCGCACGGGCGAGGCCGCGAGGTCCGGCGAGGTCGAGGGGCGCGCGGGGGCCTGAGGGCGGGACTCCGGGAGGGCGAGGTTGGAGGCTCGGAGCTCGAGAATTGAAGGGCCGGGGGCCCGATCGCGAGCCTCGGAGGCGGCCCGCGGCCGGCCGGCCCGCAAATTTTCGATAGCGACGTCGCAGGCTCGTACGCCGCCACGGTACGTGTAGCCTGTACTACGGTAGCTAGTAGCTATCGTAGTACTAGTATACTGCCCCTACCCCGGTATAGTATGATCATGATAGGCTATAGCTAGTAGCAGGCTATTAGTAGCCTTGTAGACCTTTTATGGGAAGTTCCACTAACGTCATAACGTCGTCATCACGGACACTGGGACAGTGGCCATGGGAAATTGACACTGGGAATCTGTGGGAATCAACCAGTAGGTCCGGTACTCCGGGTAAGGCGGTACCGGACCCCTAAAAAAAGACCGGCAAGTTCGAACTTCCGAATATCTAGAACTCGAGAAACAATCATTCGGAGTCATTTCGGACCCGTCATTTCGGAATCATTTCGGACCCGCCAGGGGGCCAGCAGGGGCCCGCGCGCGGGCCGCGGGCCCCGCGGCCGCGCGCGGGCCCGGGGCCCGGGCGGCCGCGGGCTGTGCGGCAGTCTGTGCGGAGGCTGTACATGTGCCTGCCAGTGCCTGCCGCCCCGGGCCCAGGCCAGCCCGGCCGGCCCGGCGGGCGGCCCGGGCCGGCGCCGGCGCGGCCGGGCGGCGCCGCGCACGCGCGCAACATGTACACGGCGCCGCAACTTGCGGCAACATTATGCAAGTTGGCTGCTGTTGGCACTGCGGCTGCAGTGCGGTAGGGTTGCCGTTTTAGCTCAAGTTTTAGCCTCCCCCACTAAAACTAAAAGTGCGAGCCTAAATATGAGGTAGCGTTTTTAGCCTAAAACTTGAGTCCATACAAGAGCGCGCCCATCCATGAATGAGAGAGGGGCGCTGCCTGCGAGGCTTCGACCTAGATACTGTCTCAGCTACTTCTATATGCCTTTCCTACCAGGTTCTGTCTCTAGACACACGATTTTCGAGTAATTATAAAGAAGTGCGGTCCTGAGGGGGGGGGTATACGAAGGCCTTCCAAGGGCAACCTAGCCTCAGAAGAGGTGCTTAACGAGGCACCCTAGCCTCAGAAGGGCTTTATATCCGATGGAAGTACGATTAAGACCCGGAATGGGGCGGTTCTGCGCCCAGAATAGGGCAGTTCTGCCACCTGAAACCCCCCCTCCAGCCGCCGTTTTAGCTCAAGTTTTAGCAGGCCACTAAAACTAAAACTAAAACTTGACTAAAACGCTCAAGTTTTAGTGCACTCAAACTTGAGCGCGGCATCCGCCGGGCCGATGATCCCTAGCGGCAACCGTACGCGTAGCTAGCGCTTGCAAATTGGCAGTGTTGGCACTGCGGCAAGTTTCCGTACTACGTACTACGGTATATATACGTAGACGGTGTACCGGGGATCCGGGACCACTCAGTGACTGGGCCAGTGGGCCACCGGGTACGTATCCCGGGGTACTCGTAGTATGCGCTAAGGGCCTAGCCTAGTAGGCTCGCCGAGTCGCAGACTCTGAGAATCACTGCAGTCCGACGGTCATGGCATGGGGGGAATCGGGATTCGGGATCGGAGCGCAGGCTGCTGCGCAGCTGCAGTCCATGCGATAGCGCTTTAGCAGCGATTTTCGATAATAGCACCCAGCAGCTGTATATACGTAGCAAGACACAAACTGGAGCATGCGTATGCACATATGCGCATGCATGTACCGTAGTACGTATACGCTTATGTCCATATGCATGCATGTGCGACGTCAACTGTAGCTTAAGCTTTCAAAGTTTAGTAGTCATATAGCTACAGCTGCAGCTGAGCACCTCCCGCGGCTCTAAATCCCCGCACACGCATATCGAGTGTACTACGGTATACAATTGGAAGCATATGCATATGGATGCGCATGCGGTCCAAACCGCGCGCGCTTGGCCATATATATGCATGAAAGCAGGCGTTATGATCAGCTAAGCGGCCACCCGGCCCGGCCAGCGGTAACTATACATATATATAGCGTTAGCTAGACCCGCAGCTCGCGCGCCAGCGCTGGTGCTCGATTTGGCGAGCCTCTGCGAACTTCGGAAGCTGCAGTTAGCGCTGGCATGGCGCCCGTCGACGCATGCGCATTGAGCTGCAAAGCCATGATGCGTGTCCGCGGATCAGCTGCCGTGCATGCGCAAGACATTGAGTCACCGGCGCGTGTATACGTACAGCTGCTCGATAGTCAGCGTCAGCGTCCGCGGCTGCGAAACAGCGACCGCGACGCATCCCCCCGCATGCGCAGTACCACGGGCCGCATGCGCGGGAGCTGCCGCTGGACCAGCCCCTGCCCATGCGATTGCAGGGGGCACAGTCGTACTCTCGTGTGCGTACATTATCGGAGCGCGTGCGAAGAGAAGAGCTGGTGGTGGGAAAGAGTCCGGCGGAGGAGGAAAACCAAGAACTACCTCGCCCCTGATGTGATGAATTCCGATTTCGCACCTGCAAGGACCCGGAGGCAACCAGCTGCAGCTGCAGCTGCAGGAAGTTTTCGGCGACGAATAAAATCCAATTCGGGGCGATTCGAATTCCTTCTCGTTTTATTCAGCACTCTCTTCCTCATTCTCTGCATGCCCAAAGCCTGCTGCGGTTCTGCAAGCACTTCTGCGAGCAGTTATCCATCGTGCAACTCGACCGGTACCCCAACTAGTACAAGTGGTTCGTTTCCATTGTTAATATTCAAATGCTCAAATGCATCATTTTCACAAGCCGCATTAATATCGCGCGCGTGTTGCTGATCGACACGCTGCAGGTTGGAGACTCCCTCTGCTTCAAGCCCGCAACCTGTTCAAAGTGCGCGAACAGGTTGCGGGCTTGAAGCAATGATGAACGGAATCCACTGACACTCGGGCTCGTGCAGCTGCAGCAAGGAGGACCTCGTTCCCTCGTAGCGCCGCCTGTCCACTCAGCCGCCGCCTTCGGGGTGGGGGGTGCTCGGATGGTTGTGTGGGGCGGGTCGCTTGTTCACGGCACGCCGTCGAGTGCTGCGGAGATTAATGACCGACTGTTTGCGTGTGCGCGCCTGCATGCGATTTGCGACAATTGCAATGTATTAGAAAACCAGGCTCGCTCCTTGCTACGACCTCAAACTAACTTGAAATTCTCGTGTGGTCGCGGCAGTCAGTGGGGAATGGGAGGTTTTTCTCGGGAACTACCGCTTTGCTGTTCCTCTTTACGGCCAAGGCTCGTGCGTCAGCGGCAGCAAGCTGATTGCATTCGGCGGAGTGGATGCGGCGGGAAATTTGGTCGCGACTCACTACGAATTCAATTGGCAGACGTATATTATGACTCTTATTCCAGCAGCAGTGGTCAACGGGCGGGCGCCAGCCCGCCGCTACCCGGTGCGTTTCGCGATTGCGAGCGGTTTCGAATGTGCCATGCATATGTACATGTGCACCCAATATCCAATGCATACACTCACTTATTTGTTTCTAGGTAATGGCGTCGGCTGGAGGGGCTTTGTACGTGGGGTACGTAAAATTTTAACCGAAACACTGCAAATGATCGCGTGCTGCAATTGATCATGATATATATAAATCATCGTTGCAGGTTGGGATACGGCACCAACACGCAGACCGGTGTGACAGAATGTCTGAACGATATGCTAAAACGCGGTGCGTATACGTATATATACGCACGAGCGAGAGCTCAGAGTGAAGTGCATCGGGGATGCAAAATACACTACTCACACAAGACACTCAGACTTCTCCACCGGCACATGGACGGAGGTCGTGGCACCGGGTACCGGAGGCTCTGCTGCAGGCTTCAAGGGGCGCGAAGGCGCCTCGTTGCAGGTGAGACGGGAGATCCGGATCCGCTGTTCGAGGGTTCCCTGTGGCGGCACCTGCAATTGCATTGAATGCAACGGATCCCGCGCGCGCAGGAAGCGAACAGCGTCCTTTATGTGGCTGGTGGATATTGCTCTAACACTTCAGAATACTTCAGTGATCTGTGGTGCGCTGCATATATAGAGTTTATGGTTGCATGAATGACATCTGACGTCGACACTGTTTCAATGTGTACGTGTGTGTGCAGGTTTTTAAACACCACTGCTGATGTGCCGGCGTGGAGAGAGGCAAACACTCGTTCATTTTCTTTGGGCGTTGAATTGGCAATTAAGGATAGCTGATAATAGAGAGCACCGTTCGCAGCTTGTCCCAGCCGACCCGTCTTTTCGAGGAAGAGCTTTCGGAATGTCGATACTCTGTGGTTCACGATTCCTTTTCTTTGCTGGGTAAGCGGATGCGAAGGGCAAATCGCGGCAATCGACAGAGTCGCAGCTGGCCCTATATATATTCACTTGATTGTCGATGCAGGGAAACAAACTCGTCGGGAGACTATCAGGTGGGAACTTATGCGGATCTGGACGCAGCAGTCGCTGGTGCGTCGATTATTTCACGTATCGAAGGGAACTTTCGCATGCAGACCGAATTTCGATGCTGAAGCTCTATGCATTTGTAACATACAGCCGGAGGCGGTACGTATACGCGCTGGCTGCCTTTGGCGTCTGCGTTGTCGGGGAAGAAGTTCTCGCGCGGCATCCACGTACAGCAAAGCGGGGAATGCGTCGCTCTCGCAACCGGCTCTGGTGCGTGGTGTATATATGCATATGTGTGGAGTTCTGAAGAACCTGAAGGACATGTAATCTCGAGCTCGCAGACGTTCTTGAATCGATGAAACAAATGGGTTTCGCTTCCACCGGTGTCGCTGGGCCTTTCGTGTACAGCATAACAGGTGCTAATCTTTTGATTATGCTGCGCATACACAGCTATAGCTAGAGCTGTGCATTGTTGAATCGACGTCGACATCAATGTGACGCGTACTTCGTTTTGGAAATTTATACGTTCGTACGTATATGCAGTCTCTGACTGGAACGACGCTCGCCCTCTCGTGTCTTGCGATCTTGACGCGGTACTCCCTGGCGAAAGAGCTCTGTGCAGGTATCGTAATTCGATTCATTTGAAACTTTTAAAAAAACCGATTGATAAAACAACATCTCATCAATTGTTACTTTCGTGCGCACGGCAGGGTCGTTGCGTCCTACGGTAGTCCCTCTTCGCAGTTATCAGCAGCTCAGGGGATTCCTTCGATGTCGCACGTGATAGCCGAAGCAACTCCGCTGAGCTTTGACTGGAATGCGAATGCGAACGTCACTCTAATACAGACGGACATCGATTGTGCGCATTTCGAATTCGATGCTGCACTCAGCCCTACATTGACGTCGACCCTCGACGCATGCGCAGTGGGAGACTTTTCGCCCTCCTGGGTCCTTGCATCCCTGAGCGTGCCGCACACATTTAGGGGAACGTTCAATGCGACCATTCCGTGCGCTATCGTCACGGTTTCATTTACAAACGTTTCCGATTCCGCAACGGCCTGCGTACTGGGCTCGACCTCTGTCACCATCTTCTGTCGGCCGCACTTCTCGGATCCTGGCATTAAATCGCAGCTTATCGGCAACGGAAACAGCATGAGCAGAACTGCGCCATCGAGTGCTCGTGCGTAACAGGAGCTGACTAATTGCAAATGGCGATTATCAATCTATAAGTGTTCTTTTTGTCGTGACCGCAGCCATTGTGTTCTACTCTTCGGACAACAAACGCACAGAGTATGTCTTTGGTGTTGTGGGAGGGTTCGAGGATGGTGTGAGGTCCTCGAGTGTAATGCGAATGACTAGTCTCGCCGGTCCGCATATGCATTCAATGACCTCGGCATGAGCGTGAGCTGAAACGAATTGACACATTCGGCTAAATATGCTGCATGCGCAGAGCCGAACTCGACGAACCTCCCCGCCATCGTGAGCTACGGATTGGGATTCGGCACATGGGGTACATCGCCGCTGCTGCCGACAGACAGCTACGACCAGTACACGGTTGTGTCGGTACCCGGGAGCCCCAAGGTCTTCGTGATCGGCGGCCGCTCGAACAGCACGGACGCGGCCCTCCCCGGCACACAGTGGTTCTGCCCTTCTGCGTCAGTTCTGACTATAGGTTCGTCACACCTCTTCTCAATCATGATCAGGACCTTTCAATACAAGAACATTAACATTGCAATCGCCCGGCCCTCAGACTTCGCGAGCGCTATTAGAGGTGTATTGCAGCCGATGCCGTACGCACGATCCAAGTGAGCGGGGGCCCCAATTGCAAGTAAGCTTCGCTTTGCAGAGAGAGAATTGTTGATGTTGCGCATGCGCTTGCACGCGCAGTCATTTCACGGCCCTGGATTCCAAGGCGAAGAGAATCTACGCCGGGATGGGCAACGGGCAGTGCGCGGCCGGCCGCATCCTGCAGGCGAGCTTCGCAGCCGGCACAAGCGCCTCGCGATCGTGGTGAGCGGGCGCGCGCAAGCGTTGTTATTGAAGGACTCTCTGCTTACAAGCAGCATGGCGAACGTCGGTTTAAATCAGCTTATATTATCCTTTCATTAAACAGGATCGTACGAGTGCCAAGCCCGCCTCGAGGCCGATGCTCCCTCAGCTGTTTGGACAGTGTGCGACTGCGCTTTTGGTTCACGAAATTCGACGTCGGGAGCGATGGCATGGTCCAAGTTCACAGCGGAGAGACCTCGGCCGCGCCTCTGATCGGCACCTACACGTCTTCCAACGTCACCTCAGAGACCTTGGGCACTGTTTACACGTCCAGCTTCTTCCCGACTTCTTTCAAAGTGCTGGTATCCGCCCTTAATCTTTCCGAATAAAGACCGAGCTTGTCTCCTAGTAATGCGAATATACATCAACAGGTTAGATTTACGGCCGCGACCGCAAGTGGAAGTGGCTTCATAATGATGTACGGATACGAGAATCGCCGAGCGGGCACTATTACGGTGCCGTGTTCACAAAACTGCATGCACGTGTAACTTAAAAATTGACCGCAAGATTTGAATTCCGTGAGTACAGGACACGCGAGAGAATGCAGGTACCTCAGGGTCCTCAAAGAGCTGGGTCGTAGGGACCACATGCGCCAGCGGGCTCTATGCTCCAGCCGGCACTGTGCTCACGATCAATCACACTACCCCTGCGTTTCTCCGAGGCGACGGCTTCGGGTCGTACTCGCCTGGTGCGTGCTCGCTTGGGTCGTTCTTTGGCTTTGCACTGAGCATGAGCGCAGACTCTATTAGAGTGCGCACGCAACAGTTGCCTGCTTCGCAGTTTGCCTAGACAATTTTCGGTTCTGCTGCTAATCATAAGCTATCATTAAACTTATGCCGCTGATTAGGTCGGAGAGGGATCCTACGGTCCCGTTTCCAGCTACAAAAACTCGACCTTGTTCTGCACTGGAGACGGACCCGTGACCTGCGGCTCCGTCAGGTGCGCAAGCGGCCTCTTTGCAGAATGTGGCCTTCACTCACTAATTATTCAATCTCTCGCGCGCAGCTCTTCGTACGAGTCGGTCACAATGATGTTGCCATCTCTCAATATCAGTGCGCAGATCTAGAGCAAATTAAATCGAAGTCATAGATACCACGAAGTGCTCAAAGAGTCTGTCTCGCGACCGCAGCCTTGCAAGTCTCGCAGTACCCGGGGGGCGAGGCATACACGTGCACGGTAGATTGCTGTGTCCGGTACTCGGAACCGGAGGTGAATGACAAAGGCGAAGTGACTGTGCCCTCGTTCTGTCTCGAGTATTTCCCCTGCGACGGCACGGTCCGCGCGCCCATCTTCATGTCGCTGAAAAATTCAAAAAAACAAATCATGACATTGTCGCACCCGCAGTGCTACGAGCCGGGGCCGGTGAACGTGTACGCTGGCACATGGACTTTCAATCTCAAGTACGAAATGATGGCCACAGGTTCGAAAGTCACTATTTAGGAGCTGATTCATTGAGATAATCGCAGCGCGTGAATATCTTCAACAATCGATAATTATAATATGCGCATACGCAGGAACGTCGCCTTTCGTCCAGTGTCTCTCTAACGATCTCGTGCGCTCTAGATGCCATTGGTATTGTTTTGCTTTCAAAACCTTGTACTGACTTTCAGTCGCGCGACACATAAGTTCTCTTACGACATCGCATCCAACACGTGGAGGATCGAAATCCCTTCATCGCCTGAAGACAGCAGCAGTCCACAGGGGCGGGAGGGATCGACAGCCCAAGGTGTGGATCGATTTACTACGAATACATTATTCGATTAGAGTTACTAATTCGAGTATAATTATTCCGATTTCAGTTTATAACGGGCAACTGGTTCGGAACCCCGCACTCATGATCATATGCTTCGCTAGAAATTGGTGAATGACACACTAGCAGTACGTGTACGGCGGATTATCGTCCGCCGGAGTGTTTATATCTGATCTCTGGACGGTCGACCTGCGAGTCGCCTCTGCTGTTGTGAAGGCATGGAAAGCGCTTCCTAGCGCCCCAGTCGCTTCGGCCTTCGCGCATGTCTTCACGTGCAACAACGCGCTCTGGTTTCTTTACGGGTTTGTGCAGCTATAGTTTCTCTACGATTAGCAGCATTTCACGCAGCAGATATAGGTCTTCGAGCACGAGCATTAAGGATCCGGGGACGACGTTTTTGTACTACGAACCCGCAGTCGGCAACTGGTCGACTTTCGCAGATGTCTCAAGGGCTCTTGCTGCGCGCACACGGCCAATGTTCACGTCGTATGGCTGCCAGGTGCAGTTTTTGCTCACTCCAGGCAGCGGTTTATAAACGACTTCTCAAATTATGAGCTTGAGGTTAATAAAACGTTTGGTGCTTTGCAACTCACAGATGTCCTATGTCACGGGTGGCGCGAAGCTGCTCCCCACAGATATGTTCACCGGGTTCTGGGCGTTCGAAGGTGCCCTCCGACGAACGCGCTGCTTTTGTGGATGTCCGAGACATGGGCAGCACTGAATTGATTACTGTCTGTCAGCGTTCGAGTCGACTGGAATACCAGATACCACCAGCAAACTCAACTGCTCGACGCTAATTCCGGCCGATCCGAGCGACAGAAGCGGGGCGTATATATTTTTGGAGCGCAACACAACGGTATATATAGTTTCTTCTGGCGTTCGCGATTTAGAAAGAGAATGATCATGAGCTCTTACGATTGTGTTGCTCATGTGTGCAGTTCACATGCACGTTCTACCCGAGGCGCAGAGGCGCGGCGTATCCATTGGAGCGGGAACGGTTGACTCTCTCAGCGCGGGCAGCTCCGGGATCTGATGCTGCCATCATTGCTGCGTTCGGCGCTAGTGCGTTTCGACAACAACGTTGCTTTTCGTTGTGATTGCGCGTGCCGCATGATGAACATACGCCCGTCTTGGCACAGATCCCGTCGCGCCAATTCTTTCGTCGGCGGTTAGCCCTCGTGAGTGACGAAATTCGAATTCGAATTGGCAAATTAATCGATCGGAGAAGCTAATGATCGCATCCGCAGACTCGGATCGTTATACGGCCTTTCTTGCGGAGTTCACTACGACGGCACTGGTGCCGTTGTTGCGTTTTTATTTCAAGATGGCCGTGACTTCGAAGCTCTGGCCTTCGCTCGATATCGCGACTTCAGATGAGACATATATGCTCATAGGGACTGCGGACTCCACGTCGGTCTTCGATTGCGGCTCTGGAATTTCCGCTATCAGCGAGCTCGCCTCTGGCAACCTCAGAGTATGTACATTCTTCCCACGGTGCGCATGCCAGACACAATGATATACAACTCGAAGGACTCGATTTGGGCTGACGCTGCGGAAAACGTCAGTGTCCTCGGAAATGCGACGCGTGTCCGGCGGGCTTCAACACTGGACACGTCGCTGTGTATTTCGCGTGAAACGGGATCCGGAGCGGCCGCGATCGCAAGTCTGGGGAACATTCTCGCCGCAGACCATAATTGGGGATCTACCTCCTATGTTCCAGATGCAATATATTACTCGACCTTAAGAACCGTAACTACATCCAAACTCTCCTTTTCTCTCAACACCTCGTATCCAAATAGTGGAAAAGGTAATGATAAATCTCTTGTCAAAACCGTATTGCTGGGTTCGCCAGCATCGATATCGTTTCTAATCGCGTTGTGCACGCGCAGTGTTCTTCGGTTTCAACGTCAGCAATGTGTGCGTCCCCGTTGCGGATGCGAACGCTTCCGTCATCGTGCACGGTGCTTATATAATTACTAATAACTGCCGCGTTCTAAAATAGGTTTTCGTCGCAATGGCTGACGAGCGATTCCGCAGTTCCACCCGTACAGACCTTGGTCGATTGTGGGCCCTTGGCTAGCTCGAGATCCGTCCCTTCGGGAACGGCAGGAGCTCTAGCGTGCACCATTGTCCCGTACTCCACAGCGACGGGGGTGCTCGAGCGCTCCTACTCGGCGGCCGCCAACATCTCGGTGATTCTCTCGCCCGGCCTCACCGCGTCCGCCGTCTCCCCCATCGCCGGCAACGAGCTCTTCTTCAGCGTGTCGACGTCGAACGTCCTTGGGCCTGCGAATGTAACGACGGGCCCGGGCGGGCTCGCGATCGTCAATTTCACCGTGGTCGACTTTCCGGACGCCATCAACACGACCTGCTCCTCGATTGAGGCGGACATGACTGTCCTGGAAGGCGAGTGGGTCAACTGTACTCACGTACCCCTCAAGAATGGGACGGCGATTACAGCGCTTGGGAGCTCGTTCGTCCTTGTTGGCGAAGGTCTTTTCGCTGGCCGTGACGTCGAAGGGAACGCACTCGTCCAAAATGCCTCCGACGCCGCTGCCACGTCCTTCCAGACATCGTTCAAGGCGCCGGAGTACCCCAAACTGGGACCAGCCGCGCTCGTTGTACTGATCTGCACGGCGTCGGGCACGTGCCGAGAGCAGGGGCGGATACAGGCGGCGATTGTAGCAAGACCAGATGGGCTTCTCGTCACCTGCAGCGTGCCCGGGCTCACCCTTTCCGAACCACTTCTTGTGGCCAACCAAACACTAATGTTTGCGGGAACAAGCTTTCTGTGTCAGCTTTATCCACAACGGGGAAACGTGACGGTTTGGTCGCGCGCCCAGGCAATCACGTGCGTGTCGAAGAAATTAAAAATAAAATGATTCTCGCCTGAATATTTGTGCTCACAACATTCTTTCTTCTGTGCATGCTGCAGGGTGCAGAGTGGAGGAATTTTCGAGGCGCCTTTTTTCCTGCCCGCACTTGAAGGATCGAATTCTGTGTTCTTCTTCAACGTGACTCTTCCCTCGTTTCCGACAACGGGACCTGGCTGGATATCCTTTACCCCAGGCAACATTTCCCTAAATCTGATCAGCATTGGTAAATATGCCTACCATCAACCTGCTCCCGCATGCCACCCATAGATATAGAAAGCACCTGATCATGACGCGTCAAAGCCTGAATGGCGCTACACAGACGCCCCGACGTCGATCGCGACGGCATGCTCGCCCAACAACACCGACGCCTCCATCCCCGACGGCTCGGCGCTCAACTGCACCTTTACGCCGCTGCGCGACGGGCAGCCGCTCTGGACGGCGCCGACGTACGTGGCGCTGACGGGGACGGGCACGCTGGCGAGCCCGCTGAGCGCGGTGGGCAACGTGACGGGCGTCGCGAGCTCGTGGACGAGCAGCACGGCGGTCCCGGCGGCGCCCACGACGGGCCCGGGTCGCTGGTGGTGCACCGCTGCGCGGGCGGGGACGGGGCGCGTGCGTGGCGGAGGCGGCGGTGGCGATCGTGGTGACGACGACGCCCGACGCGGCAGCGCTGGCCTGCGGGGCGGGGGCCCTCAGCGACGGCGGCGCGCAGCTGTACATGGCGGGCAGCGCCTTCAACTGCACGCTGGCGCCCACGCTCGGCGGGAGTCCCGTGTGGGTGAGGGCCGCGTCCGTGAGGTGCGTGCGAGGCGTTTTCGCGCTGGCCCGCCGGGATCCGCAGCCGCCGCCGGCTGACGGGGCGGGGGCAGCCTGTCGGCGAGCGGCGTGGTCGGGGTGCAAAACGTGAATATCTCGGCCCCGCCGGCGACCTTCAACTCGTTCCCGTTCTCGGTTCCGCTGCGGCCCTTCCCCGTGACGGGGCCGGGCGAGCTGGTGGCGGGCCCGGGCGGGGCGAGCTGGCCGCTGTATGCGATCGGTGCGCTGCGCCGGTCCCGAAGGCGACCCCCGCGGCCGCCCTCGCGGGCCGCCCCTGACGCCGCGCGCCGCCCAGACGCCCCGACGTCGATCGCGACGGCGTGCTCGCCAACAACACCGACGCCTCCATCCCGACGGCTCGGCGCTCAACTGCACCTTTACGCCGCTGCGCGACGGGCAGCCGCTCTGGACGGCGCCGACGTACGTGGCGCTGACGGGGACGGGCACGCTGGCGAGCCCGCTGAGCGCGGTGGGCAACGTGACGGGCGTCGCGAGCTCGTGGACGAGCAGCACGGCGGTCCCGCGGCGCCCACGACGGGCCCGGGTCGCTGGTGGTGCACCGCTGCGCGGGCGGGACCGGGGCGCGTGCGTGGCGGAGGCGGCGGTGGCGATCGTGGTGACGACGACGCCCGACGCGGCAGCGCTGGCCTGCGGGGCGGGGGCCCTCAGCGACGGCGGCGCGCAGCTGTACATGGCGGGCAGCGCCTTCAACTGCACGCTGGCGCCCACGCTCGGCGGGAGTCCCGTGTGGGTGAGGGCCGCGTCCGTGAGGTGCGTGCGAGGCGTTTTCGCGCTGGCCCGCCGGGATCCGCAGCCGCCGCCGGCTGACGGGGCGGGGGCAGCCTGACGGCGAGCGGCGTGGTCGGGGCGCAAAACGTGAACATCTCGGCCCCGCCGGCGACCTTCAACTCGTTCCCGTTCTCGGTTCCGCTGCGGCCCTTCCCCGTGACGGGGCCGGGCGAGCTGGTGGGGGGCCCGGGCGGGCGAGCTGGCCGCTGTATGCGATCGGTGCGCTGCGCCGGCCCCGAAGGCGACCCCCGCGGCCGCCCTCGCGGGCCGCCCCTGACGCCGCGCGCCGCCCAGACGCCCCGACGTCAATCGCGACGGCGTGCTCGCCCAACAACACCGACGCCTCCATCCCGACGGCTCGGCGCTCAACTGCACCTTTACGCCGCTGCGCGACGGGCAGCCGCTCTGGACGGCGCCGACGTACGTGGCGCTGACGGGGACGGGCACGCTGGCGAGCCACTGAGCGCGGTGGGCAACGTGACGGGCGTCGCGAGCTCGTGGACGAGCAGCACGGCGGTCCGGCGGCGCCCACGACGGGCCCCGGTCGCTGGTGGTGCACCGCTGCGCGGGCGGGGACCGGGGCGCGTGCGTGGCGGAGGCGGCGGTGGCGATCGTGGTGACGACGACGCCCGACGCGGCAGCGCTGGCCTGCGGGGCGGGGCCCTCAGCGACGGCGGCGCGCAGCTGTACATGGCGGGCAGCGCCTTCAACTGCACGCTGGCGCCCACGCTCGGCGGGAGTCCCGTGTGGGTGAGGGCCGCGTCCGTGAGGTGCGTGCGAGGCGTTTTCGCGCTGGCCCGCCGGGATCCGCAGCCGCCGCCGGCTGACGGGGCGGGGGCAGCCTGACGGCGAGCGGCGTGGTCGGGGCGCAAAACGTGAACATCTCGGCCCCGCCGGCGACCTTCAACTCGTTCCCGTTCTCGGTTCCGCTGCGGCCCTTCCCCGTGACGGGGCCGGGCGAGCTGGTGGCGGGCCCGGGCGGGGCGAGCTGGCCGCTGTATGCGATCGGTGCGCTGCGCCGGCCCGAAGGCGACCCCCGCGACCGCCCTCGCGGGCCGCCCTGACGCCGCGCGCCGCCCAGACGCCCCGACGTCGATCGCGACGGCGTGCTCGCCCAACAACACCGACGCCTCCATCCCCGACGGCTCGGCGCTCAACTGCACCTTTACGCCGCTGCGCGACGGGCAGCCGCTCTGGACGGCGCCGACGTACGTGGCGCTGACGGGGACGGGCACGCTGGCGAGCCCGCTGAGCGCGGTGGGCAACGTGACGGGCGTCGCGAGCTCGTGGACGAGCAGCACGGCGGTCCCGGCGGCGCCCACGACGGGCCCCGGGTCGCTGGTGGTGCACCGCTGCGCGGGCGGGGACCGGGGCGCGTGCGTGGCGGAGGCGGCGGTGGCGATCGTGGTGACGACGACGCCCGACGCGGCAGCGCTGGCCTGCGGGGCGGGGGCCCTCAGCGACGGCGGCGCGCAGCTGTACATGGCGGGCAGCGCCTTCAACTGCACGCTGGCGCCCACGCTCGGCGGGAGTCCCGTGTGGGTGAGGGCCGCGTCCGTGAGGTGCGTGCGAGGCGTTTTCGCGCTGGCCCGCCGGGATCCGCAGCCGCCGCCGGCTGACGGGGCGGGGGCAGCCTGACGGCGAGCGGCGTGGTCGGGGCGCAAAACGTGAATATCTCGGCCCCGCCGGCGACCTTCAACTCGTTCCCGTTCTCGGTTCCGCTGCGGCCCTTCCCCGTGACGGGGCCGGGCGAGCTGGTGGCGGGCCCGGGCGGGGCGAGCTGGCCGCTGTATGCGATCGGTGCGCTGCGCCGGCCCCGAAGGCGACCCCCGCGGCCGCCCTCGCGGGCCGCCCCTGACGCCGCGCGCCGCCCAGACGCCCCGACGTCGATCGCGACGGCGTGCTCGCCCAACAACACCGACGCCTCCATCCCCGACGGCTCGGCGCTCAACTGCACCTTTACGCCGCTGCGCGACGGGCAGCCGCTCTGGACGGCGCCGACGTACGTGGCGCTGACGGGGACGGGCACGCTGGCGAGCCCGCTGAGCGCGGTGGGCAACGTGACGGGCGTCGCGAGCTCGTGGACGAGCAGCACGGCGGTCCCGGCGGCGCCCACGACGGGCCCCGGGTCGCTGGTGGTGCACCGCTGCGCGGGCGGGGACCGGGGCGCGTGCGTGGCGGAGGCGGCGGTGGCGATCGTGGTGACGACGACGCCCGACGCGGCAGCGCTGGCCTGCGGGGCGGGGGCCCTCAGCGACGGCGGCGCGCAGCTGTACATGGCGGGCAGCGCCTTCAACTGCACGCTGGCGCCCACGCTCGGCGGGAGTCCCGTGTGGGTGAGGGCCGCGTCCGTGAGGTGCGTGCGAGGCGTTTTCGCGCTGGCCCGCCGGGATCCGCAGCCGCCGCCGGCTGACGGGGCGGGGGCAGCCTGACGGCGAGCGGCGTGGTCGGGGCGCAAAACGTGAATATCTCGGCCCCGCCGGCGACCTTCAACTCGTTCCCGTTCTCGGTTCCGCTGCGGCCCTTCCCCGTGACGGGGCCGGGCGAGCTGGTGGCGGGCCCGGGCGGGGCGAGCTGGCCGCTGTATGCGATCGGTGCGCTGCGCCGGCCCCGAAGGCGACCCCCGCGGCCGCCCTCGCGGGCCGCCCCTGACGCCGCGCGCCGCCCAGACGCCCCGACGTCGATCGCGACGGCGTGCTCGCCCAACAACACCGACGCCTCCATCCCCGACGGCTCGGCGCTCAACTGCACCTTTACGCCGCTGCGCGACGGGCAGCCGCTCTGGACGGCGCCGACGTACGTGGCGCTGACGGGACGGGCACGCTGGCGAGCCCGCTGAGCGCGGTGGGCAACGTGACGGGCGTCGCGAGCTCGTGGACGAGCAGCACGGCGGTCCCGGCGGCGCCCACGACGGGCCCCGGGTCGCTGGTGGTGCACCGCTGCGCGGGCGGGGACCGGGGCGCGTGCGTGGCGGAGGCGGCGGTGGCGATCGTGGTGACGACGACGCCCGACGCGGCAGCGCTGGCCTGCGGGGCGGGGGCCCTCAGCGACGGCGGCGCGCAGCTGTACATGGCGGGCAGCGCCTTCAACTGCACGCTGGCGCCCACGCTCGGCGGGAGTCCCGTGTGGGTGAGGGCCGCGTCCGTGAGGTGCGTGCGAGGCGTTTTCGCGCTGGCCCGCCGGATCCGCAGCCGCCGCCGGCTGACGGGGCGGGGGCAGCCTGACGGCGAGCGGCGTGGTCGGGGCGCAAAACGTGAACATCTCGGCCCCGCCGGCGACCTTCAACTCGTTCCCGTTCTCGTTCCGCTGCGGCCCTTCCCCGTGACGGGGCCGGGCGAGCTGGTGGCGGGCCCGGGCGGGGCGAGCTGGCCGCTGTATGCGATCGGTGCGCTGCGCCGGCCCCGAAGGCGACCCCCGCGACCGCCCTCGCGGGCCGCCCCTGACGCCGCGCGCCGCCCAGACGCCCCGACGTCGATCGCGACGGCGTGCTCGCCCAACAACACCGACGCCTCCATCCCCGACGGCTCGGCGCTCAACTGCACCTTTACGCCGCTGCGCGACGGGCAGCCGCTCTGGACGGCGCCGACGTACGTGGCGCTGACGGGGACGGGCACGCTGGCGAGCCCGCTGAGCGCGGTGGGCAACGTGACGGGCGTCGCGAGCTCGTGGACGAGCAGCACGGCGGTCCCGGCGGCGCCCACGACGGGCCCCGGGTCGCTGGTGGTGCACCGCTGCGCGGGCGGGACCGGGGCGCGTGCGTGGCGGAGGCGGCGGTGGCGATCGTGGTGACGACGACGCCCGACGCGGCAGCGCTGGCCTGCGGGGCGGGGGCCCTCAGCGACGGCGGCGCGCAGCTGTACATGGCGGGCAGCGCCTTCAACTGCACGCTGGCGCCCACGCTCGGCGGGAGTCCCGTGTGGGTGAGGGCCGCGTCCGTGAGGTGCGTGCGAGGCGTTTTCGCGCTGGCCCGCCGGGATCCGCAGCCGCCGCCGGCTGACGGGGCGGGGCAGCCTGACGGCGAGCGGCGTGGTCGGGGCGCAAAACGTGAACATCTCGGCCCGCCGGCGACCTTCAACTCGTTCCCGTTCTCGGTTCCGCTGCGGCCCTTCCCCGTGACGGGGCCGGGCGAGCTGGTGGCGGGCCCGGGCGGGGCGAGCTGGCCGCTGTATGCGATCGGTGCGCTGCGCCGGCCCCGAAGGCGACCCCGCGGCCGCCCTCGCGGGCCGCCCCTGACGCCGCGCGCCGCCCAGACGCCCCGACGTCGATCGCGACGGCGTGCTCGCCCAACAACACCGACGCCTCCATCCCCGACGGCTCGGCGCTCAACTGCACCTTTACGCCGCTGCGCGACGGGCAGCCGCTCTGGACGGCGCCGACGTCCGTGGCGCTGACGGGGACGGGCACGCTGGCGAGCCCACTGAGCGCGGTGGGCAACGTGACGGGCGTCGCGAGCTCGTGGACGAGCAGCACGGCAGTCCCGGCGGCGCCCACGACGGGCCCCGGGTCGCTGGTGGTGCACCGCTGCGCGGGCGGGGACCGGGGCGCGTGCGTGGCGGAGGCGGCGGTGGCGATCGTGGTGACGACGACGCCCGACGCGGCAGCGCTGGCCTGCGGGGCGGGGCCCTCAGCGACGGCGGCGCGCAGCTGTACATGGCGGGCAGCGCCTTCAACTGCACGCTGACGCCCACGCTCGGCGGGAGTCCCGTGTGGGTGAGGGCCGCGTCCGTGAGGTGCGTGCGAGGCGTTTTCGCGCTGGCCCGCCGGATCCGCAGCCGCCGCCGGCTGACGGGGCGGGGGCAGCCTGACGGCGAGCGGCGTGGTCGGGGCGCAAAACGTGAACATCTCGGCCCCGCCGGCGACCTTCAACTCGGTCCCGTTCTCGGTTCCGCTGCGGCCCTTCCCCGTGACGGGGCCGGGCGAGCTGGTGGGGGGCCCGGGCGGGGCGAGCTGGCCGCTGTATGCGATCGGTGCGCTGCGCCGGCCCCGAAGGCGACCCCCGCGGCCGCCCTCGCGGGCCGCCCCTGACGCCGCGCGCCGCCCAGACGCCCCGACGTCAATCGCGACGGCATGCTCGCCCAACAACACCGACGCCTCCATCCCCGACGGCTCGGCGCTCAACTGCACCTTTACGCCGCTGCGCGACGGGCAGCCGCTCTGGACGGCGCCGACGTACGTGGCGCTGACGGGGACGGGCACGCTGGCGAGCCCGCTGAGCGCGGTGGGCAACGTGACGGGCGTCGCGAGCTCGTGGACGAGCAGCACGGCGGTCCCGGCGGCGCCCACGACGGGCCCCGGGTCGCTGGTGGTGCACCGCTGCGCGGGCGGGGACCGGGGCGCGTGCGTGGCGGAGGCGGCGGTGGCGATCGTGGTGACGACGACGCCCGACGCGGCAGCGCTGGCCTGCGGGGCGGGGGCCCTCAGCGACGGCGGCGCGCAGCTGTACATGGCGGGCAGCGCCTTCAACTGCACGCTGACGCCCACGCTCGGCGGGAGTCCCGTGTGGGTGAGGGCCGCGTCCGTGAGGTGCGTGCGAGGCGTTTTCGCGCTGGCCCGCCGGGATCCGCAGCCGCCGCCGGCTGACGGGGCGGGGGCAGCCTGACGGCGAGCGGCGTGGTCGGGGCGCAAAACGTGAACATCTCGGCCCCGCCGGCGACCTTCAACTCGGTCCCGTTCTCGGTTCCGCTGCGGCCCTTCCCCGTGACGGGGCCGGGCGAGCTGGTGGGGGCCCGGGCGGGGCGAGCTGGCCGCTGTATGCGATCGGTGCGCTGCGCCGGCCCCGAAGGCGACCCCCGCGACCGCCCTCGCGGGCCGCCCCTGACGCCGCGCGCCGCCCAGACGCCCCGACGTCGATCGCGACGGCGTGCTCGCCCAACAACACCGACGCCTCCATCCCCGACGGCTCGGCGCTCAACTGCACCTTTACGCCGCTGCGCGACGGGCAGCCGCTCTGGACGGCGCCGACGTACGTGGCGCTGACGGGGACGGGCACGCTGGCGAGCCCGCTGAGCGCGGTGGGCAACGTGACGGGCGTCGCGAGCTCGTGGACGAGCAGCACGGCGGTCCCGGCGGCGCCCACGACGGGCCCCGGGTCGCTGGTGGTGCACCGCTGCGCGGGCGGGGACCGGGGCGCGTGCGTGGCGGAGGCGGCGGTGGCGATCGTGGTGACGACGACGCCCGACGCGGCAGCGCTGGCCTGCGGGGCGGGGGCCCTCAGCGACGGCGGCGCGCAGCTGTACATGGCGGGCAGCGCCTTCAACTGCACGCTGACGCACACGCTCGGCGGGAGTCCCGTGTGGGTGAGGGCCGCGTCCGTGAGGTGCGTGCGAGGCGTTTTCGCGCTGGCCCACCGGGATCCGCAGCCGCCGGCGGCTGACGGGGCGGGGGCAGCCTGACGGCGAGCGGCGTGGTCGGGGCGCAAAACGTGAACATCTCGGCCCCGCCGGCAACCTTCAACTCGTTCCCGTTCTCGGTTCCGCTGCGGCCCTTCCCCGTGACGGGGCCGGGCGAGCTGGTGGCGGGCCCGGGCGGGGCGAGCTGGCCGCTGTATGCGATCGGTGCGCTGCGCCGGCCCCGAAGGCGACCCCCGCGGCCGCCCTCGCGGGCCGCCCCTGACGCCGCTCGCCGCCCAGACGCCCCGACGTCGATCGCGACGGCGTGCTCGCCCAACAACACCGACGCCTCCATCCCCGACGGCTCGGCGCTCAACTGCACCTTTACGCCGCTGCGCGACGGGCAGCCGCTCTGGACGGCGCCGACGTACGTGGCGCTGACGGGGACGGGCACGCTGGCGAGCCCGCTGAGCGCGGTGGGCAACGTGACGGGCGTCGCGAGCTCGTGGACGAGCAGCACGGCGGTCCCGGCGGCGCCCACGACGGGCCCCGGGTCGCTGGTGGTGCACCGCTGCGCGGGCGGGGACCGGGGCGCGTGCGTGGCGGAGGCGGCGGTGGCGATCGTGGTGACGACGACGCCCGACGCGGCAGCGCTGGCCTGCGGGGCGGGGGCCCTCAGCGACGGCGGCGCGCAGCTGTACATGGCGGGCAGCGCCTTCAACTGCACGCTGACGCCCACGCTCGGCGGGAGTCCCGTGTGGGTGAGGGCCGCGTCCGTGAGGTGCGTGCGAGGCGTTTTCGCGCTGGCCCGCCGGGATCCGCAGCCGCCGGCGGCTGACGGGGCGGGGGCAGCCTGACGGCGAGCGGCGTGGTCGGGGCGCAAAACGTGAACATCTCGGCCCCGCCGGCGACCTTCAACTCGTTCCCGTTCTCGGTTCCGCTGCGGCCCTTCCCCGTGACGGGGCCGGGCGAGCTGGTGGCGGGCCCGGGCGGAGCGAGCTGGCCGCTGTATGCGATCGGTGCGCTGCGCCGGCCCCGAAGGCGACCCCCGCGGCCGCCCTCGCGGGCCGCCCCTGACGCCGCGCGCCGCCCAGACGCCCCGACGTCGATCGCGACGGCGTGCTCGCCCAACAACACCGACGCCTCCATCCCCGACGGCTCGGCGCTCAACTGCACCTTTACGCCGCTGCGCGACGGGCAGCCGCTCTGGACGGCGCCGACGTACGTGGCGCTGACGGGGACGGGCACGCTGGCGAGCCCGCTGAGCGCGGTGGGCAACGTGACGGGCGTCGCGAGCTCGTGGACGAGCAGCACGGCGGTCCCGGCGGCGCCCACGACGGGCCCCGGGTCGCTGGTGGTGCACCGCTGCGCGGGCGGGGACCGGGGCGCGTGCGTGGCGGAGGCGGCGGTGGCGATCGTGGTGACGACGACGCCCGACGCGGCAGCGCTGGCCTGCGGGACGGGGGCCCTCAGCGACGGCGGCGCGCAGCTGTACATGGCGGGCAGCGCCTTTAACTGCACGCTGACGCCCACGCTCGGCGGGAGTCCCGTGTGGGTGAGGGCCGCGTCCGTGAGGTGCGTGCGAGGCGTTTTCGCGCTGGCCCGCCGGGATCCGCAGCCGCCGGCGGCTGACGGGGCGGGGGCAGCCTGACGGCGAGTGGCGTGGTCGGGGCGCAAAACGTGAACATCTCGGCCCCGCCGGCGACCTTCAACTCGTTCCCGTTCTCGGTTCCGCTGCGGCCCTTCCCCGTGACGGGGCCGGGCGAGCTGGTGGCGGGCCCGGGCGGAGCGAGCTGGCCGCTGTATGCGATCGGTGCGCTGCGCCGGCCCCGAAGGCGACCCCCGCGGCCGCCCTCGCGGGCCGCCCCTGACGCCGCGCGCCGCCCAGACGCCCCGACGTCGATCGCGACGGCGTGCTCGCCCAACAACACCGACGCCTCCATCCCCGACGGCTCGGCGCTCAACTGCACCTTTACGCCGCTGCGCGACGGGCAGCCGCTCTGGACGGCGCCGACGTACGTGGCGCTGACGGGGACGGGCACGCTGGCGAGCCCGCTGAGCGCGGTGGGCAACGTGACGGGCGTCGCGACCTCGTGGACGAGCAGCACGGCGGTCCCGGCGGCGCCCACGACGGGCCCCGGGTTGCTGGTGGTGCACCGCTGCGCGGGCGGGGACCGGGGCGCGTGCGTGGCGGAGGCGGCGGTGGCGATCGTGGTGACGACGACGCCCGACGCGGCAGCGCTGGCCTGCGGGACGGGGGCCCTCAGCGACGGCGGCGCGCAGCTGTACATGGCGGGCAGCGCCTTCAACTGCACGCTGACGCCCACGCTCGGCGGGAGTCCCGTGTGGGTGAGGGCCGCGTCCGTGAGGTGCGTGCGAGGCGTTTTCGCGCTGGCCCGCCGGGATCCGCAGCCGCCGGCGGCTGACGGGGCGGGGGCAGCCTGACGGCGAGCGGCGTGGTCGGGGCGCAAAACGTGAACATCTCGGCCCCGCCGGCGACCTTCAACTCGTTCCCGTTCTCGGTTCCGCTGCGGCCCTTCCCCGTGACGGGGCCGGGCGAGCTGGTGGCGGGCCCGGGCGGAGCAAGCTGGCCGCTGTATGCGATCGGTGCGCTGCGCCGGCCCCGAAGGCGACCCCCGCGGCCGCCCTCGCGGGCCGCCCCTGACGCCGCGCGCCGCCCAGACGCCCCGACGTCGATCGCGACGGCGTGCTCGCCCAACAACACCGACGCCTCCATCCCCGACGGCTCGGCGCTCAACTGCACCTTTACGCCGCTGCGCGACGGGCAGCCGCTCTGGACGGCGCCGACGTACGTGGCGCTGACGGGGACGGGCACGCTGGCGAGCCCGCTGAGCGCGGTGGGCAACGTGACGGGCGTCGCGAGCTCGTGGACGAGCAGCACGGCGGTCCCGGCGGCGCCCACGACGGGCCCGGGTCGCTGGTGGTGCACCGCTGCGCGGGCGGGGACCGGGGCGCGTGCGTGGCGGAGGCGGCGGTGGCGATCGTGGTGACGACGACGCCCGACGCGGCAGCGCTGGCCTGCGGGGCGGGGGCCCTCAGCGACGGCGGCGCGCAGCTGTACATGGCGGGCAGCGCCTTCAACTGCACGCTGACGCCCACGCTCGGCGGGAGTCCCGTGTGGGTGAGGGCCGCGTCCGTGAGGTGCGTGCGAGGCGTTTTCGCGCTGGCCCGCCGGCATCCGCAGCCGCCGCCGGCTGACGGGGCGGGGGCAGCCTGACGGCGAGCGGCGTGGTCGGGGCGCAAAACGTGAACATCTCGGCCCCGCCGGCGACCTTCAACTCGTTCCCGTTCTCGGTTCCGCTGCGGCCCTTCCCCGTGACGGGGCCGGGCGAGCTGGTGGCGGGCCCGGGCGGGGCGAGCTGGCCGCTGTATGCGATCGGTGCGCTGCGCCGGCCCCGAAGGCGACCCCCGCGGCCGCCCTCGCGGGCCGCCCCTGACGCCGCGCGCCGCCCAGACGCCCCGACGTCGATCGCGACGGCGTGCTCGCCCAACAACACCGACGCCGCCTCCATCCCCGACGGCTCGGCGCTCAACTGCACCTTTACGCCGCTGCGCGACGGGCAGCCGCTCTGGACGGCGCCGACGTACGTGGCGCTGACGGGGACGGGCACGCTGGCGAGCCCGCTGAGCGCGGTGGGCAACGTGACGGGCGTCGCGAGCTCGTGGACGAGCAGCACGGCGGTCCCGGCGGCGCCCACGACGGGCCCCGGGTCGCTGGTGGTGCACCGCTGCGCGGGCGGGGACCGGGGCGCGTGCGTGGCGGAGGCGGCGGTGGCGATCGTGGTGACGACGACGCCCGACGCGGCAGCGCTGGCCTGCGGGGCGGGGGCCCTCAGCGACGGCGGCGCGCAGCTGTACATGGCGGGCAGCGCCTTCAACTGCACGCTGACGCCCACGCTCGGCGGGAGTCCCGTGTGGGTGAGGGCCGCGTCCGTGAGGTGCGTGCGAGGCGCTTTCGCGCTGGCCCGCCGGGATCCGCAGCCGCCGCCGGCTGACGGGGCGGGGGCAGCCTGACGGCGAGCGGCGTGGTCGGGGCGCAAAACGTGAACATCTCGGCCCCGCCGGCGACCTTCAACTCGTTCCCGTTCTCGGTTTCGCTGCGGCCCTTCCCCGTGACGGGGCCGGGCGAGCTGGTGGCGGGCCCGGGCGGGGCGAGCTGGCCGCTGTATGCGATCGGTGCGCTGCGCCGGCCCCGAAGGCGACCCCCGCGGCCACCCTCGCGGGCCGCCCCTGACGCCGCGCGCCGCCCAGACGCCCCGACGTCGATCGCGACGGCGTGCTCGCCCAACAACACCGACGCCTCCATCCCCGACGGCTCGGCGCTCAACTGCACCTTTACGCCGCTGCGCGACGGGCAGCCGCTCTGGACGGCGCCGACGTACGTGGCGCTGACGGGGACGGGCACGCTGGCGAGCCCGCTGAGCGCGGTGGGCAACGTGACGGGCGTCGCGACCTCGTGGACGAGCAGCACGGCGGTCCCGGCGGCGCCCACGACGGGCCCCGGGTCGCTGGTGGTGCACCGCTGCGCGGGCGGGGACCGGGGCGCGTGCGTGGCGGAGGCGGCGGTGGCGATCGTGGTGACGACGACGCCCGACGCGGCAGCGCTGGCCTGCGGGGCGGGGGCCCTCAGCGACGGCGGCGCGCAGCTGTACATGGCGGGCAGCGCCTTCAACTGCACGCTGACGCCCACGCTCGGCGGGAGTCCCGTGTGGGTGAGGGCCGCGTCCGTGAGGTGCGTGCGAGGCGCTTTCGCGCTGGCCCGCCGGGATCCGCAGCCGCCGCCGGCTGACGGGGCGGGGGCAGCCTGACGGCGAGCGGCGTGGTCGGGGCGCAAAACGTGAACATCTCGGCCCCGCCGGCGACCTTCAACTCGTTCCCGTTCTCGGTTTCGCTGCGGCCCTTCCCCGTGACGGGCCGGGCGAGCTGGTGGCGGGCCCGGGCGGGGCGAGCTGGCCGCTGTATGCGATCGGTGCGCTGCGCCGGCCCCGAAGGCGACCCCCGCGGCCACCCTCGCGGGCCGCCCCTGACGCCGCGCGCCGCCCAGACGCCCCGACGTCGATCGCGACGGCGTGCTCGCCCAACAACACCGACGCCTCCATCCCCGACGGCTCGGCGCTCAACTGCACCTTTACGCCGCTGCGCGACGGGCAGCCGCTCTGGACGGCGCCGACGTACGTGGCGCTGACGGGGACGGGCACGCTGGCGAGCCCGCTGAGCGCGGTGGGCAACGTGACGGGCGTCGCGACCTCGTGGACGAGCAGCACGGCGGTCCCGGCGGCGCCCACGACGGGCCCCGGGTCGCTGGTGGTGCACCGCTGCGCGGGCGGGGACCGGGGCGCGTGCGTGGCGGAGGCGGCGGTGGCGATCGTGGTGACGACGACGCCCGACGCGGCAGCGCTGGCCTGCGGGGCGGGGGCCCTCAGCGACGGCGGCGCGCAGCTGTACATGGCGGGCAGCGCCTTCAACTGCACGCTGACGCCCACGCTCGGCGGAAGTCCCGTGTGGGTGAGGGCCGCGTCCGTGAGGTGCGTGCGAGGCGTTTTCGCGCTGGCCCGCCGGGATCCGCAGCCGCCGCCGGCTGACGGGGCGGGGGCAGCCTGACGGCGAGCGGCGTGGTCGGGGCGCAAAACGTGAACATCTCGGCCCCGCCGGCGACCTTCAACTCGTTCCCGTTCTCGGTTTCGCTGCGGCCCTTCCCCGTGACGGGGCCGGGCGAGCTGGTGGCGGGCCCGGGCGGGGCGAGCTGGCCGCTGTATGCGATCGGTGCGCTGCGCCGGCCCCGAAGGCGACCCCCGCGGCCGCCCTCGCGGGCCGGCCCTGACGCCGCGCGCCGCCCAGACGCCCCGACGTCGATCGCGACGGCGTGCTCGCCCAACAACACCGACGCCTCCATCCCCGACGGCTCGGCGCTCAACTGCACCTTTACGCCGCTGCGCGACGGGCAGCCGCTCTGGACGGCGCCGACGTACGTGGCGCTGACGGGACGGGCACGCTGGCGAGCCCGCTGAGCGCGGTGGGCAACGTGACGGGCGTCGCGACCTCGTGGACGAGCAGCACGGCGGTCCCGGCGGCGCCCACGACGGGCCCCGGGTCGCTGGTGGTGCACCGCTGCGCGGGCGGGGACCGGGGCGCGTGCGTGGCGGAGGCGGCGTTGGCGATCGTGGTGACGACGACGCCCGACGCGGCAGCGCTGGCCTGCGGGGCGGGGGCCCTCAGCGACGGCGGCGCGCAGCTGTACATGGCGGGCAGCGCCTTCAACTGCACGCTGACGCCCACGCTCGGCGGGAGTCCCGTGTGGGTGAGGGCCGCGTCCGTGAGGTGCGTGCGAGGCGCTTTCGCGCTGGCCCGCCGGGATCCGCAGCCGCCGGCGGCTGACGGGGCGGGGGCAGCCTGACGGCGAGCGGCGTGGTTGGGGCGCAAAACGTGAATATCTCGGCCCCGCCGGCGACCTTCAACTCGTTCCCGTTCTCGGTTCCGCTGCGGCCCTTCCCCGTGACGGGGCCGGGCGAGCTGGTGGCGGGCCCGGGCGGGGCGAGCTGGCCGCTGTATGCGATCGGTGCGCTGCGCCGGCCCCGAAGGCGACCCCCCCGGCCACCCTCGCGGGCCGCCCCTGACGCCGCGCGCCGCCCAGACGCCCCGACGTCGATCGCGACGGCGTGCTCGCCCAACAACACCGACGCCTCCATTCCCGACGGCTCGGCGCTCAACTGCACCTTTACGCCGCTGCGCGACGGGCAGCCGCTCTGGACGGCGCCGACGTACGTGGCGCTGACGGGGACGGGCACGCTGGCGAGCCCGCTGAGCGCGGTGGGCAACGTGACGGGCGTCGCGAGCTCGTGGACGAGCAGCACGGCGGTCCCGGCGGCGCCCACGACGGGCCCCGGGTCGCTGGTGGTGCACCGCTGCGCGGGCGGGGACCGGGGCGCGTGCGTGGCGGAGGCGGCGGTGGCGATCGTGGTGACGACGACGCCCGACGCGGCAGCGCTGGCCTGCGGGGCGGGGGCCCTCAGCGACGGCGGCGCGCAGCTGTACATAGCGGGCAGCGCCTTCAACTGCACGCTGACGCCCACGCTCGGCGGGAGTCCCGTGTGGGTGAGGGCCGCGTCCGTGAGGTGCGTGCGAGGCGTTTTCGCGCTGGCCCGCCGGGATCCGCAGCCGCCGCCGGCTGACGGGGCGGGGGCAGCCTGACGGCGAGCGGCGTGGTCGGGGCGCAAAACGTGAACATCTCGGCCCCGCCGGCGACCTTCAACTCGTTCCCGTTCTCGGTTCCGCTGCGGCCCTTCCCCGTGACGGGGCCGGGCGAGCTGGTGGCGGGCCCGGGCGGGGCGAGCTGGCCGCTGTATGCGATCGGTGCGCTGCGCCGGCCCCGAAGGCGACCCCCGCGACCGCCCTCGCGGGCCGCCCCTGACGCCGCGCGCCGCCCAGACGCCCCGACGTCGATCGCGACGGCGTGCTCGCCCAACAACACCGACGCCTCCATCCCGACGGCTCGGCGCTCAACTGCACCTTTACGCCGCTGCGCGACGGGCAGCCGCTCTGGACGGCGCCGACGTACGTGGCGCTGACGGGGACGGGCACGCTGGCGAGCCCGCTGAGCGCGGTGGGCAACGTGACGGGCGTCGCGACCTCGTGGACGAGCAGCACGGCGGTCCCGGCGGCGCCCACGACGGGCCCCGGGTCGCTGGTGGTGCACCGCTGCGCGGGCGGGGACCGGGGCGCGTGCGTGGCGGAGGCGGCGTTGGCGATCGTGGTGACGACGACGCCCGACGCGGCAGCGCTGGCCTGCGGGGCGGGGGCCCTCAGCGACGGCGGCGCGCAGCTGTACATGGCGGGCAGCGCCTTCAACTGCACGCTGACGCCCACGCTCGGCGGAAGTCCCGTGTGGGTGAGGGCCGCGTCCGTGAGGTGCGTGCGAGGCGTTTTCGCGCTGGCCCGCCGGGATCCGCAGCCGCCGCCGGCTGACGGGGCGGGGGCAGCCTGACGGCGAGCGGCGTGGTCGGGGCGCAAAACGTGAACATCTCGGCCCCGCCGGCGACCTTCAACTCGTTCCCGTTCTCGGTTTCGCTGCGGCCCTTCCCCGTGACGGGGCCGGGCGAGCTGGTGGCGGGCCCGGGCGGGGCGAGCTGGCCGCTGTATGCGATCGGTGCGCTGCGCCGGCCCCGAAGGCGACCCCCGCGGCCGCCCTCGCGGGCCGGCCCTGACGCCGCGCGCCGCCCAGACGCCCCGACGTCGATCGCGACGGCGTGCTCGCCCAACAACACCGACGCCTCCATCCCCGACGGCTCGGCGCTCAACTGCACCTTTACGCCGCTGCGCGACGGGCAGCCGCTCTGGACGGCGCCGACGTACGTGGCGCTGACGGGGACGGGCACGCTGGCGAGCCCGCTGAGCGCGGTGGGCAACGTGACGGGCGTCGCGAGCTCGTGGACTAGCAGCACGGCGGTCCCGGCGGCGCCCACGACGGGCCCCGGGTCGCTGGTGGTGCACCGCTGCGCGGGCGGGGACCGGGGCGCGTGCGTGGCGGAGGCGGCGGTGGCGATCGTGGTGACGACGACGCCCGACGCGGCAGCGCTGGCCTGCGGGGCGGGGGCCCTCAGCGACGGCGGCGCGCAGCTGTACATGGCGGGCAGCGCCTTCAACTGCACGCTGACGCCCACGCTCGGCGGGAGTCCCGTGTGGGTGAGGGCCGCGTCCGTGAGGTGCGTGCGAGGCGTTTTCGCGCTGGCCCGCCGGGATCCGCAGCCGCCGCCGGCTGACGGGGCGGGGGCAGCCTGACGGCGAGCGGCGTGGTCGGGGCGCAAAACGTGAACATCTCGGCCCCGCCGGCGACCTTCAACTCGTTCCCGTTCTCGGTTTCGCTGCGGTCCTTCCCCGTGACGGGGCCGGGCGAGCTGGTGGCGGGCCCGGGCGGGGCGAGCTGGCCGCTGTATGCGATCGGTGCGCTGCGCCGGCCCCGAAGGCGACCCCCGCGGCCGCCCTCGCGGGCCGCCCCTGACGCCGCGCGCCGCCCAGACGCCCCGACGTCGATCGCGACGGCGTGCTCGCCCAACAACACCGACGCCTCCATCCCCGACGGCTCGGCGCTCAACTGCACCTTTACGCCGCTGCGCGACGGGCAGTCGCTCTGGACGGCGCCGACGTACGTGGCGCTGACGGGGACGGGCACGCTGGCGAGCCCGCTGAGCGCGGTGGGCAACGTGACGGGCGTCGCGACCTCGTGGACGAGCAGCACGGCGGTCCCGGCGGCGTCCACGACGGGCCCCGGGTCGCTGGTGGTGCACCGCTGCGCGGGCGGGGACCGGGGCGCGTGCGTGGCGGAGGCGGCGGTGGCGATCGTGGTGACGACGACTCCAGAATTCGCGGATATTACGTGTGCATCCGGTCTGAAAAACGAAAGCGGCAAGCATCTGTACCTGGCAGGGAGCGCGTTCGACTGTTCCGTAACGGCGCGTCGTGACGGGTTCGCCGTGTGGGCACGTGCTGCATCCGTGAGGTGCGGCTGGAATGCTTGCCTTCGATCGCAACGTGGATAAGACAGACATGCGTTGATCATGACCGAACGCCGCGCGTTTCGCAGACTCGCGTCGAGTGGCGTGATCGGACCAGACGTTGTCAATATATCATCGCCCGCTGTGGCGTTTGTTTTGCACGTCTTTACCGTCACGTTGCGGGCTTTCCCGTTGACTGGGCCCGGCGAGCTGCTTGTATACCCAGGCGCTGCAAGCTGGACAATATCCGTTATCGGTCCGTACTCTTCGTGCTCTTTTGCTAGAAGCGACCTGGCCTGTAGATCGGCCTCCGGTTCAATTAAAACTATGCGTGCAGTAGTATTGTTTCTGTGCTGAGTTTGGCTGTCCTACTTCAGATCTTCCCGACGCCATAAATTCCACATGTGCATCGGTCGAGCCCTCCGGCGTTGATGTCGTCGTGGACGACGGGGAAACTCTCAACTGCACCCACGTTCCGCTCAAGCAGGGAGTTGCGATAACAACCACATCCGCAGCCGTTGCCTTCGTGGGCCTGGGCGTGCTCTCGGGCGCTGACGCTGCGGGATCGCCCATTGTAAAGAACGTGACAGGCCTCGTTTCGGCCTCGTTCTCGACATCCTTCCGCGCTCCGACCTACCCCCGCATCGGCATGGCGTCGCTTGTCGTGCTCATGTGTTCGTTGAACGGCTCTTGCGAATTCCACAGCGCGATACCAGTGGCTGTGGTAGCGCGGCCGGACTCGGTGACGGTCAACTGCACTCCGGGGCTGATGTTGCTGGAGACTCTGCTGCCGGCAGAAACGATCCTGCTGCGCGCGGGATCCCCACTTTCGTGCTCGCTGTCTCCGCTGAAGTCCGGCGTGCCTGTCTGGGCTCGCGCTTCGATGCTGTCGTGCGTTTCGCATTTGTATACGCATCGTATTATTTATGGAATACGGCCAACGCCCGAGCTCGACTGCAGAATCACAGGGTTCGGTGTCCTCGGAAGCCCTCACAGCCTTCCAGCACTCGTTGGGGCGAGCGCCGAGTTTGTGGTGAACACGACGGTGCCGGCCTTCCCGGTCACAGGCCCAGGAGGACTTTCCGTGTCGCCTGGAAATGCATCCGCGCACGTGGTCTCTATTGGTTCGTTTCTGCTAATGGCGGACTATTTATAAGATGCCGATATATTCACATATTCTCTTTTAATACTTACCGTCCCTAGACGTCCCCACATCCATCGCGACGGCGTGCTCGCCCAACAACACCGACGCCTCCGTCCCCGACGGCTCGGCGCTCAACTGCACCTTTACGCCGCTGCGCGACGGGCAGCCGCTCTGGACGGCGCCGACGTACGTGGCGCTGACGGGGACGGGCACGCTGGCGAGCCCGCTGAGCGCGGTGGGCAACGTGACGGGCGTCGCGAGCTCGTGGACGAGCAGCACGGCGGTCCCGGCGGCGCCCACGACGGGCCCCGGGTCGCTGGTGGTGCACCGCTGCGCGGGCGGGGACCGGGGCGCGTGCGTGGCGGAGGCGGCGGTGGCGATCGTGGTGACGACGACTCCAGAATTCGCGGATATTACGTGTGCATCCGGTCTGAAAAACGAAAGCGGCAAGCATCTGTACCTGGCAGGGAGCGCGTTCGACTGTTCCGTAACGGCGCGTCGTGACGGGTTCGCCGTGTGGGCACGTGCTGCATCCGTGAGGTGCGGCTGGAATGCTTGCCTTCGATCGCAACGTGGATAAGACAGACATGCGTTGATCATGACCGAACGCCGCGCGTTTCGCAGACTCGCGTCGAGTGGCGTGATCGGACCAGACGTTGTCAATATATCATCGCCCGCTGTGGCGTTTGTTTTGCACGTCTTTACCGTCACGTTGCGGGCTTTCCCGTTGACTGGGCCCGGCGAGCTGCTTGTATACCCAGGCGCTGCAAGCTGGACAATATCCGTTATCGGTCCGTACTCTTCGTGCTCTTTTGCTAGAAGCGACCTGGCCTGTAGATCGGCCTCCGGTTCAATTAAAACTATGCGTGCAGTAGTATTGTTTCTGTGCTGAGTTTGGCTGTCCTACTTCAGATCTTCCCGACGCCATAAATTCCACATGTGCATCGGTCGAGCCCTCCGGCGTTGATGTCGTCGTGGACGACGGGGAAACTCTCAACTGCACCCACGTTCCGCTCAAGCAGGGAGTTGCGATAACAACCACATCCGCAGCCGTTGCCTTCGTGGGCCTGGGCGTGCTCTCGGGCGCTGACGCTGCGGGGTCGCCCATTGTAAAGAACGTGACAGGCCTCGTTTCGGCCTCGTTCTCGACATCCTTCCGCGCTCCGACCTACCCCCGCATCGGCATGGCGTCGCTTGTCGTGCTCATGTGTTCGTTGAACGGCTCTTGCGAATTCCACAGCGCGATACCAGTGGCTGTGGTAGCGCGGCCGGACTCGGCGACGGTCAACTGCACTCCGGGGCTGATGTTGCTGGAGACTCTGCTGCCGGCAGAAACGATCCTGCTGCGCGCGGGATCCCCACTTTCGTGCTCGCTGTCTCCGCTGAAGTCCGGCGTGCCTGTCTGGGCTCGCGCTTCGATGCTGTCGTGCGTTTCGCATTTGTATACGCATCGTATTATTTATGGAATACGGCCAACGCCCGAGTTCGACTGCAGAATCACAGGGTTCGGTGTCCTCGGAAGCCCTCACAGCCTTCCAGCACTCGTTGGGGCGAGCGCCGAGTTTGTGGTGAACACGACGCTGCCGGCCTTCCCGGTCACAGGCCCAGGAGGACTTTCCGTGTCGCCTGGAAATGCATCCGCGCACGTGGTCTCTATTGGTTCGTTTCTGCTAATGCCATCAAATCCATTGCATTCGGTCATGTTTTCCGAACGTCGACCATATTTTCGCAATCGCAGATATTCCGAATACAGCTGCGACCGTCTGCAGCCCGAACAATGCAGATGCGTCGTTGCCCGATGGAGGAGCGTTGAATTGTACGCACACGCCGCTGCGCAACGGGCAGCCGCTCTGGACGGCGCCGATGTACGTGGCGCTGACGGGGATGGGGACACTGAACGGACCGTTGCTGGCTGCCGGGAATGTTACGGGTGTTGGCACCTCATGGAGAAGCACCATGTTTGCTCCGCTTTCTCCCCAGACGGGTCCCGGCGTGCTCACGACGTGGCTCTGCGCGGACCGCCGAGACTCGTCATCGTGCTCGCGCGTCCAAGAAACTAATGTCCTCGTATTTGAATCGGCGCCTCTTGTCGTCTCGCTGAATTGCACGTCGAGAGTGGTCACAATTGCGTCTTCCGCCTTTTGCACTGTTCACGTGCTTCGCGCCGGCGTGCCGGTCTACTTTCGAAAGCAGGACCTCGTCGCGGTCGCCAGTCGTCCGGTTCGACTCTCGGTCGAAACCAGCTCGTCTGCGGCTGGCTTCTCCACGACGCTTCCGAACGAGCTTCGAATAACCGTCTCTAGAGATCCGGCTGCCATTTTCACGGACTTTTTCCAATTTGAAGTGTACTCAAACGTTTCCGCTGCCCGCGCCTCGGTTACGATGATCAGTATCAGTGCGTGTTCTGCGTCTCTATCATTGATTCAAACATTATTCTAATGCGGTGCTGTTCGCAGATTCTCTTATCGATCACGTGACGCCCTCCGTCGCATCTGTGAACAATGCCGGGCAACTGCTCGTCACCGTAAAAGGTCGCGCTCCCCGTTCACTGGTTCTCGACGATCGTGATATCGATCATGCTTCGCAAGTGACAGTCCGAAACGGTCGCAGGGCGGTACCTGCCGGAGGGCGACGTGCCCGTGTCCGTGCGGCTCTGCGGCGAGCTCTCCCCCAACGTCACCGAGCGGAACGCGACCGCCATCGTCTTCGAGGCGCCCCGCGACGAATTCCCCAGCGACTTCCTTATCTGGTGCGTTCTGGCCGCGGCCATGGCCAGCCCTAGGAGATTTAGCGCCCCGCGCCTTCGCGCTTAGATTTGAAGGCGGCCGCTAACTATTAGTCATGGTCATCGGCAGGTGCTCTGTCGATGTGTTCAGCGCCGGGATGGCTAACTGGACCAGCAATGGCACCCTTACCGCCTCTGGGTCAGACTTGCATTACGCCGTGGCGCAGAATGCTTTCCGGTGCGGATAATCCGGCCCCCCCATGTGGCGATTCCCCCTGCTTTTCCGACCCGGAACACCCTAAGACTAAATTACCCGCATACTGCAGGTACAAACGGCCGCCGTCGTCGAAGATTGTACTCGCGGTGAGCGCAGCGCCTGGAGGGCTCGATTCAAAGGTCAACCACAGGTCAGCGTTGTCCCTTCTTGGACCGTGTACAGGTTGTATCTGAGTCATGGCGTTTCGTGCTCGATTAGACTTCTGATGCCTATAACGCACCTTGAGTTCCACGCACTCTTACCGAATGGAACGCGGGCGGTCCCTCAAAGCTCGCAAAGTGTCGGTGACCCGAGCAGCCTACTCGTCTCCTGGTGCGCTTTTCCCCGAAGTCGGGAAATATTCATTGCATAGCTTTTGTGCTTCTCTCATTTCGTTTTTGCGTTTTTCGCAGGAATCAAACAAGCGGCCCCCCTCTGACACTCTTCGGCACGGACACCGACAACATGACCGTCGATGCCGTTCCAAACGCAAGTATTGATGCACTTAAGCTTCTTTGTCGATACTCAAAACCAGAAGCCTTTGCACTTCAAGAAATCATATCTGATCACAGCTGGCCTTGGGGCTTATTGCGCAGGCCGGTATCTACGGGTTCATTCTACGGGTAATGGACCCAGAAACAGGGAGCATCGCCTCCTCGAATATCACGCTAGAAGCCCTGTACAGCCCAGGTCGGTTGGGCGCAGCGGCCCTAGGCTTTCGATTGCGTGACGATGGGCGCCCGCGGCAGTGCTCGCGCTCACGATCCGGGCCGACGCCGGGTACGACGGCTTCAAGGCGTCCTACGACGGCTCCCCCCAGTACCGCGCGGCCGTCAAGGACGCCGTGCGCGCGCGCGTGTCCTCGGGACGCATGTCATCTGCGCGCAACACCGACGCCCCGCCCAGGTGGCGGCGTCGTTCGCGATCTCGGGGGAGCGGGTCGGCTACATCGACTCGAGGCCCGGCTCCGTCATCCTCCTCGTGAACGTCACGGCCCTGACCATCGAGGAGGCCGACCAGGTGCCCGCCGGCCGCCAGCTTGCGTTCCCTGATCGAGAGCGGCGTCGTGCCTAGATCTCAAGAGGCGTCTCATTTAATTTCGACCTGAAGTTCGCGCCTGCTTTGATATTGAAGACCCGAATTCGCAGATTGCGGCGCTCTCCCAGCTGTTCACGAGCGCGCCCCTCTCCGCGTTCTTTGGGGGTGCCACGGTTCAGCTTGCGAATTCGACCGTCTTTTACCGAAACGGTTCGCGCCCTTTTCATAGAAATAGAAATAGCCGTGCAGCGTGTTCTAATTCGAACTCCGTCTTTCCTGTGCAGGGAACGAGGCGCCCATCGCTGTTTTAAATCCGTTAAGACCGTACGGTTTCACAACAGGTACGCGTATATCTAGCGCAATCATTGGCGTTCCGGGGTTTGTAAAATTGTGATTTGCGGTGATGTTTGCGCAGAGGACGGCGGGCTTGTCATTCGGGCCCGCGGACCCCAGTTTTCGGTATTCATCTGTTCTGGATACCCCGAATCTGCATTGAAAAAGCATTTCACTTAAGCCCCTCGCCCTTTCGCAGATGACCGCGATCGATTCCCGCGACTTCGATGGCGTGCGTCGCTTGCTTTGCTTTGCGCGTGCTCATGCTCGACGGCTGCGTTTGGGGGCGCTTCGGATCTGACGTTGACTGCTGCGCAGCGGGTTACCGGATACATTTGGACGATAGCAGCCCCGATGCTCATGTGCCCTGTCAGCCTCCCGGGGGGCGTCTCGTCCCCTCAGCTGGTCGTCAACGTAACCGAGTCGGGGTACTGTGCGTTCACGCTCCGTACCGTCGACGAGCAGGTGCGCAGGAGCTCCTTGGATTTCTCATTGAGAGCCCGTCTAGCCCACGCTCGAGCTCGTCTCATTGATACATTTTGTTCTTCGAAATCGCAGGGCACACTCTCAAGGCCCGCGCAAATCCTGGTGTGGCTCGACCCTGCGAAAGGACCGAATACGTCGCCGCAAATCTTTGGGCTTCAGAAGACTGTATTGCTAACCGTAGTCCCGAACACGGGGAATTCATCGATACCGCGCGAAAACATCACGTCGGCTGTTCGGCTGGGAGCGACCGCTCTGGACAGCGACGGGTGCGAAGGAACTTTGATATTAATGTTGCCACCGCGAAACTCATATTTGAGGGCAGATACATCGCCACAATCTCGTGGAAGCAAACCGCGGGGCCGATGCAGTCAACGCTGAAGCCGAGCAGAAACGGCACGACGCTCATGTAAGCAGCTTCGCTAGCGAGTTTGTCTCTTGCACCTGCACATAGCACGAGTACGTATACGTGACGTGCGGCGCAGGTGCGACGTCGCTCTGCAGGGCGAGGGCTTGTGGGACTTTGAGCTCCGCGTCGAGGACGAGCGCGGCGGCACCGCAGTTGCCGCCTCGCGCGTCACGGTCGTCTTCGAGGAGCTCGTGCTCATCGACAGCGTCCCGCGGGAGACCGCCGCCGCCGCGGCGTCGGCCCTAACCGCAGCCGTCGCCGCCGCCCTCGCGGCTTCCGTCGTCGCGAGCGCCGTGGGCGCAGTCGCCGCGAGTGCAGCCTCCGCGGCGGGTGCTGCGGGCGGCGGCGCGGGCGGCACAGGAGGCGGAGGCGGAGGCGGCGGCGGCGGCGGTGGCGGCGGCGGCGGCGGTGGCGGCGGCGGCGGCGGCGGCGGCGGCGGCGGCGGCGGCGGCGGTGGAGGCGGTGGAGGTGGCGGTGGCGGCGGAGGCGGAGGCGGTGGCGGCGGGGCCGCGGGCGCTGCTGCGGGCGCGGCTGCGGGGGCGGCTGCTGGAGGGGCTGCTGGTGGCGGGGGCGGGGCGGAGGTGGCGGCGGTGGTGGTGGAGCCGCGGGCGCGGCTGCAGGCGCTGCAGCCGGAGCGGCCGCGGGCGCCGGCGCCGCGGGCGGGGCTGCGGGCGGGGGCGGCGGCGGCGGCGGGGGGAGCGGGCAGGGCGGAGCGGAGGGCAACCCGTCCGTCCAGTCGGACAAGAACACGAGCCCCATTTCCATGGTGCAGCACGTCCAGAAGGTCGTCCTCGTCGGCATGCTCGCGTCCGACAAGGTGCCGCAGAGCGCAGAACTCGCAGCATTAACACTTCGCATGTGGCCGAACGGCTATAACAATGACGCTGACCTTCCCGCAGGTCCCCGACAGCTTCCGGGCCCTTGGCGACGGCTTCTCTATCTTCGTCTTGCAAAACAAAGGGCCAGGTGGGGATCGCTTGATTAAGCGGTTGCGTCTAGCGAATTGTGATGCCACACTACTGCAGGCTTTGATGCGACAAAACCATTCATCTCTCCCGGGGGCGGCGAATCTTCATCTTCGTGCGCGGGAATTCAATTCTACCAGTTATCCGCCATGACATGTTACTTCTGACGCTCGAGCTCCGGAGCAGGGCTCAGACCGTGCAAGCAACGTACCGGCGTCTTCTCGAAGATTCATCATCCGTCACCGGCCTTCACGACATCTCTCGATTCCAGGCAAGCTCCTTGAAATTGTTTATGAATATTTCTTGACACAAATTATTCTTTCTTATCAGTCCGTCGCGTTCTTCACTGCGGTCTTGGCGGCCCTCGTCCTCGTCGTCCACTTCATCGCCGTGGTCCGCGATCCGGATTTATACTACGCGAGAATAATTGAAAGCGCTGATTACCTGCACCGCAGACCTACTTCAAGAGAGTCAAGAAACAGCCCGTTCCAGAGACCTTCCTCTGGCCCCGCATGGAACTCTCTGTCTTCCTCTTGATCCATCAGGTTCTGCGATCTCACTGAAACCGGGTGCTTTGACGAAGGGTGTTCTGACTTGAGAAACGCATCAGGCAATCTGTTTGAGCGCCGCGCGGCTCCTCAACTCGCCTGACTACCGCTGGATCGGCTACGTCACTTTCGTGCGTTTGGGGTTACCCATGGCCACCTTGATAGCGACCGGTTAGTCGGTCCTGTTTACTGACTGAGTTTCAGGGAACCGTCGCGATGACTACAATCTGTATCACGTACTGGGTTTTTTCGCGGGTCCACAAGAAATCGGTGCGTTAACGCTCTCAGATATCGACATCGCGAACGTTTGCGCTTGCAGCTCGTCGAAATTAAGTTATCATAAAATGACCGTACCATGACTGCGACTTGCGCAGTGGATTTATTTTGAGATGGCACCTTCATTCTTCACATCCGTTCGTCTCTTGGCTTCATTGCATATGCAAGCCTCGCAGGTTTGATTAAAACTGCGGGGGGCATGCGCAGCTCCGATCTCCTTCTGATGAGGCACTGAAAAGACTCGACGAGAAGGACCGGTACAAGCTCGGCCTGGCCGCGCGCTGTCTCTAGCTATAGGTCAGATTCATGACTGAAAGTTCTAATCACGAGATGCAGGCGTCTCGAAGTCCCGCTTGGCTTCTTCGCTCGTTTACGGTTCCATCTGGTCCGCTTCTTTGACAAGGTCGCCGAGGGGGTTGCTCGGGTTCGCTGCTCATGCCTATCGCGATTGTAAAATAAGCTAGAGACCCGAGGTCGTCGTTGCTTTAAATTTGCCGCCGTCTTTGATGACCGAGCTTCCAGATTGACGCGGCGCTGATGCAAGGAACGTGGAAGGCCGCAAAGCAGAAGCACGGCGAGAAGGCCGTCGTATTCTCTGGTATTGATATTCGAACTTTTTCTTCTGCCGCGAGGTTTGAATGTACCCGATTCTGAGACGCGTGCGGCGCAGGAGGCTATGCTCCACTCTACTCCAATTACACTGGAGATAACTTCATGGTGCGATAAGCGCAAACTCTCCCGCGGAATCCCTTAGTCTGAGGTTTTAAGCTCTCTGGCAGTTTATGATCGTCCTGTTCGAGCTCTTCAAGATGCTGACGGGGGCGATCCTTATCGGCGTCTTCACCACGACCCGCACCGCAAACGGAGTCACGGTCATCCACTCGACCTCGCCCAGGGGGCCCCTCATTCAGGTCCGCGTTTCACCGCCGTCATCATCTCCGAATCCGCCGACGACGGCGGCCATCCCGTCAAACGTCAACGCCTCCGGCAGGCTTCCGTGCTCTTCGGCATGGACGTCTTCGCCATCCTGTGCGCTGCGCCGGGCCTAGCCTGCGCCTCCCGAGGCCTCGTAGCCTGCAGCTGCGAGTGCCCCCTTAGGCTCTCCAAATCTAACCGGCATTCGCTGGCGCAGCGCCTACGTTATCTACCGCCCGCACATCTCGCGGCTCGTCGGGCTCATCGAGACGCTCGTGCTCTGCCAGGAGGTGCTTCAGTTTTTATTCACGGCAGCGCGCTAGGGCTTCCCTCCCCCGTGGCGGTCCCTCAGCCTGCGCCGGCTTCTGCAGGCGCTGCTATTCCTCTGCGTCGTGCTTCTGGAGACCGGTCTTAAGTTCGACGCCGGCCAAATGGTGCGCCACCCATGGCCACCAGTCAATTTGAACTGAACTCAACTCACTTCGCTCGACCAGATGTTCTTCGCCTCGCTTATCGGGCTCATGGTCTTAATTCTCGATCAGCTCCTCTCCAAATTCGATTTGTTAAAGGTGCGGCGCATGCAGCTCCATGAGCAATATTTATCTCGAAATTTCAATGTCATCGCGCTCTTTTCGAACTCCGGGCCCCGTGGTGCGCAGAGCGTCATAAATCTTTTCAAGAAGATACCGGCACTCAAGCAACGAATCGCGCAAATGCGCAAAACGAAGCTTAAGGTCGGTCAACCAAAGCCGCTGCAACGGATGCGCATTCGGAAGCCGACGGCGCCTCGCGCAGGAGGAGGTCCCCGGCGAGCGGGGCCGCGGCCGGGGCCGCGGGCGCTCCCTCGCCTCCGCCGCGCTCGCGCCTTCCACGTCCACCCCGAGCTCGGGCGCCTCCCCCGGCTCCTCCATCGCGCCCACCGAAATCAACGTGCGAATTCGCCGTCCACTTAAGTATATGCAGCTTCAATAGAATTCAACTGTACTGATTTCATCTCGCGCTCGCCAGGTGCGGCTGGACGGCGGCGAGCTCGACCGCGAGCTCGAGCCGGGGCGCCTGGAGGTGGGCCTCGTGCGGGAGGGGCCCCGCCTCTACGCCCTCGCCGACCTCTGGCTCCCCAACGCCGGCGGGGGCGATCGCGAGGGCGAGGGCGGCGGCCCGGGAGCCCCACCCGAGCACCCCCTCGCCGGCGCCGAGCCCGGGTGCCCATGGAGGCACGGCGGGGGGCGGCCGGGCCCCGGGTGGGCCCGGGCCCTCCACCTCCACTGGGTGCCCTCGACCTCCGCCGCCCCCGCGAGCTCGAGCGAGGAGGCGGCCTGCGCGGAGGCCGTCCTCCGCGCCCTCGCCCGCGCCCCGCCGAGCGCCCGCCGCATCCGGGTCCACGCCGCCCTGCGGAGCGCCCAGTGCATCCCGCGCTCGGACCTCGACGCGCTCAGGCGGGCGGCCCTGCGCACGGCTCCGCTCCGTGCCCATGGCCACCAGAGGGACGCGATGGAGGGACCTCGAGCGGTAGCCGCCGCCTCGAGCTCGTGCCGCAGTGCGGGCCACCTCCTCGACTCAGACTGCGAGTGCGGAGTGCCCGTGCACTTTGGGCCCGCCAGCCGCCGCCGCATCCAGGTGCTCCCTCTTTCTTGCAAGTGGATTTCGCGCGTCGAATTTCGCGCAGGAGCAGGCCCGGAGCCGGCTGCAGCGCGTCTACTTCGAGAATTCGAAGGAGGGGGGCTTGCCATTGGGGCCCGCTAGCGTCGCAGGCTCGGCAGCATCCGTTCCGGACTCGCTGAGTGCCGCCTTGGCCGTCCGGGCGCGCTCCAACGTCAGCGTGAACGGCCTCCCCCGCCCCGTGCACGGGGGAGATGGCCCGCCCGACGCGCACGGCCAGCCGCGATCCGACCTGGCCGGCGCTCCCCCAAATGCACCCGGATGGCCCCTGCACTTGTATCCCCCACGCGGGCGCTACTCGTACGGGGCGTCCGCGGGGCTTACCCTCTCGGACAACACATTCACTGTTATTCCCTAGATAGCTATATGCATATGCATCGTCACTGATGCGTCGGCCCCTGAACTAATATTACTGTTTATCGATCTAGATCTAGACAGATTTAAAGAAATCCAGAGGACTTGTTTGCAGCTGTTTGGAACTTCAGCCGCTGAGCTCAATGCAGAAATTGATTAAATTAAGGCGACAGTCTCAGAGTCTGCGCATGCGGCAGTCAGCGCTGCGGGGGCCGCGCCGTGCTGCCAGGCTGAATTCATGAAGCCTGCGCATGCGCATGCAGCTGCAGTGTGCGCGCCGCTCGGGCTCATATTTAATTAGAATTCAATTTGCACTCAACGATCCGACTCGGCGATCGCAATGATTCGAATTCCGATCCATGATCGCGTAGCAAGCTTCAAGGCTTAATTATAAGATCTAGAACGGCCAAGCCGCTTGTCAGGTCCGGTCCCGGCCCCGGGGGGGCTCGAGCGCTGGCCGCGCGCTGCGGCCGCGGGAGCTCGAGCTCGAGATCGAGACCGTCGGACCGACGCGGACGGGGGGCGATCGCGAGGCCCGAGCTCGAGGGCCGCCGGGCCGCGCCAAGCCTGAATTTGAAAGGGGGTGGCCATGGGTGGTATGGGGTGTGGTGGGGGGATGGGGGTGTGGGGGGATGGGGGGGGACGGCCGCGGGTGGCGGACTCATGATCAGCCCTATAGCTACCCCTCCTGCCAGGCCTCGCGATCGGCTCCTGGTGGGGAGCCTGGGGGCCGGGCCGCCGGGGCGGCCCGGCGGGGGCCGCGGGGTCCGTCACGGCGTGGGCCGTGGGCCGTGGCCCATCGCCGCCCATGCCATGGGCAAGGCCCCCGATCGCGACCGTCGGACTTTTCAATTTTTTTGCAAAGTTTAAGTTTAGCTACAAATTTGTCTTTAATATCACTACCTACGGGGGGTTCGCCCCACCGTAGTCTCTCAAAAAAAAATACTCAAATTTAAAAACAAAACTTGAAAGCACCAGCTGCACCGAGCCTGCACGGAGCCTGCACCACGTGAAGATTGCGAACACCGCTCGATGAAAGTGACGGCGGCCGAAGTTCGCCGAACTCGGCTCTTTTCCGGTATGTGCGTGACTCAGCCCCACCTTGCTCCAACCGATACTGAATCGGCTTAAGCGGCAGTTGAGCCCCGTGCCGATCGCGACGTCGACGTAACAGAATCTTCAACTACGCGAGAAACGCTCGGCGCTTCAAAGGCGGCTTCATCCGATGATCCGGATCTTAGCTGCTCCCGCAGTGGCGCGGCGTGCGCTGCAGTCGCCAGTGACTCGCCACCGTCGGGTACGAAAGGCGGATGCGACGGGCGCCGACGACTGCTCCCAGCCGTGCATGGTTTCTCAGACTCTCCGCGCGCCCCACGGTAGCTCATCAGCTACTAGGCTACTAGGCCACATCGCGCGCTCGGCGGCCGCAGTGTTCTTCATCAGCATCTTCCGTTCGGCTGGCTCTCATTGCTAGCGAGCTCAACAGCCGAACTTCGGAAGGAGCGCCGCGCAGTTGCGGTGCAGCAATCGCCCAAGCGCGCCAGATTCTGCAAGCGGAAGCGAGGCGCCTGGTCTGGACTGTCCAGCGCCCAAAACTGGATCGCGCGCCTCAACTGTGAGTCGCCTCTTTCTCCGAGGCTCCGGTGACCTCAGCCGCCAAGTGTGTTGGCGGTCAGCCCCGCAGCAGCTCTGCAGCCGTCAAACACGCCGAAGATGTGCAGAGGAGGCTCCCACCAGGCGCCCTTCTTCATGGTACGCTCGTCTTGCGACATCGGCGGTCGCGCGCCGGCTTGCCCGCCACCGTCCGACGCCTCTGTTCCCCGCCGAGCAGAAGGCGTACAAGCTTGTCGACGGGGCCGTCGTCCCATCCGACGCCGTCGGGAAGGGCGCCGGCCCATCGGATGCGGCCCTTCGACCCCTTCTGCTGGCCCCTCAGTTCTTCACGCTGGATTCTGTGGATCCACCCGGCGAGAGCAAGGCGCCAGACGCGTTCGGTGATCTTCCGCCCCTCGCGCTGCCCGCCGGTGCGCGCGCCCCCCTCGAGCTCGCCGGGTCGCGATCGCTCGCGGTTCCCTTGAGCTCACTCGCGATCCAGCCGTTCCTTCGATCCCCGTCGACAAGCCCCGCGCACGCGCGGCCGCGCTGGAGCCGGTGCCCTCGATCAGGTCCGCCCCGCGCCCGCCTTCGCCTCGCTCCCTCCGGCGGCCGCGGCGCGCCTGACCCGACGGCCGGCGGCCCCGCAGCCCGACCGCCTCCTCGGAGGGCGATGGCGAGGAGCCGGAGGCCGTGGTCCCGACGACCCCCGCCCGAGTCGAGCTCACGATCGAGGTGAGGCGCCGCCCCCGCCCCTTCGCGGATCGAATCTCACGCGGCGGCCCCTCGACCAGGTGCAGGAGCGGGGGATCCGGAAGCGCGCCCGCCCCTCCCTCGCGGAAGGGCTCCTCGCCCTCCTGCAGCAGGACCGGCGCTCCCCGGACTCGACCCCCTCCCTCCCCCCCTCGGCCGGCTGCACCCCCCGCGCCGCCTCCGACTCGGTCGTGGAGACGGGGTACCCCTTCCCCGTGAACAAGCGCCGGAACGTCGTCGTCGTACCCGACGACCTCGAGGAGGCGCTCCGCTCCCGCCTCCCCAGCGCCTCCTGTACCCCCCGCGCCGCCCTGCGCTCCCCGGCGCCCTCCCCGCCGGCGAGCCCCTGCCCCGTGGCCCGCCCGGCGGCGGCGCCCCCGTCCCGGGCCCCGTGCACCCCGCGGCTCCTGTGCGGGCGCTCGCCGGCCTGCTCCCCCCGCTCGTCGGCCTCGTGGCGGGCGGCCCCGCCCCCGGAGCTCACCCTCCTGGGGCCCCGGGCCAGCCCCCTTCCAGCCCCCGCGTACGCGATGCCGTCCGCCGACTGAGGCCCCCGCCCGCCCCGCCTTTCGCGCCGGCCGGGCCCGCCTCGGCCCACCCGCCTCCATCTCCTTCTCCTCCATTTCTATGCTGAGAGTCTGCATGCATCCTTTCCTTTCAACGCCCCGCCGCCGGCCGCGGCGCGGTCCGAGTGCTCCCTCATAATGTTGGCCATGTATAATGTTGTCCCCTGTAGACCCCGACGTCCAGCCATGACGTCATCCCATAAGAACACAGGTTTACGTATTTTTACTACTAGTACTGAGCCATGTAAGTAATACGCCCCTGCTGTCCTCGCTTAGCGTACCTCTCCACTTTCCGCCCTATTACAAATACTGCTTCAATTACGAATCTCCATCCTGTGTGCTACTGCGAGATTAGGTCTGTTTACGTCGTGTCGGCCCGGTCAGCCTGGCAGGACCGTCGGACCCTTCGTAGTCCTTCCGGCGACACGCAAGTTATGTTGCAGATAAACTTAGTAAGCTACCTTTGAGGCCTGAGGAGACGCGATCGAAGAAATCCTTTCGTTTCCCCTCCGTGTAGCGCTCCATAAGTTGCCGATCCCCTTGCTAAACTGCGTGTCCCCGTAGCTACGCGAGGCGCTTCGAGATCGATTCCGATTCCGCTGAGCCCGGCCTGCGGCCTTGTCTAGTTGTACAGCTATTTTCAGTTTGAAAAGAGGATTTTCAATCGTAGTCTACTTGCAGAGTCTTGAGACAAAGACGGGCCCTCCAGCCTTTGCCCGCATTGTAGAGACGGAGCCTATTCCTTTTCAACGAAAATCACTTGACTCTGGATCTTCTGTGAATTTACGTGTGCAATTCATCTAGTCTAGTCATCTAGCGACCGGGCCCCAAGCCGGCGCCGCTGAGCCAGGCCCTGCGACTCTAAGGCTGCGATCGCGAGGGCCCTGCATGTGCAGCTGCGCCGGCGCCAGCTAAACATGGGGCCGAGAGGCTCTCAAGCCAGCTGCAGTGCCGCACTCTTTGTACCTGCGGGATGGAGACGGCCGGCCCTCATGATCATGATCAGCCTGGCAGCCCCCGCAGCCGGATAGCCCGGCAGGGCCCGGCCGCGGGGGGCCCTCGCTCCAAAAAGCGGCCCCGGCGTCCCATTTTTGAGACACCCGCGATGCTCGCGGGCTGGCTGGTGGACCGAGACTTCGCTTTGGCCAGCTCGAGGAGCCGGAGCCCCAGAGCGTCCGCCGTCGGCCAAGTCTGAAACGCGCCTGGCGGGACTCGAACCCGCAACCTTTGGATTAGAAGTCCAATGCTCTAATCCATTGAGCCACAAGCGCAGTGTGGGTGTGTGCGTTTTTCACGGAGGTCGTGCGGCCAGGGCCGGGTACCTGCATTACGCATCCCGCGACCGCGCGCGGCTTCCCGCTCTAGGCGCTTCGGTGCTTCTGTCGACGTCCCACCCGGTTTAAGTTAGAATAAGCCGGCTCTAGCTCGCCCAGAGTCGCTCTTTCTGTCTCCACTCTTTCTCTCCCCATCGCTCTTTCTAGCTCTGAGAGTCTCCGCACCCCGGTCGCGGTGCGCACCGGCGAGGCCGTGCGAGCGGCCGGGCCGGGGGGGCGCCCGCTCACGTGCAGCCGCGCGCGTCATCGTCAGCGCGGCCACCAGAAGCTTGGCGCTCGCTCTCCCCTCCCCTTCTGCACCCAGCACCTTAAAAGCTTGTCAGGCGGCCACTGGCTGCAGATCTAGAAGCGGAGTACATGCGGGCCATGATGCGGCGCGCGGGGATCGGAGTACACCTTCGCTTCGCTTGCGGACCAGTTGCGGCACATTGCTGGCCCGCGGCTAGCTTCAATTCGACGCGTGCGCGCCTGCCGCCGCGCCGTCCGCTCCGCGGCCGTCGACGCCATCGAAGGCAGCGGGCGCTCGAGGTCGTTTTGTTCGAGGGCAACGCGCACGAGCGAGGCGCGACGAAGGTGCGCTGTCGCTATCGGTGCGCTAACGTCTTTAAAGTTTTGCTTTGCAGGCGGACCATGTTCTGGACCTGGTCATCGACGCACAGCGTGCGCGGACGCCGTAGAGACCACCCTGCGTCTCCCCCCGCCCCTCGACCGAGCCCCCATGGCGGGCGAGCACCGCATGGAGTACTTCGGCCACTCGCCGCCGCCTCCGCCCGCACCGCCGCCGCCGCCGCCGGGCCAGCAGCCGGACCCGCTTCGCGCCTATGAGGAGCTCGAGGTTCGGCTCCTACCGCTTTCGATCCCTGGCTTTGTCTGACCTTGCTGCTTGTTCGATTTGGTTCAGTTCGGTTCGGTCCGGTCTGGGCCGGTACGGCTCAGTCCGGTCTGGACGTTACCCCTGTTCGATTCGCTTGTTCGATTCGGTTCGGTTCGGTTCGGTCTCGTCTGGGCCGGTACGGTTCAGTTCGGTTCGGCGGCGAAACGGTAAGCTGTCGTAGGGGAGGCTCCTAGCACGTAGCCCTACAAGTACGTGTCTATTGGACTACAGGCAACCAACAGCTCCCAGGGCGTGCTCCCCAGGGCGTGTCGGAGAAGGCGAGCCCGCACCTGTACCCCCTCGCAAGGCTCGGCCTCTTACTGCGTGTACCCCAGGGCACGGTGTAGCACCACTGCGTGCACGTGGACGACCTCGATCGCAGCCATCGCCCTCTGGCGCTCGCACGCGCTCATGCTCCGGCTCGACAAGCTCCGCTCCAAGGTGCCCAGGGCCCGCACTGCGGCACCTGGGAGGGGGTACAGGGATTTGACTGACGGGGGTACGTGTCAGATCCCGTACGACGAGCGCATGTGGCACGTGCGGCGGCTGGTGCCGTACGCGTTCGAGGCCGCGCTCCTCCTGTTCCACGTACACCCCCCTCCTGGTGCTCCCAGGGCGTGTCGGAGAAGGCGAGCTCGCGCCTGTACCCCCCTCTCGAAAGGCTCGCCCCCTCACTGGTGCCTGTACCCAGGGCACGGCGGAGTACCACTGTGTGGACGACCTCGAGCTGATTATCTTCGTTCGCATGTTCACCGTCTTCCGGGGTACATGTTTCTTCCGAGCGCGCTTCGCGGGGCTCATCTGAGCGGCACGCAGTCTTCCGCGATATCGATTTCTTTTGGGCCGGCGCCACCGTCCGGCGCTACACGTGCGCCTATAGCTAGTTATAGCTATAGCTATATATATATAGGATTCAAAATAACGTACCCCCGCGCAGGGAGAACCAGGTGGAGCACACGATCCCCTTCACGATCCGCACGGCGATGTTCTACCACCCCCAGGTTCGAGTACCCCCGGCCCTCAGGGCCTGACCCCGGCGCCGGCCGGGCACGCTCAAGCTTTGACTTTCCCGGTCAACTCAACTGGAGTTCCATGCGCAAAATCCGACTAAAAAGGTTAAGCCGAGGTTTTGGATTCGATTCGGGTCAATTCGAATCACTCGAACCCGCAACCTTTGGATTAGAAGTCCAATGCTCTAATCCATTGAGCCACAAGCGCAGTGTGGGTGTGTGCGTTTTTCACGGAGGTCGTGCGGCCAGGGCCGGGTACCTGCATTACGCATCCCGCGACCGCGCGCGGCTTCCCGCTCTAGGCGCTTCGGTGCTTCTGTCGACGTCCCACCCGGTTTAAGTTAGAATAAGCCGGCTCTAGCTCGCCCAGAGTCGCTCTTTCTGTCTCCACTCTTTCTCTCCCCATCGCTCTTTCTAGCTCTGAGAGTCTCCGCACCCCGGTCGCGGTGCGCACCGGCGAGGCCGTGCGAGCGGCCGGGCCGGGGGGCGCCCGCTCACGTGCAGCCGCGCGCGTCATCGTCAGCGCGGCCACCAGAAGCTTGGCGCTCGCTCTCCCCTCCCCTTCTGCACCCAGCACCGGCCGCGGGGAGTTCCTAGGCCTGGCCCCCGCGCGACGCTGGGGCAGATTAGCCCGATAGCTAACTGAAGCCCTTAAGAGTGGCAGCTTCGGCACTCATGCATAGGATCTCGTTCGGATTCTTAACTCACGCAAGGTTTGCAAGAGACATAACGTTAAAGGGGCCGGCCTTTCGAGGGCCGAGGGCCCCGAGAACCAATAGATAACCGCGGACGGGGCGCCGGCAGGAGATGCGCCGCGCCGACGGCCGCACGGGGGCGCGGGCGCGGGCGGGGCCGGGGCCGTCTCGCTCAGTGGACGGCGGTGTCGATGCCCTGGGCGCGGGTGAAGGCGGCGATGGAGCGGAGCACCGGCTGCGCCTCCTCCTCGAACGTCTGTCCGCCCGCCCCGCCCCGTGAGCTCAAGCGACAAAGAAGACGACCGGGCGGTGCGGGGCGCGGGCGGGGGCGCACGCCGAGGGCGCGGTGGACGCTCGGCTCGTTGAGGCTGTGCGCCGCGTAGTACTGCTCCTTCGTCGGCAGCCCGTCCAGCGCCACCTGCGCCGGGTACCCCCCGTTGGAAGGGGGGGGGGGGAAGGAGGGGGGAGGGGGCGCACCTTGACCGCCTGGCGGACGACGGCGTTGTCGAACTTGCCGAAGGTCTCGCGGTACCTGGGGGGTACGTGAGCTTCCGTGGGGGACGGGGTACGTCGAATCCGGCGCGCACGAGTGCTCGGCCGACTTCTTGAGGGTCGAGTTGCCGTGCAGGACGTCGGCGACGAAACGGGTCTGGGGGGCGGGGAGGAAGGGGGTACGCGTCGATCGGCGGTAAAGGAAAGGGTACGAGTCGATCGCGGGCGGACCGCGAGGTCGAGGGCCCAGCGGCAGCTGACGGTGGCGCGGGCGGCGCTGTTGCGCTCCCACTGGCGCTTGTTCGCGAACTAGCGGAGCGGGGGAACAATGTGAGGCTCCGAGGAGGCGTCGGGCGCCAGGGGTACGGCACCTCGAAGCGGACGAGCCCCTGGACCGTGGCGATGCGGCGGGTGCCCGACGACGGCTCGGGGGCAGACTGGGACGACGATGAGCCGCAAGGCGGAACGGGGCGGCGCGCAAAGCCGCGCGGATGCTTGCCTCGAGGAACGAGAAGCAGGAGCAGAGGCCGGTGCCGGCCGACTTGGCGCCGCTGTTGTCGCCGTACACCTCGCTGCGAGGGGCGGGGCGATCGAACGCGCGCGCGATTCCGAGAGATCGTAGAAGGGGCGCACGTGTAGAACGCGTTACCGAACTCGCGCATGCGCTGCTTGATCAGCTGCCCGACCGATTCAGCGCCCCCGAACCCGGCGAATCGGCCCGGCCGCGGAGCGAGGCGCCCTCACCCCGACTTTCGTGTTCAGAGTCGACGACGGGCTCTTCAGGAGTGAGCCCAGGCTCACTGCGCCACGGCGAACAACCGACTCAGCGGTCGATACGTTACCCGGCCCGCGAGCTCTAAGGCGCGCGGCACGCACTGCAAGCAGTGGCGAGCTGGGACATGAGGTTCAGGAACGGCTGCGGGAAGCGAGTGCCGAAAGGATTTGATGAGCCGACGAGGAGGAGTCAGCCCAGCGCGCGGCGCCGGCAAACCTCGAGCGGGATCTCCCATTCGCCGCTGCGTATCGAACGGTAAGAGCGGGACGCGGGAAGCTCGGAGGTAACGCCAAGTTCGAGCGCACGTCTTGACCGACTTGAAAGGGGTGCAGGCCCGCACTGCGGCGATGAGTGCGTCCGTGTTCAGCCTAGTGGAACCGGGGATAGTCATATTGCTTCCTCGCTGTAGCTCGCTGTAGCCCGCAGTTGGATATATACACGCGTTCCTCGCTGTAGCCCCGCAGTTGGATACAGCGTACCCCAACTGGACTCGAAAGGACAGTGAGCGCGCGCCGCAGCGAGCAATCCGACGAGCATACAGGGGTTAGAGTGATCCAACCAGCACTTCGGATCAGCCGCGCGGGGTCGTGACTCCTCTCTTTGTGAAAGGCCGCCTGTCTAGATCAAGCGCGCGGCTCCCGGCCCGGCGGGCGCGCGCGCTCTCGGGCGAGGCCACCCGCTTTGAAGCCTGCAGCGGCAGCAGCTGCAGCTGTAAGCGGCGGTGCGGTGGCCTGGTGCTGCAGCTTGCTTTATCGCTAATTGCAAAGCTCCGGTCCGCGGCCGCGCCTTGGCGCCGAGCTGTGATGGCGGTTTAGCAGGAGCAGGCAGCTTAGAATTTTGCGTAATATGAGCGACGGGACCAAGAACGTGCACATTTCGACCGGAGCGACGTGGCTGGGCGTCGGCCGCTCTTCGCTGGACAGGAGGTCCTCGCTCGATCGCCGCTCCATCGGGAGGTCCTCGCTCGACCGGCGCTCCGTCGATGGCGGCTCGCGGGCGTCGCTCGACCGCCAGCGCGTCGTTCGAGTCGCGGGCGGCGCGGCGGCGCCGCCGCCCGAGGTGCAGTCTTCGGGCTCGGCGCCGCACGTCATCCCCCTTCGGACCGCGCATTCTGGAGCCATGACCATATCGCCGCCGCTGCTCTTGACGCCGCCCAGCCCGAGGCTGAAGGCGAGCGGCGCCGGCGCCGCGGCCGGCGCCGGCGCAGATCCTGTCAGCGGGCACGACATCGACGTCGATCAGCTTTCCGTGGAGCTCGAGCAGACTAGGGCGGCACGGCACACGGACAGCCCGATTCCCGGGGCGCCGCTCAACTCGCACCGCGCGCGGTGGGGCGGGACGGACGGGGTGCGCAGCTGCAGCTTCGATCTACAAATTAAAGTTTTTCGCACCGCCAGGTTGCGCCGGCGCGCGCGCGGTTCTGATCCAAAGCTGCGCGCTCAGATCAAATCGGCCGTCCACGTGGCCGCTGGGGAGGTCGAGGACGATCAATTGCAAGCGGCGGGGGCGCTCACGGCGCGGGGGGCGCCCGCGCCGGCCGCCCACGCCCACGGCGCCGGCGCCGGCGCCGGCGCCGGCGGGGCGCACGCGCACGCGCACGTGCACGTGGCGCCGGGCAACGCGATGGCGATGGAGCCGCACGGGCGGGCCTCGGCGGACTACGAGGCGGACGGGGCGCAGAGCCGGCTCGTCGCCATGCACCGAGCGCGAGTGGCGACGCGGGCGATGCTCCTCGGGCCGGTGCTCCTCGCGAAGCAGCGGGCGCTGCGCATCTCCAACGTCGTCGTCTGCGCCCTCTCCCTCTTCTCCATCACCCTCACCATCGTCGAGGTCCCCCCCCGGCCCCGCGCCCGGGCCCGAGCTCCAGCTCCATTCGAGTTTTCGTGCGCGCAGCTCGAGATCTTCGACCAGAACCGGCGCGAGCAGTCGTCGGGGACGGAGGTCCTCAAGGGCGTCGTCTCGGCCGCCTCGGTCGTCGGCGGTGCGCTGGCCGGGGCTGGGGCCACCCGATCACGAGCTCGAGGAGCTCGAGAGAGAGCAGAGCACGGGCTGACCCGCGCCGGGGCGCCCCGGCCCACGCCGACCGCAGTCATCGCCCTCTGGCGCTCGCACGCGCTCATGCTCCGCCTCGACAAGCTCCGCTCCAAGGTGCCTCTGGGAGGCATCTCCTGGGAGGGGGTACAGGGATTTGACTGACGGGGGTACGTGTCAGGTCCCGTACGACGAGCGCATGTGGCACCTGCGGCGGCTGGTGCCGTACGCGTTCGAGGCCGCGCTCCTCCTGTTCCACGTACCCCCCGGCGTCTCCTGGTGCTCCCAGGGCGTGTCGGAGAAGGCGAGCTCGCACCTGTACCCCACTCTCGAAAGGCTCGCCCCCTCACCGGTGCCTGTACCCAGGGCACGGCGGAGTACCACTGCGTGGACGACCTCGAGCTGATCATCTTCGTTCGCATGTTCACCGTCTTCCGGGGTACATGTTTCTTCCGAGCGCGCTTCGCGGGGATCATCTGAGCGGCACGCAGTCTTCCGCGATTTCTTTTGGGCCGGCGCCACCGTCCGGCGCTACACGTGCGCCTATAGCTATTTATAGCTATAGATCCAGCGGGCTTGCCCCGAATATGGATTCAAAATAACGTACCCCCGGGCAGGGAGAACCAGGTGGAGCACACGATCCCCTTCACGATCCGCACGGCGATGTTCTACCACCCCCAGGTTCGAACTCGAGCCCCCCGGGCCCCGCCCCCGGACTCCGGCCTTGGTCCTCATGATCAGGGCCTGCTTGGCCTGCGCATGCCCCTTGGCCGGGGGCCCGCGTCCCCCACCTAGCGTCCCGCTTACGCTCTCGCCGCCGCACGAGCTGAGAGTTTCGGCGCGCAGAAGATGATGCTCTCGATGTGCGCCATCATGATCTGCGGCTTCGCGTACATGATCTGGTTCGGTGGCCCGGCGGGCCTGCGCCGGCTCTTGAGTGTAATCTTGTCGACGTCCCGCCAGGGTGATCGAGCGGAAGCTGGAGGAGACGGCGATCACGAGCTACAGCATCGCCATCTGGGTGCGGCGGCGCGGGCCCGGCCCGCGGCCGGGAGGCCCCCAGCGCCTTCGCCTCGGCCCCTCGAGCTCGAGCCCGCGAGAGCTCACGGGGCCCTCGTCCGCGGCAGATGACGCTGATCTCGTTCTCGACGACGGGGTACGGGGACTACTCGCCCGTCACCGCCGCCGGCCGCTTCGTCATGTCCATCGCCGTCTGCACCGGTCCGCCCCCGGTCCTCTAGATCTCAGCTCCCTCTGTCCTGAGCCTCGAGCTCTGTCCTCTGGCAGGCGTGGCGGCGGCGGCGGTGTACACGTCGATCCTCTTCCAGGCGATGGCCCTCTCCCGCGAGGAGCGTCTGGTCCGCCCCGGCCTCCAGCACCCCCGCCCCGAGCTCTGCCCCCTCGAGCCCGGGGGCGCCGGCAGTACGTGCGGGGGATCCGGAAGGACACGTGGATGGAGAGCCTGCGGCAGGCGGCCGCCCGCACCATCCAGGTGCCCCCGCCCTGCCCCGCCCGAGGCCCTCGCGATCGCCTGCGGCGCCGCGCCCGAGCGGCGGGGCGGGGCCGGGGGCGCAGCGGACGTGGCGGCAGCACGTGGCGTACATGCGGGCGAAGCGGGCCCTCCAGGAGGACGCCAGGCGCTTCAGGTGACCACGGGCCGCGAGCCTTCGCGCCCCCAGTCTGACGGGGCGGCGGGGGCGCCTGACAGCATCGAGCCGGCGCTGCTGGACGCGTCGGTGCACGGGGGCAAGCAGCTCCTCCTCCGCCTCTCCGTCGCCGCCTCCCGCGTGCGCCACGTCGGCCCCCGGCCCGGATCGAAGCAAGGTCGAGGGCCGGGCGAGCGGTAGTCAACGTTGACGCTCGCGCGCAGGCGAGCGCGGCGGGGATGCGGCCGGTCTCGCCGGCGTCCGACCCGGACCCGGATGGGGATCCGGAGGGCGGGCCGGCGCCTCGCGACGAGGAGGCGGCCTGGAACGACGACTCGACCGCCGGCCTCCGCGCCTCGGTCCGCCCCGCGCGCCCCGCAGCGCGAGCTCGGATCGCGGCCCGAGCTGCTGGCAGATGGGCGTGGGCGATCGGCCGGCGCTGAGCGCGGCGCGGCGGTCGCTGGACCGGGCGGCCCGGGCGGTGCGGCAGTCGGCCCAGCAGTTCCGGGAGGCGCGGGGCGGGCAGCCGGCGCCCAGGTCGCTCGCCGAGTTCCGCCGGCGCCTCGTGCGGCTCCAGCGCGGCCACTTCGCCCGCCTGAAGCGCAACGTCGGCGCCTGGCGCTCCAGCCAGCGCCGCCGCGCCCAGGCCGCCGCCGCCGACCGCCCCACCCAGGTCCCCTCCCCCCACCCCCCCACGCCCCTCCACGCTATCCTTGAGCTCCGTTCGAATCTCGCGCTCGCGTACCCCGCAGGACGACCTGCTGCACGCTCTCTTCGACGAAGTGACGGGCCACGCGGAGGCCACCCGCCACGTACGCCCCGCCGCACCTTTCCGTGAACACCGTACCCCGCCGAATCCTTTCCCCCCCTCGCAGGAGCTCGCCGCGGTGCGGGAGGCCCTCAGCGAGGGGGATTCGGACTCGGAGGACGGGGGCCGGCCCGTACCCCCGCCCCGCAGGTGCCGCCCCCGGCTCCCGTGCAATGGGGCGAGGGATACCGACCGCGCGCGCGTCTGCAATGCAGGCGCCGGGCGGAGAGCGCTGCGGACGAGCGGTATGCCGGCGGCGCCGGCCGCCGCGAGCGCACCCGTAGCACCGGCAGCGACCGGTCCGCGCGCGCCCCGCGGCCGCCTGCTGCCCCGAATTCGAGCCCGCCCCGCCCATTCGACGGCAGGCTGCCCCGCCTCGCGCGGCCGGCCGCGCGCGTCCCGCCCATCCGCCTGCCCAGCCCGGCAGCGGCCTCACGGGTGCGGCCTCCCCCAGTGCCCCCTCCCCCCGCGCCTCCTCTGCAAAACCAAATTAAAGCGCTCATCGCTGCCTCCAGCTCCCCCCCCTGCGGCCCGACGAGGTCGTACCCCCGGTCTCGGGGGGCCGGGAGGAGCCGCTGGCGCTGGCCCGCCTCGCCGCAGCCGTCGAGTCCCTCTCCGTCCAGGTCCGACCGCGTACCCCTCCCGCCCCGGTCCTATTTATAGACCGCAACGCCGACGCGTGCGGCCGCGCCCCCGGCAGCACGCGGCCCTCTTCGAGCGCCTCGCCGCGATCGAGAGCGGCATCGCCGCGGCGGCCGCCGCCCCGCCGCGTCGGTCCTAGCTGCAGTCGAGCCTCCAACGCGCTGATCCCCTCCGACGGGGTGGTGGCGGGCTTCTTTGGTAATAGAGCTTGTTGTTGACTATATTTAATGATGTATTCGGTTAGTTCCGCCTTCAATTATCGGCTTTTCGAGTCATTCTTAGTTTTTTCATGCCCTTAATTTTCTTGTCATCGATCACTTGCATATAAATAATTAGCACGCTAGCTCATCTTTTTTAATTCCAAGCTCGAGCTCAGCGGCTGCAGCTCTCGCGATCATTGGATCGTGTGCGCCCGCATTGTGTGCTTTAAAATTTGAACTTGAAGTCGCCACAAGGTCATAGATCACAAGCAGTTACGGCTCCTCTTTGGAATTAAAATGCATATGCAAATGTGCATATGTGCTCTACGCGTACGTTACTAAGATATCGATACTATGGAACTGATCATGATCGATATATATCATGATCATGATATCCGATGATCGATGTTTCAGATGCAGCTGTACATGCTTATAATTAGATGTCGCAGTGTGTTTTCATTCGTAGCAATCAGCTTTAATTTAGAAGCAGCCCTGGCGCCGCCGCGGATCCGGAGGGAGGGACGGGGGCACGGGCTGGGAGACCGTCGGACTCACAGCGGCAAACTCATATTCGATATTCGACACAACGGCCATCGATATCCATGAAATAGAGATAACGAAAACCGAGCTCGAGGGACCATAAAATAGAGATAACGCGATAGGGAGACGCCGAGCGGCTAACGCTGTACACGAGAACCTTCGGGCGCTACGTTCTATAAATAACGACTAAAATACAGCCGCGCGCGGGCGCCTAGCGACGGGGCGCCCGCGGCCGGATATTCATACGGACAATTCAAAGACTGCTAGAGATTCAAATATTGTGCGAAGCTGCGCGCGGGCCTGATTATACGAAGGCTCTCTAAGTTACAGGGGGCGACGGTGCTGTACGGGAAATGTACACGGGCCGACTTTCAAAGCTACTAGGAGACTTGGTTGAAGGAAACGAAGACCTGCACGCCCTGGCTACCGATATGTGCAACCTGGATGTGCGAAGGAAACGCGTCGGACCGGCGCTCAGTCCGCGCACTCCATCGGGTAGCGGGCGCGGCCCGGCAGGGCGGGGGACGGGGCGCGCCCGAGGGGCGAGAAGCCCCAGGCGCCCGAGCCGGGCGGGCCCGGCGAGCACCAGATCGCCGCGAGCGGCGGGGGCGACGCGCAGAGCGAGGGCGGGGCGCCGCCGGGGCGAGGCCGCGGGGCGGGCCGCGGGAGCGGCAGGGAGGGCCCGGCGCCGCCGCCGCCGCCGCCGCCCGATTCGGAGTCAGAGTCGGAGCCGAAGGGCTGCGCCCGGCGCCTGGTCGTCGGGAAGGGGTACCCCGGCTCGCGGACGACGTCGCAGGACCGCGGCGTGCCGGCCGCCGAGCGCGGCGTCGCCTCCACGCTGCGCGCCCGCTTCCGGCTCGGCGCCGCGTCCAGCGCGATCGTCAGGCCCCCCGCGCCCCGTCGCTCCCGCCCGCCCGCCCGCCCCGCCTCCGCCCCGGGGTCCGAATCCTTTGCGCCGGCAGCAGCGCTCTGAGCGTCGCCCTCCACGTCGCTTCGAGAGGGCACCGGCCTGCGGGCCGGGGCGCGTCGGATCGGGAACGCCGTGCGGGCGCAGGGGAATGCGCACGACAGGACCGAGATGAGGAGGGACGGCTTGCGGTCATCGCGCATCTCGGGCGCCGGAACCTCCAGCGAAAGCGAGAGCGAGAGCGACAGCGCCGCTGCGGGCTCGGGCCGCTTGCCCGACTTTTCGAACGTTGGGCCCACAACCGGAACAGCTGCGCGAAGAGTGAGGGCCGATCGTGCGAGAACCGTCGGCGCTGAACGAACCGGCCGCTGGGAGGACCAGTTCTGGGATCTCCTCCGAAAGACACTTCTTCTCTCGGGGCGGGCCGCCAAGCGGCGGCGGCGAGAAGAAGTCCTTCGGCAGCACCGGGGATGGCGCCGGAGTGTCCTTCACTTCATCGCCGATCGGGCTCTGCGCCGCGAACGCCCGCTGCGGGCGGGAAATGGCGGTCAACGCAGAGCGGCACCGCGCAACCGAATCGGCGAACCAGAAAGAACGGGGCGGGCTGAAAGTACGATCCCCTGCACATATCTCTCGCAGCTGAGCGGTCCTAACCCGAGCGATTTGCGCGGCGATCGCCGCCGTACGGGCCGCCCTCACACACAAGCTCCGACGGTGCCAGTTTTGTTGCAGCGCGACCGCGCAGCGAAGCTGGTGCTCTGTGCTAGGCGCTACGCAACAACTCCAGCGCGCCGTCGTACGCCGCCGCGCGCCCACCGCCCGCCGCGCTGCGCCGGTGATGATGGCCTGAAGGGTTCCGACAACTGCCCCCTTCACGCGCTTATGCGGCTGCGAACCCTACGTATACTTGCATGCATGAAGTTGTCGACGTGTTACTAAAGTTACATCAGCTGCGGTACGGTAGGAGATGCTTGATGAATCTCTGAAAGTGGCACGCCTCGGTCGAGAAACGCGGACCACACAAGTCCAAAAAGCGATCCCCCGGAAAAAAATGATCCTCGGCACAGCGGTTTTGGGGGTGAGAACCTGCGACGGGTACACGCCACTTGCTGTGACGGAGGCTCCGAAGGTCGGTCCGAAGGCCTTCAGCTGCAGTTTGGAGTCTTTGAGTTGGAGCGCCGGATTCCGACGAGCAACGAACGAAGCCAACGCGTCCGTCAGCATCTGCTGTCCAGCTCCCTTCCTCGGCAGCGGCCGACATACCATCCTCCATCCCGCGGCAGTAGCACGACCTAAGCGCCATGTTCGGAGCCCGTGTCCATCTCGTGAACGCGCGTCCGGCGGCGGCGGCACAAGCAATGTGCAGGTTGGGCCTTGAGCAGTTTCCGCTCTCGCGCTGACGGCTGACGCCCTTTGCAGGGCCGTCTGCCTGCGGCCGGTTGCCAGCCTGGCGCACATTAAGCTCTTTGCCAGGGCGACTGCAACGTCTGCGACGCAAGCGCCGGCGTCTCCGGCGACTGCCGAGGCGCAGGCGACGAGGCGCGGCAACTGGCACCCGATGATGGACTCCGTGTTCAGCGTGGACATCAGGCCGCAGCCTGCGCCCGAGCCCGAGATCCATGCGAGCGATGCCGGCCCGGTGACCGTCCCTCTCCACCCGCTTCTCGCGAACAACATCGTCCCGCGGTCCGTGGCCTCGCGCCGGCACTTCCTCGATGCGCATGCGAATCATTCGTCGTCTGTAGGTGCGAGAAGACGATGACGGCAGCGGAGCGCGTGTACTGCTTCATCACCGTCCACGCGGCGCAAGGCAACCTGAAGGCGCTCGTGGAGGACTGGAAGCACCTGGACGTGAAGGAGCGGCGCAACGCGCTGGAGATCATCCTCCAGACGGAGCTGTTCGCGGGGATCCCGCGCGTCATCAACGCCCTCGGCGCGGTGCAGAAGGCGATGACGGCTGCCGAGCGCAAGGCCGTCCACGCCGAGGCCGTCGCGGCGGAGGAGGCGATGAAGGGGACGCCCACCGAGCAGAGCCTGAACGCGCACGTCTGGTGGACCGAAGACGGCGTCCCCGAGGACAAGCGCACGGTGCGCATCCGGATTTGATCCCGCGGGCCCGCCCGCCGCGCGCCGCCGGCTGACGCGCCGCAGCTCGCCGAGTGGGAGAACTACGAGTCCTCGCAGCACGACTTCCTCAAGGAGGGCGTCAACGTCTTCGGGGCCGTGTACGGGAACCAGATGGACCGCGTGAAGGCGCACCTCTTCGACCTGCACCCGGCGCTCGCCGACTGGGTCCTCGAGTGCGGGTGCGCAGCCCTCGCCTCGCCCCCCCGAGCGCGCACGCCCGGCTCACCGCGCTTCCCTCCGGGGCTCAGGTACGGGCGCCTGCTGGGCCGGCCGGGCCCCTCGCTCCGCATCCGCGAGCTCTGCGCCGTCTCCGTCCTCGCCGGCCAGTCCGTCAACAGCCAGCTGACGAGCCACATCCGCGGCTCGATGCGCGCCGGCGCCACCGAGGAGGTCCGCGCGCCCCGCCCCGCGCGCCCCCGCCCCCGCCCCGCCGCGTTGGGCGCCGACGGGACGGGCGGGCAGGAGGTGGACGCGGTCATCGAGCAGACGAAGGCGCTGTGGGGCCCCGCCGCCTACGCCGAGGCCAAGGAGGTCTGGGACGCCTTCCGCGCCGCCGAGGCCGCCAAGAAGGCCAAGGCGCAGAGCGGCGCCACCCCGGTCGCCGCCGCCAAGGCCCAGCCCAGCGCCTCCTGAGCAGGGGGCCCGCTGCGCACTTTCCCCGGCACCAGTTAAAGCGTGCACTGGCTGAGGAGGGCCCCTCCCTCGGCCCCTATCTAGTAGCAGGTCCTCTGCTACGCTTATCTATGTGCCCAAGTCCCTTACATAACCCATATCCATTTCATGTGCACAGTCTCTGCAGTTGCAATTGTGTCGCTCCTTCGCGAGATCAGGATGATCATGATCTTTGTTTCGATTTATCATGTGCAGCTAGATAGCTGTTCTGCAGTCTCCGCAGTTTCTTTGATTATTGATGCAAATGAAACGAATCCGTATGCGTTCACGTTGAACGAATTGAATCGAGGCGGTCGGAATTCGAATGCAATTAGATGCACACACGTACGCGCACTAACGCGAGGCGCTACAGCTGGGCGACGCGAACGGGCGCCTGGTACTAGTGCTAGTAGTGGGAGTCGGGGCGGAGGGCGTGGTGGATGCCGGTGCGCAGCTGCTGCTGGAGGCGGTCCGCCTCGTAGCGGAGCTCCTGGAGGTCCCCTACGATGTCCCCCGCCCGCCCCGCCAGCCGCCCCTCCCCCACCAGGCTGTAGTCCTGCAGCCGCGGCCGCCGCGTCGGCGACCCCGCCCGCGGCCCGTACTGGCCCGCCGTCCCCACCGGCCGCCCCTCGTCGTAGTACCCCACGGGGGGCGGCGGCCCCCGCGACGGCGGCGGGCCGTACGCCGGCTCGGGGTAGTAGTACTCCTCCGGCGGCGCGTACCCCGCCGGCGGGCCGTACCCCGCAGGCGGGCCGCGGGACGGCGGCGGGTACGCGGTCCGGGCGCGCGTGGGGCTGATGGGCCGCCGGTGGGGCGAGCGCGCCGGGGAGCGGGGGGCGGAGCCCGGCGGGCGGGCGTAGTAGCCGCGGGAGGGCGGCGCGCGGTACCCGGCGTCCGGGGGGTACTCGTACGCGTCCGGGGGGGCGTAGTAGCCCGAGGGCGGGGCGTAGTAATCCTCCACGGGGGGCACGTATTCCCCGCGGTAGGGCGAGCGGGGCGCGTAGTGGGAGCCGGCCGGCGAGGCGGCGGGGCGGTACGGGCTCCGCGGCGGCGCCGCGTACTCCGGGGGGTATGCGGCCGACGGCGTGGCCGGGGCGTACGCGTTCTCCCTCCGGAACTTGTGGTACGCCGTCCGCTTCTCCCGCCACGCCCGCGTCTGCGGCGCCCGGGCTCAGCTCGGCCCCTGTACCCCCCTCGCGCCCTGTACCCCCCCGCACCTCGGGGAGCTCGGGGACCTCGACGGTGAGGGCGTCGCGGGAGGAGGCGCGGGCGCGCTCCTCGGCCTCGCGCTGCAGGGCCCGCTCCCGCTCGAAGGCCGCCTTCACCGCCTCCGCCACCTTCCCCTCGAACTCCTTCGAGGGCGCCTCGGACGCCTTCAGGATCGCCCGGATCAAATTGCGCTGCGCCAGCGCGTAGGGGTCCAGATCCTTGTCCGGCAGCTCCTCCGCCCCCTTCCGCTCCTTCTGAGCGGGGGCCGGGGCCGCCTGGGCCGGGGCCGGGGCCGGGGCGGCCGCCTCCTTGGCGCCCGGGTTGGGCGCGATGCGCTCGACAACCGCTGCGGCCAGCGTCAGATCGGGCGCGCGGCGCGGCGCGGCAGCGCGGCGGGGGCCGGGCGCACGCTTCGAGGGGCCTGGGCCGGGGCCGGGGCGGGGCGGGGGCGCGGCCCTCCTCGGCGAGCTTCTGGGCCTGGGTCTTGAGGGCGCCCTCGCCGGCCGGCGGGGCCTGGGCGGGCGGGGCCGCCTGCTGGGCCGCCTTGGCGGCGGCGGCGGCGAGGTGCTCCGGGGGCACGTGGTCCGCCACGGGGGCGTCCTTCAGGCCCTGCTCCTCGCTCACCCCGCTGCGGCGCCGGCGTGAGAGGCCGCCCGCCCGCTCGCCGGCCGGCTGAGGGCGCACTCGAACATGTCCTTGGCGGCCTCGGCCTCGTCAGCGGGGACGTCGGGCTCCTCGGCCTTCTCCTCCGAGGCCGTCCAGTCCTCGAGGTCGGCGGCCGAGGTGTCACTCGCCCAGCTCGTCGCCGTCCCGCTCGTGATGCGCTCCGTCATGCTGCGCGGCCCGTCGGCGGGGCGGGGCGGGGCGAGGCCAGACAAACAAACTCTGAGCGGGCGGGCGCACTGCTCGGTGAAGGCGGTCTCCCACTCCTTGCGCTCCTTGCCCTGGAAGCACTCCACCGGGATGAGCGGCAGCAGCACCCCGTCCTGGCCTCGCGTGTTAGAGGGGCGCATCAAAGAAGCGCGCGCGCGCTCGCCTCGGTGGGCTTGACGAGGTGGGCGTGGAAGACGACCTCGCCGGCCTTCTCGAAGTACTTCTCGTCCAGCTTCTTCTTCTCCGCCGCCTCCCAGCGCTTCACGTAGGCGTCCCAGCCCTCGCCCTTCACCCGCGTCGCCAGGAACTTCGGGATGTGCACGTTCTTGCCCGCCGAGATGCCGTCCCAGTACTTCTTGCGGTAGTGCTTGACGGCCGGGGCGAGGAAGGTGTCGGCGACCTTGCTGGCCGCCGCGGTGATGGCGTCCCCGATCTTCGTGAAGAAGTTCTTGACGGCGTGCCCGACCTTCTCGAGTCCGTACTTGGCGCTGGAGACCTCGCGGGGCACGCCGGCGGGGCGGAGGTCCATGCGCAGCTTGTGCGGCTTGCCGTCCGAGAACTTGGAGAGGGCGACGCGGAAGTAGGCGACGGGCTTCTCGTCGGCGAGGACCGTCACGTCCAGCGTCTTGTCCTTGATCCCCTTCGCCTCCTCCTCCGTGAAATCGCTGCGGGGCGGGAGGGAGGGGTGAGGAAGGGGCGGCGGCGCTCCGCTCTTCTTTGCGAGGGCGGGCGCACAAGCGGAACATGTCGTTGAAGGTCGTCTGGTTGCCGGGCTTGTTCTCGAGGCGGCCCTTGATCTCCCGCCCGTTGCACTCCGCGACGCACGTGAGCGTCTTGAACTTCTTGTACCACTCCCACGTGTCCCAGTTGAGCTGGTCCCGCCCCTCGATGAAGTACTCGTCTGCCGTCGCCCGTCAGGCCGCGCGCCGGGGCGCCGGGGCGCCGGCTGGGGTGCGGGGCGGGGCGGACCAAGGACGTCGCGGACGTTGATGCCCTGGTCCATGTAGATGAAGAGCGCCTTCGCGACGGACGAGGAGCTGTACAGGTTCTGCCGCGACATGAACTTCGTCTCCGGGATCTGAGAGAAGGTTCGCTCCTTTAGAAGAAAGAAAGAGAGAGAGAGAAGAGAGAGAAGGCGCGCCTTCATGCAGCGGAAGCTCATGTTGACCTTGATCGTCAGGTTCGACTTGCCGTCCGGAGACCAGCAGTAGTAGCTGCGCCCCCGGCTCGGCTCGGGCGCAGGCGGGCGGGCGGGCGGCGGGGAGCAACGCACTCGCAGGGCTCCGTGGTGTAGTCCTGCCACGCGTCCAGGTCCTGTGGGGAAAGCGCTGCGGTTAGACGGGCAGCCTTGGCGGCGCTCGGCTGGCGAGCTCGGCGGGGCGAGCCTTCTTGATCCACGAGATCTCGCCCCTGCGCATGCGGTCAGCGAGGCGCACGCGGCCGGCCCGGCGGCTGGCGCACTGGAAGTAGCTTTGGAAGGAATAGATGGGGATCTCGCATGTGGCCAGCTTCTTCCGCAACAGCGTGCCCTTGTCGTACACCTCTACCTTCAGATTCTGCTCGAAGTTGAAGACGAAGCTGCGCGGCGCGTCAGCTGCCCAGCGCCGCCAGTGCCACGGTTCAGGGCCTCGGAGGTACGCACAAGGGCGGGCAGAGCGTCTCGTTGTAGTTCAGCGGGTCTCCGGGCTTGCGCGTCTTTCCCTTGACAAGCTTCTCAGCCTCCGTGCCAGTACGCATCTGGTTGCCTGTCGGGCGCCGGAGCGGCTAAGATAAGCGGCGGCCGACTCGGCAGTCGAAGTCCGTAACCCGAGCCGGGCGCACCGAGGTACACTTTCAGCTGAATGTTAGGCTCCTTGTCGCTTCCACCCAGGCCCGTGTTCCATCCCTCGACGGACACCGTGTTGACTGAGGCACGTTGAAACCGTCAAATCCTTAGCTAGAAGTCACGGCGGCGGTTAGCTAGGCACCTGTCACGGCGAGCAGGTCATACGCGTTGTTGTTCGCCATCGTGGCCCGTGAGAGCTAGAGCCGCCGACACGAGGCTGTCAGCGCCGGCTGCTGCCGCTCTGGGCGCCGGCTGGAGGATGTCCACGCGGCTCTGTGCCCCGGCTAGCGGCTATACTCGACGAGCTGCGGGCACACGTCCTAAGCTGGCCGTGCGCGAATTTAGACTCGCCGCGCAGACGGGTACGCGGATTAAGTCTCGCCGCGCGTATGGAGCACGCCGGCGGCCCCGTGCAGGCCATCGAGAATGAGCACCTTGCTGAAGGTGCGCATGCGCGTGAACCATCCTGCGCGCAATCCTACAGCGCTGACTGGCCAGCCACGCGCGCCAGTGCTCCGCATCTTCCAGCGCGTAGCTCGAGACTTCTACGGCGACGCCGTACAGCATGCGCATCACGGATCACACGTGCACAGGTCAGTCGCCCCGCTGTTGCTTAGCAGCGCGAACAGACGAGTTGGCGCCGACGCCGCTCCTGCAGACGGCACGCGGCGGGGACGGCAGCGGACGCTGCGTTGACGGAGTCGGAGCTGGAGCCTCTGCATTCGCCGCCCGCGGCGCTGAGCCTGGAGAGCGTGTTCCGCTTGCCGACGCAGGGGAGGAACGACGCAGTCGCCGTGCGCGAGCGGCAAGCGCTCTTCCGCGCTTTTCTGTCGGAGATCCACGCCGAATGTGAGACACGCATCGCTCGGCCGTTCCGCGCGCGCGCGCGTGCTTCATGCGTTTAGATTGAGCGCCCCGCTCGAGCTCCAGAGCCTTCAGTCGTTTAGATTGGGCGCGCCACAGCCTTCAGATGGCCTTCCCAGGAGCTTTCCGCGTATCTGAACCTCGTCTACACGCACCTGCACGAATCCGAGGGTGCAAGCGCCCCGACCTCAGGCGCCGAGCATTTGAACGCCGCCGCGCAGACCACGCGCACAAGTACGCCACTGTGATCCCCTCGCGCACGGAGCGGTATCTCGCGGAGCACCCGCTGCTCAGGTCCGCCTGGGCTCGAATCCGAATTCGATCCGCGCCCCTCGCGATCGAATTCCGCTCCGGCAGCCCCATCAAAGGCCCGCTGGCGGAGCCGATCGTGCACGTGGTCGACCTGGAGAGCGAGGGCTCACAGGCCGACGAGGCTCCCGTGCGCGCGCTGCAGCTGGCGGCTCGCCCCGCCACAGATTCAAATTCGAATTCGATCCGCGCGCGCGCAGGCGAAGGAGGGGCTCCTCGCCCGCGCCCGCCGCCGCCTCCTCGACCGCGCCGCGTGGCGCAGCCGCATCCGCCGCCGCGTTCCCATCGTCGGTCGGCGCCGGCCCGGCGCAGCTGCGGCGCCGTCTCCCCTCCGACCGCTCGGGCCGCAGAGTGGATCCGCGAAGTGACGTGGCGCTCGGCGCTCAAGGACGTCATCGCCGGCACGACCGTCGCGTGCGCCTCTTCTCTCTTTTCAGCGTGCGCCCGGCTTACCGCGCATTGCAGGTGCACGCTGATTCCGCAGGCGCCTCTTTCCCTCCCCCTCGCCGTACCCCCCGCGCCCCCCTTTCCGCCCGTCCGACGCTGTACCCCCCTCCAGTCGATGGCGTACGCCCAGCTGGCGAACCTCCCCCCCGTCTACGGCCTCTACGCCGCCCTCTTTCCCCAACTGGTACCCCCCGCTCGTTGTCCCACGTACCCCCCGATGCGTTTCGTTGAGCCCCCGCAGGTGTACCTGGTCCTGGGGACATCCCGCCAGGTTCCGCCCTTCGCGCCTCGAGCTCCACATCTGCGCGCCGCCCTCGAGAAGCGAGCGCGATGCGTGTACCCCTCCCCGGCAGGCGGCGCTGGGCCCCGTGGCTGTCGTCTCCCTCCTCGTCGGCTCCGCCACCGCCCAGGCGCCCGCCCGCCCGCCAGCCCGCCCGCCCCCCCCGCTGCCCGCCCACCGCCGGCGGGGGCGGGGGCGCAGACGGAGGACGTGGGGGCGCGGGTGGCGGCGGGCATCTCGCTGGCGTTCTTCTCCGGCCTCATCAACTTCGCCATGGGGTGCGAGGGCCCGGGTCCTCGCCGGCGCGGCGGGGCGGCGGCAAGCAGCAGCTGGAGGCTGACGGGTACGGGCCGCGCCCAGGGTCGTGCACCTCGGCTGGATCACCGAGTTCCTGAGCCACCCCGGTGCCCTCGCCCGCCGGCCCCGCGCCCCGGCCCGGCCCAGCTCGGCGTGCCCCGCCGGCCCTCGCCTGATCCGGCCCTCGCGCCGCAGTGTGCGCGAGCTCGAGCCGAGGACCGCTCGCCGTTCCCCCTTCGGCTTACCCCCCTCTCGATCCTTCCCCTCGCGCAGCCTCATCGGCTTCATGATCGGGGGTACGCGCTCGCCCCAGCGCTCCTGCCTTGTGCCGGCCCGACGCGGCGCCCCAGCGGCCATCAACATCGCCGCGAGCCAGACCAAGGACATATTCGGCATATCCGGTGCGCATTTTGTACCCCTGTAGATCCTGATTTGAAGGCTTCTTGCTCATTGCGCCCTCCGTCCAGTGCCGAAGGACATCGCACAGGGCGCGACCTACCGCAACGTGGGGTACCAGATCGGCCACGTGCGCCGTTCGTGTATCCCCTTCTTCCTGCATCAGATACTCACGCGTACCCCTCTGCGCAGCTCGGGGAGACGAAATGGGAGTCTTTCGTCTTCGGCGTGGGTACGACTCCCGCGGGGCCCGTGCCACTCCAGCGTACCCCCGATCCCCTCCGCTCCCCTCTTCCCAGTCGCGCTGGTCGTCCTCGTCGCCGTTCGCTTCGTCAACCGCCGCTACAAGGCTAGTCGTACACGTACCCCTGCAGCCCCATCCGCGCCTCTTTTGAGGTACCCCGGCAGCTACTCATCCCGGGTCCTCTCATCGTCGTCGTCGCCGGGACGGGAGCCGCCTATGGGTGCCGCGACTGTACCCCCCATGCTCTCTGATATCCCCTCTCATACCCCCCGCAGCCTTCAGCTCCCCACCAGTCGCCTCTCCGTAGTTGGAGACGTACCCAAGGCGCCGCCCTACCCTCCCGCCCCTCCCCCGGCCTTCCCGCGAACAAGCGTACCCCTGCAGGGCCTCCCCAGCTTCGAGGTACCCCCGCTCGGTGAGGCGAACATATCCGGGGGTACCCTCATTGGCAGCGCCATCTCGATCGCGCTCATCGGGTACCCCCCGCACTCGCCCCAGCCTCTGTACCCGCCTCACTTGCCCGGGTGCAGCTACATGGAGACGATCGCGATCGGGCGGCAGTTCGCGCGCCGGAACGGGTACAAGGTCGCGCCCCCACCTCCCATGACACCCTCCGCGATCTCGTACCCCCGCCTCGCTCATTTCCCCCCAGATCGACCCGGACCAGGAGCTGATCGCACTGGGGGCCTCGAACGTCCTGGGGAGCTTCGTGCAGTCGTACCCCATCTGCGTCTCCTTGTGCGCCCTCCATCCCCCCGCCCCCCCCCCTCTCCCCCCCACCCCGGCACAGCTCGCGGACGGCGATCAACGCGGCGGCGGGGGCGACCTCGAACATCACCAAGGCCGTCTCCGCCCTCGTCCGCCCCCGCCCCGCCCCGCCCCGCCCCGCCCCGCCCCGACCCCCCTCACGCCGTGCAGTGGGTGGCGCTGGCGCTGCTCGTGCTGACGCCCCTCGTCCGCTGGCTCCCCAAGCCCGTCCTCGCCTCCATCGTGGCTCGTCCCGCCCACCCGCCCCCTCCTCTTCTAAGCGCCTCTGACGGGCCGGCAGCTGCTGGCGGTGATCGAGCTGCTCGACTTCCAGGCCGCCGCCCACATCTGGCCCGCCCCGCCTCGCCCGCCCCCGCCCCCGCGCCCTGCAGCTGCAAACCGTACCCCCCGGCAGGCGCTTCCGGAAGTGGGACTTCCTCTGCCTCCTCGTCTGCGTCCTCGCGGTGCCCCGTACCCCCCCTCCCCCCGCCCCCCCGCCTCCTGGACGCCACCGAAGACCCGATGCCCGCAGGTCATATTCCTCGGCGTCGAGATCGGCGTGGTGCGGCGCCTCGCTTCGAAGTTCGCGGCGCGCCGGAGGGATCAAAACCGACCGGGGCGGGTGCAGGGAATCGGGATCGGCTTCTCGCTCCTCCTCGTCCTCGCCCGCGACGGCCTCGCCCGTGCGCCCCGGCCCCTTCCCCCGCGCCCGCGCCGGCGCTCCAGGGCACTAACGCGCGCCGGGGGCGGCAGCGACGGTGGCGCGGCTGGGGCGGGTGCCGGGCACCGAGGCCTACCGAGACCTCCGCGCCGCCCCGTCCGCCCCCGCCCCGGCCAGGCCAGGCCGTCGCATCGCGACGCCGGCGCAGGTGGGCGGTGGAGCAGCGGGGGGTGGCGGTGGTGCAGCCGCGCGCGCCCCTCCTCTTCTACTCCCGCCGCCACCTCGCCGCCGCCGTCCGCCGCGCTGAGCGCCTCGTCCCCGGCGGCCTCCAGGCGCCCACCCCGCCCTCCCTCTTCCACGCAAAGCCTTGCTTGGAGCGGCCGTTTACAGTCGGGGGGCGGCGGCGCAGGTGCTGGTCATCGACCTCTCGGCGTGCAATGGTCCGCGCGCGCGCGCGCGCCCCGCCCGCGCCGCGCCTGGACCCGATCGATGGATGGGCGGATGGACGCGGGGCAGACATCGACAGCGACGGCGTCGTGTGCCTTCGCGTGCGCCCCCGCGCTCCCCCCCGCCCCCTCTAGGTCTCCCGAGCTCATCCCCCCCGACGGCAGGAGATCATCGCGGCGCACAAGGAGCGCGACGTGCCCGTCCTCCTCTGCGCCCCCTCCGGTGCCCCCGCCCCCGCGCCCCCGCCCCCGCCCCCCTCTGCCTCGGCCTCGAGCTCGACCTTCTGAGTCCGCCGCCCGCTCTGATCATGACTACGCCCTTCAGATGCGGTGGCGCAGTACCTCGACCGGGCCGAGCTGCGCGCCCTCCTGGTGCATTCCACAGTTGATCTCCAAGTTTCCTTTTGGGCTTTGACGCTTATTTCTAAGTATCCTTCTAGCGCTAGTTATTTGTCTTCGTTGATTCTTCAAGATGCTGGCCCTGCGCCCGGCTGATCGCGGGCGGGCGCGTGCAGGGCCCGCAGAACGTGCTCCCCGACGTCGCGACGGCCGTCCAGGTCGGCCCCTGGCTCGGATTCCGATCTCCAGTTCAGTAGAGACGAAGTTGGACTCTGACTTCGCCCTCGCCCTCGGCAGCACGCCGCCCTCGGCGGCCGCGACGGCACCCGCCAGGCGCCCCGCGCCGCCCGCCCCCGCTCTGGAGCCCCGCGCCCCCCTCCTTTCTGAGCGGGAGCGCCCCCCGCAGGTGGGGTACGCGCCGCGGGGGGCGCTGGGCTCCGGGTACACGATCAGCTTCGCGGAGGACGGGCCCGGGGCGCGGCGGCGGCCGCCGGAGCTCTTCGAGGCCGGCGCCGGCGTCTGACCCGGGCCGGGCCGCCCCGCGCGCCCCCGTGCCCGTCGCGGCTGCGGACGCGCACGTGTGGACCGTAATCGATATCTGAAGACGATGGAATCACGACCAGCGAATTTCATCCCTTCAAGCTTTCGAAAACGCTTCTAGATCTCTCCCGCCTGTTTCCTTTCTTTTTAAAAGGCTTCTCTCTCACCTCGGCAAGACTGGGCGGGGACCCCGGCTCCTGTTTTGCTTCCAAATAAGCGCTCTCGAACAGCTAAACAAGGGACCACAAGAGTAAGCTTCCATGGCCAAGAGTGCTAGAACAGCTTACCGTAGTGGCCTAGTAGTACACATTGATCATGACGCGTTGAATGAAAGCGAATGACCCTGCAGCTGAGACTGCGCATGCACCAAAATGACATGTTTAAGTGAGGTAAATGCGATTCAAAATTCATGATCACATGTTGCAATTGAAATTCAAAGGGAAGCTTTAAATGCGACAAAAATAATGCTCTACCTGCGTACTGCAACCTACTGCAAGCTAGCGCTGCGAAAACACGCTTCATGAAGAAGTGGCGGAATAAAACAAATAAAGTACTGCATGATCAACCTACTGCAAGCTAGCGCTGCGAATGCAAGCTCCTCGAAGCAGAGGGGGGAATGAAACGCAAGAGGATGCACGCGCCGTCCCTAGAAGGGGAAGACGCCGTTGACGGGGGTGGGCGGCGGGGGGACCCAGGGCCCGCTGTTCGTGGGGGCCTCCGGCGGCTGCTTGCCCCGCCCCGCCGTCGGCGGCGCCGGCTCCTGCGGGCGCCAGGTCGGCGCCGGCTAGACTCGTAAAGGGGGGAGGAGTGGGGGGTACCTGGAAGGCGGTGTGGAGGACCTCTGCCTCGCCGAAGACGCGCCAGCGCAGCGTCTCCCTGCCCCGCCCCGAGCCTGAGGGGCGCGGCGGGGCGGGGCGGGGCGGGGGGTGGGGTGGGGCGGGGGTCCGGACGCACGCAATGCCGCGTGCGTACCCGTCCACGTCCTTCATGTAGCTGCGGGGGCGGGGGCAGGGAGGGGGTACGGGATCAGCACGGACCGGGGGCGAGAGGAAGCTAAGGGGGGTACGGGCGCGCTTGTCGAAGATGAAGCGGCAGTGGGTGAACATCGCGTTCAGCTGCTTCATCGTGAACCTGGAGCCGGGCCGGGGTGGGCCCGGGAGGGGTAGAAGAAGGGAGCGGGCGATGAGGGGGAGGGGGAGGAAGAAGGGGGGGCGGGGGCGGCGGCTCGCCTGCGGAGGACGGCGGGGAGCTCGGCGTAGCGGGCCTCGGGGAGGCGGACGGCGCAGAGGGACCAGTCCACCACCTCGTGGAAGGGCATCACTGCGCCCCCCGTCAGAGCGGGGGGAGGAGGGGGAGGCGGGGTACGCGGACCGAGGTCGTCGATGAGGACGACGGGGATGGCCCCCGCCTCCATCGTTTCCACGAGGCGGTAGGAGTGGGAGCCCCAGCTGCCGGGAAGGTGGGGGGAGGCGGAGCAGGGCGGGGGGTGCGGGGCGCCCGCGCCCGGCCGCACCCCGCGAGGACGAGCCCGAAGCGGGCCTGCCGCAGCAGGTCCGCCATGTTCACTGCGCGCGCGCGTGTATGTACGCATCAGCTCCTCCCGGGGGCGCGGAGGGGTCCGTCCGGAAGAAAGCGCGCGCCTTCCTTGAACTTGCGGTCGTCCTCCTCGCAGCGCTCGTCCGTCGGCTTGTCTGCCCTCGCGTCTGCTCAGCTGAAGGGGCGGAGCGCGGGACGGGGCGGGGAGGGGAGCAGGCACCGAAGTGGGCTGCCGCCGCCGGGAGGGATGCGGGGAGAGGGAGACGGAGTAAGGGGGCGCGGTTCGCAGGGCGCGGGGAGGGGTACGCGGCGCACAGCACTGGAGGCGGATGATGACGTCCTTCCCGTTGTCGATCTTGTGGATCTGGGGTGCGGCATCGGGCGCGGGGCCAAGGGTTCGGGGTACGCATAAACTGGGAGCGGGGGTACCTCGTTCCGGATCTGGGCGTGGGACTTGTAGCGGCGCGCCTTCATGGCGAGGAGGAGCGGCCTGCGCGCGCGGTCAGCGCGCGATCCGATGCGGGTTCGAACCCGGAGGCGGGCCCCGGTGGTAACCCTTCACGCATCGGGCGCGCGCGCCGCTCACCGCTTGTGCATGGCGGGGGGCGTGTGGGACCCGGGCCTGCGCGCGGCCGCGTCAAGGGCCGGGGTACGCGGCGGAGAGGACTGCGACGACGCCCACCAGAACCGCGGGAGGGGTACCGAGATGTCGAAGCCTGCGGAAGGGTAAGAGGGAGGTGGGCGGGGGGGTAGAACCTGCGAGGTCGCGTACCCTCCCGGAAAAAAGGAGGCCTCGCGTTGGAGCGGAGAAAGATCTCTTTGGAGAAGACTGCGGGGGGAGTCGGATGGGCTTGGGGCCACCCCGAGGGGTACGGGATCGGGGAGGGGGTATGGAATCGGACTGCGCACTGTTCTTCGGGTCGTCGTCGTCCGATACGAGTACCCGCATGTGCTGCCGATTCCGCGGGGGGGGGGGGGGGATGTCACACGGGGTACAGTCAGCGAAACCGACGGCCCGCGCGCACGTTCATGCCTGCGATGGTTTCGTTAGGGAGGGGCGGGCATGTTTTTGGGGGGGAAGGGTGGGGGGGTACCGAGGTCCCCGAAGTACTCGAGCCTGGCCTGGAGCTTGTCGTTCGTGAGGACCTCGCAGCTGCCGGCGCGGGGCTCGGCGGAGCCCTCTTAGATGCAAGGGAGCGGGGTACGCGCACGAGTGGTCGTTCACGCAGCTCGGCAGCTCGAAGAACGCGCACGCCTCGGATGCCTGCGGGGGGGTACGCGGTGCGTCGGGGAACAAAATGCGCTCCGGGAGTACGCGCACATCGTCCGTGTAGTAAATTGAGCTACGGAGGCCACGCGGAAGCGAGTGGTCTGGGCGTACAGCATCAGGGGCAGGCCGCGGGGGGTACGGGTACGGAGAGGTACGGAAGAATTCGTCCATAGTGTAGGGCCGGAAGGTCATGTTTATTTCGTGGTCCTTGGGGTACACGTACACGCGGAAGTCGTCCCGGGAGCAGCTGGGCGGCGGGTGAGGGCGCCGCGGCCGGCGTCGCCGAGGGGCGGGAGGCCGGCGCGCGGCCCTCACCGGCTGACGTCGAAGCAGTTCGAAAAGTTAGCGGCGCAGCCGTGCGCGTCGGTCAGGCCCGTCTTGAAGGCCTCCGGGGGGAAGCCTGCGCTCGCTCGCTCGTTCGAATCGCAATTTGATCGCGGCGCGGCGCGCCCACCTTTCTCCATGTACTCGACCAGCGGCCCGAAGAGCGCCTCGCGCTCTGCAGCGTTTGCATCCGACACCTGGGCGAGCGCGTCGGCCGCCGGTAGCCCGCCTAGCGTGTGCGGGTCTCGAACCTTGGGGACGACTCCTGGCTTGCGCACGACGGAGTGCCTGTCGGACTGCTTGTCGGCCGAAGCTCTCGATGCGAGCGCCGCACTTTGATGCGGCTCGACGGCAGGAGTCTGTGCCGGTGGGACGCAGGGCGCTGGCTGCTGGACTGCGGCTGCAGCTGGTATGGGTTCGCGCGACCGCGGCCACTGAGGCATGCCCGAGCGGAGAAGATTGAGCCCGGCCGTCGCGAAGACGGTCGCCAGCACGAACGCGAGCAGCAGGTTCCGCCGGCGCAACACGCGCATGCCCATCGTGATGCAGGCAGGTCAGCTACCGCTTTACGCCGGTGCGCCACCTGCTTTAGGTGCCAGCGAGGCCGCTCGGCGCGGTGCTTTCTGTCATGCGGGCGAGCTCCGACGCCGATGCCACAAGAACTGGTCTCTGTACCCCGGCGCGCGAATCGTCCCGTGAGAACCAGTTTCTTCAGGCTTCAGCATGCACTTTCGGGGCGGCGAGTGGCCCTGCGGCTAGCCAGCAACGTCGCCGTCGACGTCGATGATATGCAGGGGCTCGCGCAGAGCTGCGGAATGATAGCTGCGAGCTTGCGGCGCAGCTATTTGCAAGCGAGCGGCACGCGGCGGCGGCGGCGGTTGTTGCTGGCCCTGCTCACGGCAGTGGCGGTGTTTCTCCTCTGGCTCGCGGCGCCGCGAAGCAGCTGTGAGCAGCCTGCAGCGGCAACCTCGTTCGTGCCAAGCGACCTCGCGCCTTACGCATGGAAGTTCAACGCGAGCGCGCCGGTGCGCGCGCGGTGCTCGCTCGCGCCTCGCGCCGCGGGAACCGTCGTTGAGATCCGATCGCTCCGCCAGATGTATCCGGCCCTCCTCGCGCTGTCGGGAGCCTCGGAGCCGCCCCGGCGGTCGCTCTGCGGGCGGCCCGGCGAGCCGCGCTGCCCGCTGACGTCCTGGGCCGACTACGATGCGCGAGGCGGGCTGCAAGCTGTACGGCCGCCGGCCGACGTCGAGCGCGAGGCGCTGCGCGATGTGCAGTGCGAAGGGTTCGACCTCGCTGAGCACACCGAGGTCCGACAGACACCGGCCCCCCGCCGGATCGAATTCGATTCGAGTCCCGACGCCGACCGGGCGCCGCCGCCGCGCGCCGCAGGTGAAGGAGCTGAAGGAGTGCGCGCACGTCTGCGCGGCCAACGCGATCTGCGCCGCGGCGGTCATCAGGCGGGGGCACTGCGTCGAGAAGCGCGCGGGCGTCCAGTGCTGGCCCGGGGGGGACGTGCGGGCCTGGCTCAAGCCGGGGGCCCTCGAAGCTGCCCTCACGCGCGGCTCCGTGCGGGCCTACCCCCCTCGCCTACCCCCCCTCCCCCTCACTTGCTTGCCGCACCCCCGCAGCTGGACCAACTCCTGGTCATCGTACCCGTGCGGAACAGGGAGGTGCAGGAGAAGGCGTTCATGGAACGCGTACCCCAGATGCTCGAGAGGCAGGGGGTACAATATTCCCTTATCTTTCTCGAGGTCCGCCGCCCCCTTCCCTCGCTGATTCCCGCGTCTCCCTGGCCCGCCGGCCATCCCTAAAGACTATATCCCCTCATCGCGCCCGCAGCAAGACGCAGGGTACAAGTTCAACCGCGGGGCCCTCATCAACGCTGCCCTCATCCTCGCCCTCCAATCCGACTTTCACTACCTCCTCATCCAGTGAGGCCCCTACCCCGCGCTGCCCCCCCCCCCCCCCCCCCGGCCCCCATGCCCCGACGCGATGTACCCCTGTACCCCCTCCACCCCGCAGCGACGTCGACACCCTTCCAAAGACGGAGCGGGTACGGTACGATGCGTTTCCCGAGCGCCCCACGCACCTCACGCCCAGTGCGTCCCCGGTACCCCTGCACCTACGTTCGCTCTTGACGGTCGCCGGTACCCCCTCGCAGGCTGGAACCACCCCGTCTACCACGGGCTGGAATTCCTCGGGGGAAACATCGCGCGCCTGTACCCCCACACCGCCCGCCCCGGGGCCCGCTGATACGGGTACAGGTCTTTCCGAAGGACGCGCTGCAGGCGATCGACGGATTCCCGTCGGAGCTCTGGGGCTGGGGGCAGGTGCGCCCCGCCGCGCTCGGCCCTCGAATCCGGCCCGCCCCCCGCTCCTCGCGGCGATGGCCTGTGCCCCGCAGGAGGACGACGTCGTCATGTACCGGTACAAGAAGAAGCCGGTGCGGTACCCCCCACGACTTCGCTTCGTTTGGGGGGGGGGGCTGAGGCTAACCCTCGGGCCGCAGATCTGGCCCCCCTACGACGCGCGCGTCAACTTGTCGGGCGTCAATTGGCACGTGCGCGCACGAGAGCACCCCGTCCCCCGCACCAGTGCCCGTACCCCCTGACGGAGCTCGCCCGTACCCCCGCAGGAGGCCTGGCGGGTGCTGTGGGAGGTGCCGCGCACCCCTCTCCCCGCCCCGGGCTCGTGCCCTAGGCCTTCGCCCCCTGGAGCCTTAGCCCTGAGCTTCGAATTCGCGCCCAGCACCTGGACGGGAACCACACGCAGCGGGAGAATCGGGGCTTCTGGGCGGCCAACGACTACGGCACCGGCCTCTCCGATACCCGGTGCCGCCCGTCTCTGTTCAGCTCCGGTCGCCCGCGGGCCCGCGCCTTGACCATGCCGGCCGGGGCGCAGGTTCTGGGTGGCGGGGGTGGAGGGGGCGTACGGGGGCCGCGCCCTTCGCGTGACCGTCCACATCGAGTGCGAGGAGAAGCGCGAGAAGTGGTGCCTCCCCTAGCGGCGGCCCCCGGCTCCGTACCCCGCCCCCGCGCCGCAGCCGCGGCCCCTCTCCATCCGCGCCGGCCCATCGGCCGATATATATCGGCGGTTCCGCTCGTGCTTCGAATTCAGGTTTCGATTATTCGCCGGTGTACGTGCTGCCGATTATTCGCCTTCAGTTATTGCAGAGAGTGCTGTTGCCTTTGACAGCGTCAACTACGTGTACAAACGAGTACAATGTGTCGCAGTGCATGTGTTTAATTCTTGGCCTTTAATGAAAATTATAAAGTGGTCAGCTATCATGGTCTCACTGAGTCAGCCTTTTGGGGGGCGGAGTACTACTCGAGTTGCTATTCCGAAGCGGGGCCAGAGAACTTCGTAATTCACGTGACAGTACTACGTACGCCGTGACGTGTCGGTTAACGTTCCGAGTTCAATTTTTTAATTGTGGACATTGGTTCAACGTTAACTTGTACGTATACATGTCGCGATCGAATTCGTGATCATAAACACCGTGGCACTGCAATTGCAATTGCACCTTGCATCATGAGCACGTACGTTATATACCCCTCATGAGCACAGCGACAAATTCCTTCGAATTCACGGCTTACAGAGAGATCTAGAAGTCCACATTCCATTCCACAGCTCAAGGGGCCGCGGACGCTGACAGCCTAGACTACCCCCGCCCGCAGGATCACGCGCACCGGCTCGGTGAGCCCCAGGCTCCTAGGCCTGCGCGCCCCACCGCCGGCCCCCCGAGTCGAGAGCGCTTGCAACGGACGCAAGCCCGCTAGGGCGCCTGCAATCGAGAACGGAACATGGATATCGACATCAGCCGGCTACGGACGGCTACGCGGCGGCTACGTGACGGCTACGCGAGGGCCTTGCTGAGGAGCGGCTTGAGGTCCGCGGGGGCCGCCAGGGGCCCCGGCGCCGGCGCCGGCCCCGGCCCCGGGCTGGAGGGCGGCGGGGGCCGGAGCGGCTCGGCCTCGCCGCGGATGGCGGGGAGCACGGTGCCCCGCGGCACCGCCGAGGGGGAGAAGGAGGGGGAGGGGCTCCCGTGCGCCTGCAGGGGCGCGGCGGCCGCCGGCGGGGGCGACGGGAGCGCGCGGGGCTCGCGGCGCCGCCGGCGGGGCCGTGCTGCTGCTGCGGGAGGGAGCGGGGCGGGCGGCGGGGCTCGGGCGGGGCGGCGGGGGCGCCCCCGCTTTCTGCAGCAGCCGCGCCATCTCCCGCATGTACGGGCTCACGTCCGCCGCCGCCGCGCCCCCCGCCGCTTTGCGCGGCACCAGCGCGTCCGGCGTGAGCGAGGAGATGGGCACGGGGGCCGGGGGCGGCGCCGGCGGCTCCTCCTCGCGGGCGGGGCGGCGCGGGGGCGCGAAGCGGCGGGCGGGGTCGCCGGGGGCGGGGCCCGGGGCGCGAAGGAGGAGGGCGGGCATGGAGGGGAGCGGGTGGAGGACGGAGCGCAGGGCCCCCTCCAGCGTCTCCTTCCCGGGAGCCCACTCCTCCCGATCCTCCCCGGGCCCCGCCCGCAGCGCCGCCCGCGGCAGCCCGCCGCCGCCGGGGCCGGCGGGGCCGGGGGCCGGCTGGCCCCGAGGGGAGCCGCCCCTGTCGTTGTTGACGTCGAGGGTGAGCGTCTGGGGCACCAGCGGCGCCACCGGCGGCGCCAGGCCCGCAGCCACCGCCGCCTGCGCTGGCAGCTCAGTGCCCTACCCCTCGAAAGGCTCCCCCCCCCTGGGAAGGGGTACGGGGCACCTGGAGGGCGGCGTCGCGCTTCAGGTCGCCGATGGCCGCCGCGACGATCATCGCACGCTCCCGCTGCGCATACCCCCCCCCCCCGATCAGCGGGGGGAGGTGAGCGCGGGGAGGGGGTACGCTCACCTCGGAGAGAACGTCGGCGTACGCCCCCAGGCGGCTCTCCGCCTCGGCCGTGAGCGCCGCTTCCACCTGCCGGATCCGCGGGGTCAATTCTCGCCTACGACGGATTCGAGAGGAAGGGAGGTACCGCGCGGGCGCCCTCGCCGCCGAGGAGACCGTTTCCCCAGAGCTCGTACGCCTCCGGCTGGTTCTCCCCCCCAAACATCTGAGGGAAGGGATCGGCGGAGGGTACACCGCGAGGGGGGGAGGGCGGGGGAGGGGCGGACCGGGCGGACGCTGGTGATGGGCATCTGCGCGCGCCCGTGCGCGGGGTGGCCGGCCCGCTGCCTCCCCGCCGCCCCGCCCCTGCCCTCCCCCGCGCCCCCGCCGCCGCCGCCGCCGCCTCCCGCGCCCCTGGCCTCGGACGCCGCGGGGAAGGAGGAGGGGTGCGTGGGGGCGGCTGCCGGCTGCTGCGGGTGCACGGGCTGCGGGGGCCGCATCAGCGACCCGCGAGCGAGCGCGGCACTCGTCGATAAGGCGCACCATGATGCCGGACGGGGGTGCGGAGACGTGCGGCGTGGGCGAGTCCCCCGAGGCCACCGAGGCGAGGCTCGGCGCCCCCTGCGCGCGGCGAAGGCCGAAGGTCGGCGGGGGGCGGGGGCGGGGCGGGGGGCGGGGGCGGGCCTTGTGGGCCTGTGGGCCTTCGAGGGGGCGACGAGGGCGCCCAGGATGCTGCTGGACGAGTCCTGGCCCCAGGGCGCCAGCGAGGGCGGCCGGTTCGGCGCCGCCACCGCCGCCCCGCCCCCGATCGCCACCGACTCGCCGCCCTCCGGCCAGCCCGGGCCCCGCAGCGGTCCCTTGCGGAACCCCGAGGGGAAGGCCGGCGCCGGGCCCCCCGCCCGGGGGACCTTCCCGGGCGACCTCTGCTCCGCCCCCGCCGCGGGGCGCGGGGCCGCCGCCGCCGCCGCCCCCTCCTCCTCCTCCTCCTCTCCTACCTCTTGCTCACCTCCGAGGGGGTAGCCCGCCGCCGGGTCCTCGGCGAGGGGGACGCCCCCGAGGGCCCAGGGCCAGCCGAGCTCGCCGGCCGCGTCGGCCATCGCCTCGGACACCAGCGCCGAGGCTGCGGGGGGTGCGTCGGAGACGGGCGATAAGGCGCAAGCAGAAGAGGGCGGACCGGCGGTGCGGCCGCTGCCGGCGGTGGAGGTCGTGCGGGCGGCGGCGGCGCCGATGCGCGAGTCGGATGCGGAGCGCGGGAGGTCGTGCGCCGAGGCCGGCCGCCCCGCCTGCTGCGGCCCGGGCCCCGCCGGCCCCCGCGAGCCCTCCCGCGACGCCCCGCGCTCCACGCCCGCGGGCCCGTCCCGGGCGCCCGCCACTCCGCCCGCGGGTCCGCCTCCCCCTCGAAGGGGTTCGGGGCGGGGGCGCCGCCGCGGGCTTCGCCGCCTCGGGCCGGGGCGGCCGCGGGCGGGGCGGGGCGCCGGGGCGAGCAGCTGCCGCCGGGTGGGGCCCCACTCGCCCCCAAGCAGCTGCGCCGGGCCCGGCGCGATGCTGCGCCGCAGTCAGAGGGCGCGCGCGGCCCAAGGAGGGCTGTCTTCGGAGGCGGGCCGCGCGCGCCTGGGGACGGTGCGCTGGGGCCGGACCACCGCGTGCCCGCCCATCCCGACCCCCACCACCTGCGCGAGGGCGGCGCCGCCCGTGAGAAGGGGAAGGAAAGAGAGGAAGAGGGCGGGCGGGGGGTGCGAGCCAGGGGGTCGGTGGCGAGGGATCGGCCGCCGTAGCGGGCGGCGAGGGCGGCGCCCGAGGACTTGGCGCCGCCGCCGGCGGGCGGCCTGCCCCGCCCCGTCACCTGCCCGCCCCGGCCCCGCCCGCCTCAGAGGGCTCCCAAGCAGGCGCAGGGGCAGGGGACGGGCGGGCGGGCCTGGAGGGTCATGCTGGCGAGCGGGTGGAAGACCGGCGGCCCGCCCGAGCCGCCCCGCCCCGCACCCGCCACCACCTCCTCCCCTGCCCCTTCTTCAGCGAGCCGCGGGCGGGGCGGGGCGGGGCGGGCGGGGGCGGGGGCACCAGAGGCGCGGGGGGTGCCGAGGGCGGAGACGGCGTCCGCCGGCTCCGGGGCCGCCGCCTCGTCCTGCAGCAGCCCTCGCCCCCTGCGGCGGCGTCGGAGCGGGGCGGGGGGAGGTTCTGTGGGGCGGCAGCGGGCGCACGTGGAGGCCCAGCGGGCGCGGGAGGTCTTCTGGGCCTCGAGGAGCTCCTGGCGCCGCTGCTCCATCCGCGCCGCGTTCGCCAGCACCTCCCCCTGCGCGGGGCCGGGCGGGGGCGGGCGCCGGCGCGTCGGCGGGGCAGGAGGCGAGGGCGGCGGGGGGGTGGATGGGCCAAGACGGCTCGAGACGGCTTAATTTCACAATAGGCTGTGGGGTTGGACGGCACCTGGACGCCGGCGAGCCAGCGGCGGACGCGGCGGGAGATCTCCGCGATGGCCGCGATGGGCCCCCCCGAGGCCGCCGCCTCCGCCACCGCCTCCCCGTCCTCCTGCGCCCCCTCAAGCTTCACGCCCGCGCCCGACCGACGGGGCCGGGAGAGAGCCCGGCGCACCCCGCGGGGCCCCTCCTCGCCCTCCTCCCTCTGCCGCCCCCGCCGCCGCCGCTTGCTGCCGCCGTCTCCACCACCGCCACCGCCGCCGCTGCCGTCGCCGGTGCCGGATTCACCCTCCCTGCCCCCGTCGCTCCTGCGAAGCGCACAGCTCGGCATCAACGCGCCTGACACCCAGCGGCGTCTAGCATTCTGGCTGGGCCCCCGCTTCTTCGCGATCGAGGGGGTCTCTGGAGGGCGCAGCGCACGAGAAGGGGTCGTCGTCGAGGGCCTCCGCCGCGTCGTCCGCCAGCCGCTCCATCTGAGCGCAGCTGAGGCGAGGGCGAGGGCGAGGGCGGGGCGGGGCGGGGCGGCGGGGCGCACGTCGCGCTGGCGGGCGGCGAGGGCCTCGTTCAGGCGACCGTTCTCCCGGATCATCTCCTCCAGCCGCCCCAGCTGCCGGCACGCCCCGCCGGCCCCCTCAGCGTCGCCGCGTTGGAGACGGGGCAGGCCGGACCGGGCCCCGCCCCGCTCACCTCGGCGTCGCGGAGGCGGGTAAGGGCGTCGACCTGGCCCCTCAGCTCCTCCCCCTCGCCCCGCGCCGCCCCCAGCGCCCCCTCCGCCTCCGCCCGGCCCCGCTCCGCCTGCCCCGCCCCGGCCGACGGCGTCAGCGGCGCCCGCTGTAGAAGGCGGCGGCGGGGGGCGCGCCTCCTCGAGGCGGGCGCGCAGGCCCTCCGCCTCCGCCGCCGTCCGCAGCGCCTCCTCGATCTGAGGGCGCGCCCCCGTCCCCCTCAGCGCCGCCATCGTCGGCCCCGCCGGCCGGCCGGAGCGGCGGGCGGACCTGGGGAGCGGGGGCAGGGAGGCGAGGGCGGCGAGGGCGGCGCGCAGGTCCCCCGCGCAGGCGAAGACGGCCTCCGCCGGGCTCGACTTGGGCGACCTGCGCGGGGCGCCGCCGCTCAGAGGTGGCCCCAGGGCCCAGGCCCCGGCCAGGCCCCGGGCGAGCTCCAAGGCGAGGGGGCCGGACCCGGCGGAGGCGGACTCGACGGCGAGGCGCTCCAGCAGCCCGTCCGTCGCCTGCGCGGGACGGGGCGGGAGCTCCTCAGCAAGGGCGGAGGGCGGGGCGGGGGCGCGGGGCAGGGGCACCTCGCGCAGCTCGGCGACGGCGCCGCGGAGGCCCCCGCCGCCCCCGTCGGCGACGCCTCCCCGCGCGCCGTCTGCCCCGCCCGGCCCCTCAGCGAGCGAAGCGGAGGGGGCGGGGCGGGGGCCGGGGGACCTTGGGCGTGGTGGCGTCCCCCGCGCTGCTCGCGATCTCGATGGAGAGGCCGGCGCCGCCGCCGCCGGCGCCGCTGCCGCCGTGCTGCGAGCCCTCGCCCCGCGCGCTGCCCCCGGCGTCAGTCGTCGCAAAGCGAAGCGAGGAGGGACGGCGGAAGAAGGGGCGCCTGTTGGGGTTGGCGACGCGGGCGATGCTCTCGCGCGCGGTGCGCGCCAGCGACGTCGCCGCCGCCGCCCGCTCCAGCGCCGCCCGCGCCTGAGGCCTCTGAGGCCCGCCCCTCAGCTCCCGCCCGCCCCCCCGATCCCTCTTCTGCTCCAGGGGGCGGGCCGCGGACCTTTGCGGCGATGGACTTGCGCCGCCTCCGGTTCGAGCCCGGGCCCGGGCCCGGGCTCAGGGCCGGCCCGCTGGGCGAGCCGGCCTCCCCTCCCTAGGGGTACAGTAAGGGGAGGGATGGGGCGCGGGGCGCGGGGGGCCTGGGTCCCACCTCCTCGCCCCAGCCGCCCTCCTCCCACTCCGCATCGATCCTTGCCTCCTCTGCCGCGCCCCCGTGAGGAGGAGGGGTACACGCCTGCCGGATCAACCAAACAGATGCCGCACCCTCCTCGGCGTGGAACTGCTCCACGAGCTCCGCCGTGATCTCCTCCAGGTTGAACGCTTTCCTAAAGGTACGCGGACGCTCGGCGGGGGGTACGCAGGCGCTTCGCGGGGAGGGGCCGGGGTCGCCGCGCACTGGGCGAGGTGGACCCCCGTGGACTGCACCGCCCGCAGCTTCCCCCGCGCCTGGCCGGAGCCGCGTCGGAAACCGGCCCCGCCTCGACCCGGCGCGGACCCGAGGGGGGTACGGCACCTCCTCGAGCTCCCTCTCGAGGGCGGCCCTCTCCTGCGCCGCGTGCTCCAGCGCTGACGGAGGGGGGTGAGAGGCGCGATCGGGGGGGAACAGGGGGAGTGGGGGCTGGCACCCTTCTCGAGCTTCTCCTCGGCGATCTGCGCCGTCTTCTCGAACCGCTTGCACTTCGCCTGCGCCTGCCACCACTCTGGAGGCCGCCCGAGGTCAGCCGGCGGGGGTACACGCGATCCCGCGGAGGGAGGGGCGTACCCCCCATGGTCTTCTCGAACTTCTTCTGCAGGGCCAGGGTCTCCAGCTGGGCCTGCGAGAATCGATGAGGGGTACGTCGCTACTAAGCCGCGGGAGGGGGAGGGGAAGCGAGTGGGGGGTACGCGCCTTGCGGAGCTCCTGGGCGAGCTGCTGGATGGTGTCGTCGGGGTCCCCCTCCTCCACCGCCTCCAGCAGCGCCGCCCGCTCCTCCTGCCCCGCGTACCCCGCCGTGAGGGGTACAGAATTGGGCGAGGGGGGTAGGGATGGCGCGCCTCGGCCTTGATGGCCGCCTCGGAGCCCGGGAGAGGGGTGAACGCGCTCGCGACCTTCACCGGCTCGGGCTTCGGCGCCGCCTCCACGGCCTGGCGGGGGCGTGAGGCGACCGGGTACACGCTGCTGCCGGGGGGGTACGGGGTACGCGCCTTGCCGAGCTGGCGGACGCGGGCCTCGAGGGCGAGGCAGCGGAGCCGCAGCCGCGCGCTCTCCTCCTCCGCCCGCCTCAGCCGCTCCTCCTCCTCGCTCGCCAGCCGCGCTGCGCCGCGCCGCGCTCGACCGGGCCGGGGAGGGAAAGGCCCCCCCCGGGGTTCGAACCCGAGCTGTGCGCGGCCTGGGCGCCGCCCTTGGTGATCTCCATGAGGGCCGTCAGGGCGGTGGAGCCCTTCTTCTTCGCCTCCTGCAGCGTCTTCATGAGCACTGCGCCGAAAAGGGGCCGTCAGAACACGCCTGTACCCCCGGGGAATACGCGGAGGGGTGGGGGTACGCCGCACCCTCGACCTCGTTCGAGTGCACCTCCTCAAGCTTCGAGCGCTGCATTTGGTAGTCGAGGATGAGCTTCGCGAAGGCCTGCGGGCGTACCCCCCAGCGTCAGCCCCCCCCAAAAGCCGTACAAGAAGCTGCGCCGGGGCGAGCCTGGGGGTCCAGGGAGATCCCCTCGTGCTCCGCGTGCTCCAATTCCTGCGGGGGCGCGCCCCGGATCGAATGTTTTCGGCGCAGGGGGCGGGGGGCGGACGGAGAGGGAGGCGACGGCGCCGTCGGGGTCGATGGTGAGGGAGCGCATCTCGTCCCCGAAGAGGTTCGCCACCGCGTCCGCCAGCGTCCTGCGCCCCGCCCCCGCCGCGTCAAACGTGGGCGCCGGGCGGGGCGAGGAGAGGGGCGGCGGGGGCCGCACATGAGGCGCTCGCGGTAGACCTGCGGGCGGGGCGGGTCAGACGCGGCGGGGCGTGGCGGGGGCGGGGGCGGGGCGCGCGCGCCTCGTCCTTGATCGCGTTGGCGGTCTCGAGGTCCTCGGGGGGGAGGCCGTCCTCCCCGAGCCGCGCCAGCAGGTCGTTCACCCGCTCCTGCGATTCCATCCCACCCGATCGATTCCGGCGCGCCTCTGGCGGGGCGGCGGGGGCGCGGGGCAGCGCACCACGGCGCCGAGCATCTGCACGGTGGCGATGTGCCGGCCGGCCTCCTCCATCGCCGCGTTGGCGCTCTGCTTCCCGCCGAGCTGCGTGGGCGAGGCCAGGCTCCGCCGGTGGCTGGACTTGGGAGCGTCCGGCGCGTTGCTGATGGACGCACGGCGCCCCGCGGCCGCCTTCGGCGAGGGCGCCGGCAGCGCGCCGGGCTGGCCGCCGCCGACGCCCAGCTGCAGCTGCATGGGCGAGGAGCCGTCTGCGATGCTTTTACGTCTGCTGGGTGTCGCCATGGCTCCTGCTGCCCCGCTCAGGCACTTGGGGGTCTCTTAGCTAACGTTGACTCAGTGAGGGCATCTCGGCGGCGCGCCGTCGTGCAGCGGCGCCCACGTCCAGCCTCACAAAGCCTTGCGAGAGCACTGCAATAAGTTTCGAGCCCCCGTCAAGCGTAGCTGAGGAGTTGGCCGCCTGCTGCCTTGGCTGCGGGTATGAACGTCGTTCGGAGGCGGGCAAAGCGCGTTGGTGCTACTACCACAGCGAGCTGATGCTTACGCTGCACTGCTGAGAGATGCCGGCAGACAGGTTAGAGTTTGTGTTTGTGACTGTACCCGTTTCGGCCAATCTCACCGCGCCGGGCTCTCTGGGCTCTGCCAGCCTGCATCCGCCAAACTCGGAGCGGCGGCACAAGACTCGCGGCGCTTCCCGATGTCCGCCGAGTGGGAGGAGACATGGGGCGCAATTCGGCCGCTCATCACGTCGCCTCAGCCCTGGGGCGCCTTCTTTGAGCGCTTCTCGTCGCCAGAGCACTGGGTGGAGCGCGTGCAGAGCAACCTGAGCCTGTATTCAGGCATGCGTAGTTTCCAGCCACAGCGCTCCACGCGCTGCTCACCGCGCTCGTACGCAGGGAACTACGCCCTCATTTATGGCATCCTCGTGGCCTTCAGCGTGTACGCTTCGCCAGCGCTCGCTTTGCAGTCGTGCGACTCGCTGGCGCAGCCTTTCAAAGCCCGCGTCGGTGATCGGGCTTGTCATCATCGCCCTCCTCGTTGCAATGCTTGCGAACCGCATCGTCCACCGACGTGACGAGGACGGATCGAGAGGGGTGCGTGTGCAAGCGCCACGAGGCCCGCCGCGGCTGCTGACCCGCGCGCCCGGCAAGCGCAGGCGTCGAGGAGCACCCTGCAGGTCAGCATACCGTACATTGGGACGGTCCACGCCGTCGCCCTCGTCGGTGCGCGCCTACCTCAGCCCGCGGCTCTCAAGAAATCGATCCCGCGCTCGCCAACGAAGCACCCGGCTCGCGCAGCCGGCGCCTACTTTTCCCTCGTGATCGCCGGGACGCGCTTCTTCGCGCCCGTCGTGCAGGCGCTCGCCACGGGCACTCTCAGTGCGGCCGCGCCGCGCCGCGCCGCGCCGCGCGCGTGCCCCTGACGGGCGCGCGGTGGCAGTCTGCCTGGCACACGCGTCGCTGCGCTCTCGCAACCTCAGGAACAGGGTGCTCGAGGCCCGCGGGGCGGCCTCGGCCGTCCTGGGCCGCCTCTCGGTGCCCCCCGCCCCCCGCCCGCAGGCGCGCCGCCCGCACCCGCGCTCGAGCCCTGACCGCGAGCCGCAGCAAGTCGCAGCGGACACGGGCCTGTTCAAGGTCGAGCCGCCCACGGCCGAGGACGACAGCAGCGGCGGCTCCCGGGCGGCGGCGGCCGCCGCCGCCGAGGCGCGGGCCGCAAGAGCGAAGCGGGCCCAAAAGGCCCAGTGAAGCTTTTGGCAGGGGTCGACGGCATTGTCTCTGTATAGCATTGTCATAACTGTAATTTGCACCTGCACTGCGCTGAGGGGAAAAAAAGGGCGAGGAGGGCAACATGAAAAACACTGCGAATTCGAAAATGACAGCAAAGAAAAACGATCGAGGATACGACACGCGAAATACACGGTATAACATACCTAAGTACTGCAATGCGCCTGAAGAAAAAGAACGAAAAAAGGCCACGCGGGCGGGGGCTACGAGCTGTCCGAGGCGGAGGGGGAGGATACGAGGGCGAGGAAGGGCGGGGTCCAGGATTCGGGGGTCTCGGGGGTAGAGGGCGTCTCGGGGCGCGAGGGCGGCCCGTCGGCCAGGAGCGAGCGCCCGGCGATCGACTTGGCGATCCACCGCAGCTGGCGCGCGCTCAGGGACTCGGGGGGGACCGGGGAGGCCGACGGCGGGGCCTTGGGCGTCGTCGGCGGGGCGATGGGCGGGAGAACGAGGTTCGTGGAGGCGGCGCCGGCGGGCGGGCCCCGGGGGGCGCCCCCGGGGACGGGGACGGGACGCTCGAGGGGCAGGGAGCGGGATCGCGGGGACTCGGCGACGCGGCGGGCGGAGGGGGGGAATCCGGCGGGCGGCCGGGGAGGCGGCGCCGCGCGGGGGGTGGGGTCTCGGGAAGAGCCCGGGCCCGGGTCGACCGGCCGCAGCCGCCAGGACGCCGTCCCCGCCTCCAGGCGACCCCGAAGCGATGTCGATCGCGGCTGCGGGCGCGCCGCGCGCTCCGGCGGCTCCGCGGCCGCCTGCTCCTGTGGTCGTCTGATGGGAGGCGGCGGAGGCGTGGTGGGCCGCGGCCCCGCCTCCTCCCGTGACCTCGGCTTCGCAACGGCATCCTGCTGCGGCTTCCCATTGCGCTTCGGGGCGGTCAGCGCGCTCCGCTGCACATCTGCAGCGCAGCGTGCAACAGCGCACCACCGAGGTCACAACGAAGGGCCCGTCGGCGCGCCCGCCCCCCTGCGCCTCATCCTTTGACAGGGCGCCTTTCAGTCCATCTGCCGAGCCAGGCAGTGTGAGGGGATGTTTATTGCAAAGCGGTGCTTGTAGATTGATTGCACCGCGCTGCTCCGGCGCTAGAACGAAGGCGGGTCCGCCCGGGCGGTCGGCGCCAAGGGCGATGTGCAGGCTGGTGAACTGAGGCGCCTGCAGCGCGTGGGGGCGGTACATCTTGGATCATCGATATCACCCGCTCGCGCGATGCCGGCCCGGGTGAAGGGCCGGCCGCCCTCGATACTGTTCGGAAGGTGAGTGCCACTCCTCGGGTCGGGACTTCAGCGACAGCGCTGGTACGTTGCGCTCGTGCTGCAGCTGCCTGGGCGGCGGTAACAGCCGGCCGCAGCGGGTTCGGGTGATCAGCTGAATGAAGGCGTACCCCTTGTCAGGTCCTAGGGCAAGCAAAGCACCGCTTCGATTCTGAAGAGACCGGCCGTCGGGCGCACTCGGCTGCTGCCAGACAGCTTGCAGCAGCTGTTCGGCGTAGTTTAGCGGGTTCCACGGAAACGCAGCGCCGGGCGACCCTAATCATTTAGAAACGGCCATCGATATCGCTTCGGACTTCGGCCAGCTCGACCTTCGCGGCGAACTTCGGTGGCTTCGTCGGCTTAGATATGCTCAACAGACTCGTGCGCCTCAGGGCGCAGTCGCGTTCCCGGTCCTCGGCGCATGATCAGCCGCATGATTATGAACTCCGCCGTGGCGTGGTCAGCCCGACGCCGTCGTCTCCGGCAAGCGGTTCTGATCTCCAGTCGACCTCAATGACGTTCGAGAGGCTGCGGATGGGTTCGGCCGGCCTGGGTTCGGAGCTCGAGGACGAAGGGATCGAGGGGCCCTATCTTCGCAGCCCGAGCTCAAGCGCCGGCGGCTCCCGCGATGGAAGCTCGGAATCCTCCATCTCCGGCGCGTCGAGTGGCCGCGGAAGCATGTCCCTCGGAAGCACTCGGAGCAGCGCCAGCAGCGACATGGATTCGTCCAGATCAGCCCTGCAGCGAGCTCTCCCCTACCAGGCGTCCATACACCGTGTTTCCGCCGCGGCGCTTCAAAGCGGAGGTGAGCCGCCGCGGCGGTTCCGCGCCGGATCGCCATTATCTGGTTTTGATCTCTGCCGGCCGCCGCGCAGCGTTGCCGTACCGGATCATCCCTCGTGAACGGGATCCCCTGTGCATCCCGAAAGTGACCATAACTCGCCAGCCGCTGGGACACGCCGACGGGGACAAGAAGGGACTGAAGGCCGGCGGGTCTTTCGAAGTTACGGGCGATCTCTGGATCACCTCGAAGCGGTGCGGCGCCCCGTTCCGCCTTCTCCGCTGCCGCGCATCGACGCTCACTCGCGAATGCAGCGTCCTCGTGGTCACGCCCTCGGTCGACCACCGCTTCTTTAACGACTTCGTCGAGGTCCGTTCGGCCGTCTCGGGGAGCGCGCGCCGGCCTCGCGATCGTCCCTGACTTGGGCTCTCGACCGCTGCAGTTTTTGCAGCTGGCCGCAGTGGATCTCGTCAACGTGTCGGTCAGTCTTCTTCTGCCTTCTCCCCGCCCCGCCTCCTGCCGGCGCCGACTCCCCGCACGCAGAACGAGAGCATCTCGTGGACCGGAAAGTGAGCCTCGCGGACTGGGCCGGGGCCCGCCGCCGCGCAAGGCCCGTTCCCAACGCCGGCGCCCGCGCAGGAAGGGCGACAGGCTCGCGATGCGCTTCGAGGTCTCCGCCGCGTCCCCGTGCAGCGGCGTCTACACCGTCGAGCAGGTCCGGCCGTACCCCTCCCCTCCCCGCACCGCCGTACCCCGCACTCCCCTCGCCTGATCGCGGTACCCCGCAGCGGAAGCGGTCGCGCGAGCGCTCGGAGGAGATGGCGCGCGGCTTCGCGCGGCTGATGCACAGCGTCCACGTGCACCGCTTCACGCCATTCTACGTCCGCAGCGCCGCCGGCGACGCCGTCTTCATCCGCCAGGCCTTCGGTGCGCGGATCGAATTCGGGGGCGCCGAAGCCGCCTCTGACGTCGACGGCGCGCCGCCCGCCCCGGCCGGCAGTGAACCCCTCGACGTACGGGATCGAGTACCACGACCGGCCCTTCGAGGGGCGGCGGCTGGCGTACCACGACCCGGAGACGGGGGAGCTGCACCTCGCCGCCGAGATGCCGCCCCCGGAGGCCGAGGTCAGCGGGCGCCCCGCCCCGCCCCGCCCGACGCCCCCCGCGCCGCGCCCCGTGCCGACGCCGCGGGTGCGCATCCGCAGGCGTCGAGCAAGGGCCTCCCGGGGGGCGCCACGGTGGCCGGCGGCGTCCCCGCCGTCGCCCCGGGCCTGGTCGCGTACTTGAGCCCCAACGAGCAGGTGCCGCCCCCTCCCCGCGCCCGCTCAGCGGCTCCCGCCCACCCCCGCCCCGCGCTGACCGCACCGCCCCGCCCCGCCCCTCAGACCCGCTTCGAGAACAACGTGCGCCGCCTCGAGGAGGTCCTCGGCTGCTCCGTCGCCGCCTTCGCCCGCTGCTGATCCGCTTCCCGGGTTCAATTTCCTCTGCGGGCTCAATGATCAGGCGCCCCTAGGCTAGTCGAGGCGCCCCTAGGCTAGGCTACTAGGCTAGATAAGCCTTCTTGCTCGCGACACTAGGGTTACAAGCTTAAGGCTAGTCGAGTCGGAGTGAGAGTTGTATTACGGATACTAAGATATTTTGCATTTTCGTTTGTTTTCCCTTATGACCCCCTGTAATTTATTGTCACAGTGTGGAAGGTAGTTTGCGTGCATTTGATCAGGAAGCGCACGGTCGGTCGCTTTCAGCAGCTGTTCGATTCTTACGATACTTGTTATGTCTCGCGGCACGCGCCAGGGTAGCGCCGTAGCTGTAGCCAGCAGTGCAGCGTTGCCGCAGTGCCCTCGGGGCTCCTTGGCTCTGTTAGGGGAGCCCAGAACCCTCGATCGCATATAGCAGCTCATCCCTGTACTATGGTAGGGCTCAGCCAGCCAGCCAGGCTTTTGCGACACTTATTTGAGTGTTTCACCGTGTATATTAAGTATAAGAACTTATTGTAGTATTCTGTTTCTGTACGATACGTATAATCGTTACTGTGTACGTATAAATATCAGTTTCGCGTAAAGACACGAGAACACAAATACGGGAAATCCTGATCATACGGGCATTAGGTGAAACTATATAGCTATCGCTACCTGTGTGCACGTGGCTACCGGTATACGTCGAGCTTGAAAGGAGCCGTGGAACGAGCCTGGGAGAAAGATGCATAGAGAGACTCGAGAGCTATAGCTAACTGGCCGCCGAGGCGGAGTGGGCGTGATTAGGGGACGAGGACGGGGAAGCCCTCGGCCTTGAGCCGCTGCACGATGGCCTGGATCTTCTCCTTCGGGGGCACCTCCAGCGCGTCCGAGTACGGGATCCCCAGCACTGGGGGTACGTCGGCGCGTGCCTGGGGGGGGGGGGGGGAGCGGGGGGGGGGGGCGCGTACCCTTGTACTTGTTCACGCCGAGGGTGTGGTAGGGCAGGATCTCGATGGCCGCGAGGTGGGACCTGCGGGGGCGGCGTCGACCCCGGATCGGAGGCGCGCGCGGCCCGGGGTACCGGTGCTTCTTGCAGAACTGGACCATGTGCTCGACCTCCTCCTCCGTGTCCGTGTGGTCCCTGTACCCCGACGCGTCGGAAGGGGGTACGCGTGGCCGCGGCACTGTGGGGGTACGAGGCGCGAACCTGAGGATGACGTAGCGGACCTGCATGGGCACGTTCCGCTTCATCATCTGCGGGGAGCAGGTTCAGCCGCTGAGCAGGGATACGGAATTCGAAGGCGCGGGGGTACGCGAACCTCCTCTGCGAACTCAGCGGACGTGGTCGCTACCCTCGCGTCCGTCCGGGTCACCTTTCGGAAGGTCTCCGGCTGCGAAAGGGCGCCTCACTTGGCGGCGAAAGGGGTACGCGGGGGAGGGGAAAGAGGTACGTTGAAGGCCTTGGGGCAGTACATGACGAGGTCTGCAGGGCAGGGCGGGCGTGACGGGCGAGACGGGCGGGCAGGGCGGCGGGGCGCACCGCAGACGGGGAGTACGTGATTCCAGGCGTCTGCACGGGACGAGGGTCTAAGAAGGGGCGGAAGCGGGCGCTCGAGGGGCGGGCGAACCTTTCGAAGTGCCGATGCCCTACGAGCCAGGAGAGCGGGAACCACGTCAGCGAGCAGACGCGAAGGAGGGCGGGCGGGCCCAATCGGAGGGGCCGCAGGGGCAAGAGCTATGGAGGGGCCCAGATCGGAAGACGGTACCCCTCGAGCCCACTCGCTGAATAGGCGACCCACTCACCGACGTGTCGAGGCACGTCGTAACGCCTGCAGCACGGGCACGAGAGGCGTCAGCGCTGCGAGGGAGCGGGATTCGGAAGGCGGGGTGCGCTCGGGGCGCTCGCGGCGGACCCAGCTTCTTGATCTCGGTGAAGAGATCCCGCACGAACTCCGGCTGGCTGTTCGCGCGGGAGTCAGAGGGACGCGGGGCGGCGCGCAGGAGCTCGCTCGCGCGCGCACAGCATCGGGTCGCCGCCGGACACGGTGATGCCGCCTCGGTTCGGGCGCAGGTACGGAAGGCAGCGCTTCACCTTCGCGATGATTTCTTCGACAGTCATCTTCTTCCCGGCGCAGCTAGACGCGTTCCACGAGTCCGGATTCTGCGGTAGGCTGTGAATTGAAAAAACTCTTCGAGATCGGGCTTCGCGCGGGCCTGGCAGTAGATGCAACGTAGTCTGCAGCCCTGCAGGAAGACCATGAAGCGGTTTCCCCTGCATGCGCACGCCCGCGAAGGCGTGAGTCTTCAATGGATGAACGTGGAAAGCGCGGTTTCTAGGGGAGGCCTCGCGGAGCGGCTTCCTAGCATAGGATCGCCCATTTAGCGCAGGAATGATCTCGAGGCGCAATGACGAGGCCCGGAATCGAGTCGGAAGCGGCGTCGGGAGGGAATCCGGGTCCATGAGGTATTGCGCGAATCTCGTCGGAAAGAGCGCGCGCACGGTCCATCAACTGTTGAAAGCGACTCCATGGAGTGAATTCTTCCAACCGTGAGCAAGGGATTGCCGGCGCCGACGGGCTGTGAGCTGGAACCTCCGACCGCGGGGGGCGCGCTGGCTCGCGGAGGCGCAGGGGTCGCGGCATTCGCGGCTGCCTTCGCCGCCGACCCTAAGTCCTCGATGTCCATCGCCGAAGCCGCGCTGGCCATCTTTTCACCGGAAATTGACGAATTTGCCGGGTACAGCCTTGGTTTACCGCACAGGCACAAGTGATCGGAAGCGGACCTGAAATTTTCTACGACGGCGCCCATCAGCAGCCATGGGCTCTTTGGGGCACGATGGCACGACCCTCCTTAATGTAACCGGCACGTCTGCACAGCGATCGTCGCTGGAAGCCTGGACTCACCCCCGGACTCGCAGGGTTCGGGCGCTTCCAGGGCGTCGAGAACAATCCGACGTCGGACCTGATCGGTTGCATGTCCTTGTCCACGTCGCTGAAGCTGCCCGTGCGCCTGGGAGGCCGGGACCCGATCTGACCCGTGGGGCGCCGATCTCACCCCGCCGTGCCTGGGCAGGAGGGCTGCATTCTCGACTCCTGCGAAGTGTTTGAGACCTCCACGCAGGGGGCGGGGGACGGCCTCGGGAATCTGGTGCGTTGCTCTGCATGGCCGTCCTTGCCTGTTCATGACGAGGCGCGCTGCACGCGTACGTTCCGCAGTACGTGCGATGCGCGAACACCAGGTGCAAGCTGCGTTGCGCTTGCGACGGTAAGGAGGAGTCGGGGCACGGGTTCTTCGGAGCCAGCGAGCATGTGCCCGGCTGCCCGGCCTCCGCCTGCCAGCAGGTTGTGGTGCACCTGGTGAGCGCATGCCATCGCCTAGCGTTGAATTTCCGCCCCCCGACGCCCTACAGGGGCTCGACGGGCGGACGACGCACTTTAAGCTGGAATCGATGGCATGGAACGAGGCGACATTCCGCTGCCCCGACGAGCGCGGGTTCCAGCCCGTGAAGCAGCTGATCGTGACGGAGGGCGATCGCGGACTCGACCACTCCCTCATCACGACGCTGCCCATCCACAGGCTGAAGGACAGGCGCGCCCCGCTCCTCGCCTCGCGCCGCGGGTTTCGCGCACTGCTAAGGACGTCGCGCAGGCTGGCGGCTCAGGGTTTCCACGTGGAAATCTCGCACGATCCCGGCCGCTTCGTGTGCAACTACGTGTAGTGCGCAGATTCGATGGGGGGCGCACCTGCGCCGCTAACGTGCGCGCCGCACAGCTACAAGTCGCTGGAGCTGGCGAGGCGCGAGCGGGCGCCCGTGCACGCGCTCTTCGTGCACGTCCCGCCCTTCTCCGTCGTCCCGCGCGAGCGCCAGCTCGAGTTCCTCTCCGCCCTCTTTGCGACCGTCCACGCCCTCGTCCACCCCTGCGCCTAGAGCGCTCCCGGGCGCCCTCGGCCCCTCGTCTCCTCTCGAGTTGTACTTGTACTCTTTGCTCATTTTGTACAGCGCCCCCCGCGCTTCGATTCGTAGTTTTGTTTGCATTCCGTAGGTTCGACATCAAAGTAGGTTCTCTCTGGGTTTGCCAGTTTCAGCTATCTAAGTAAGGATGGAACTTTGAATGATCGATATCGTGCTTGAGTTTAGCTTCCTTGTCCAGTTTTCGCTTACGCTTATCGGCTTTGTTCTCGTGGTCTGTTGGAATATATAGCTCAGTGTGTACACGCGAAATCCAAAAGCATCACTCGCGGGTGGGGGCCAGCTGCAGCGCTACGCCGCTATAGCTCGCTAGCGTTGCCCAGTCGTGGGCCTAATCGTGATCACGATCACGAAGCTATATATAGCTAGGGCATGGCGATGCGGACGTCGCCGAGGACGACGCCGGCGACGGGCGGCGGCGCGTCCTCGTCGTCCGAGTCCCACACCCGCGGCCCCGGCCCCGCCCCGGGCCCCGGCCCCGGGCCCGCGCTCGGGGCTGCGGCTGGCGCTGGCGCCTCCAACGCGGCGCCGGCGGGGCCCGGCTGCGGCGGGGGCGGGGGCGGGAGGCGGGCTGCGAGGGCGGCGGCGTCGGGCGCGGGGAGCTCGAGGGGGGCGATGGAGAAGGGGCGGGGCGGGCCGGGGAGCGCCAGCGGGCCCAGCGCCGCCCCCTCGTGCCCCCGCTGGCCCCCGGATCCGGTGCCCCGCGCGCGCACGCGGAACTCGGCGGCCAAGTCCGAGCGGAAGAACGTCTCCGCGGGGACCTGAACCCGCGCCCGGATCGAATCAGCAGCGGGCCGGAAAGGCGGGGCGGGGCAGGGCCCGGGGCGCGCACGTCGAAGGTGGCGGCGCCGAGGACGGTGTCGTAGGGGGTCCAGTCCGGGCCGAAGGGCCGCGGCGCCGGCCCCGCCTCCAGCGCCGAAGCGGCCGTGCCCCCCGCCTCCTCCTCCCCGGCCTCCTTCCTCCTCCCCCCGAACAGCATCTTCTTCAGCGTGCGCCGCTCCCGCTTCGCGCCCTTGCCGCCGGGCTCCGGGGGCCGCTGGACGGGGCGGAAGGGGCCGGAGTCGCCCCGGGGCCGGGCGAGCAGGCGGGCCTCCAGGGGCGCCCCTGGGGGCACCCGCCAGCCCCCCGTGCCGCCCAGCGACACCCCGACCGAGATCTTCCGGCCCCTCGACGTCAGCCGGAGGCGCTCGGCGGACGGGGGGGGGGACGCGGGAGGGGGGTACCGTCTTGAGCTCAACGTAGCAGAACTGGGCCTGGTCGGCCTGGACCTCGGCCGCCGCCCACGCCACCACGCACCCCGCCACCTGCCCCGCCCCGAGCTGAGCTGAAGGGCCCCGCGCGGACTCGAGCCCGCCTCGAGGGCCGGATGAACGGTCACCTCGAGGGCGAGGCGCTTGGGGCCGGCGGGGACGGTGAGGAGGGCCTCGGAGGCGAGCGAGCAGACGCTCGCCACGCCCTCCAGCGGGGGCGGGCCGCCGCCCCGCCCCCGCCGGCCCTGCCCCTGCCCGGGCCCGCTCGAGCTCGACGCAATCGCCACCCGCGCCGGCAGGTCCCACCTGCCCGCGCCTTAGGAGGGGGGGGGGTGAATTCGAGGGGGGTACGGCGCACCGGAGGAACTCGTCGACGTCTGAGGGCCACTCGGGGCACGCGATGCGCGCGTAAACGAAGCCCGTCGGGCCGGTGGGCCGCCACTGAACAGCGAGGGGGGTACCGGATCAGCATCGGGTTCGGGGGGGCGGGGGGTCAAGAGAGTCCTACCGAGGGCGGGCTGTACAGGATGGGGTACATGGCGGGGGCGGGGGGGAGGGTCTGAAGGAGAGTCAGCCGAAGGGGGTGTAGGGGCCGCCGTGAAGGGGCTGCGAACCTCCTCGAGGATCGCGGCGCGGCGCGGGGGGAGGGGCGGCTCCGAGGAGGGTACGCTGGATGGAAGGGGCGGCTCGGGAGGGGGCGGGGCGGGCGCCGGGGGAGGGGGCGGGGCGGGCGCCACGGGCTGCGCCGGGGCGGGCGTCCCTTCCTGCAGCTCCACGACCGGCGTGCCGACGGGTACCGTCTTGTCGACGCCCGCGGGCCGCCGCTTCCTCTTCTTGAGGGAGACCTGCCGGGTACGGGATCACGAGGTTGCAGAAAACAAGCGGCTGGAACGGGGCGGGAGGGGGCACGCACGAAGAGCGCGAAGCCGAGGAGCAGGGCGAGGATGATGCCGCCGAGGGCCCAGAGGGCGACCTGCCACCAGAGGATGCGCTCCTCCTCGGCGCGGGGCGCCTGCTTCGGGGCGGCGCCGGCCTCCTGCCGGCCGGCCGCCGCCGACGCGTTGGCGGGCGTCGGCGTCGGGGCGGGCGCCGGCGCCGGCGTCGTGGTCGTGGTCGTGCCGTTGGTCGCGGGGCCGTCGACGGGGCCCTCCTCCGTCGGCGCCGTGTCGTTCGACGGGAAGAGCGCTGCTCAGATCATACATCAGATCAGATCGGGTGGCGACGGCAGCAGCGGGCGCACGGGGCGTCTGCTGGGGCTCGCGGTCGCCGGGGAGGGGCGTCGGCTGGGGCACGAAGTCGAAGCCCTCGAAGAAGAAGAGCTTCGACTCCGCGTAGTAGGACTTCGGGTCCGGGAGGCTCGGGTCAAAGAACTCGACGAGACCGTACCCCGCCGCGTCCGTCGCGTACGCGATCGCTCTGGAAGGGGGGCGAAGTCAGAGGCACAGGGGGGTACGGGATCGCCGGGAGGAAAGAAAGCGCACCGGTAGAAGCCCGAGGGGGCCGAGGCGGGGAGGGCGAGGGGCTTCGTCGCGCCCCCGCAGGGGCACCCGGCGGGCGACCCGGCGGCCTGGAAGGGCGGGCCCGGGGCCGCCCGGGCCACCATGAAGGGGGGGTACGCCCCCGCCCGCCCCGAGAGGGCCTCGTCGGCGTAGAGGGCGATTGAGTAGAACCCCGCCGGGCCCCGCGAGGCGCACACGTCGACGGAGCTCTGCGAGGCGGACACCGAGACCGCGTACTCGGGGGTACGAAGGTACGGCCGCGGCTCGGGGGAGCGGCCCGTCGCCCCGCGATTCCGTGACGTAACGGTGACCGTGATGTACCCCGCGGGGAGCCTGGGGGAGGGTGGGCGATGAGGCGGGGAAGTACGAGGGCCGAAATGCGGATGTACCGGAACTCCAGGGTACAGTTGAGGGCGCCGCGGCCGCCGGGGGAGGGCAGGTTGACGTACGGGCGGGTGTACCCGCCCACGGAGAGCTCGACGTCGACGGCGGACGCGTCGCCGTCGCCGCGCCACCACGAGACCTCCAGCACGTCTCCGGCGGCGAGCGCAGAGGCGGCGGGCACGCCCGGGGGGAGCCCCAGGGCGAGGCACGCCGGCGAGGCCGGGGCGTCCCGCCAGCCGCCCGCGGCCGGCAGTCCGCGGAGCGCAACGTTGTAGTAGGCCGCCGTCTGAGCGGATCCTACCGTCGCGAGGGCCCGTGAGCCGGCGGTTACGTATCTGGGCGGGCACGCTTAAGCTTGACGGACCTGACGCGAACGAAGCCAGAAGCACGAAGAGGACGAAGGCGGCGCGATCCATCGCACTCAGCGCGCTAGATAACGTCCTGCAGAGGCCCGTACCGGCGAGTCGCTCCGGCGTCCTCGGACGGCTCCAGAAACCCTGCTATAGCTAGGTAGCGCTGGTGTTCGGGCTCATGTGAGATGGGCGGGCTGAAATCAGCGTGCTTTATCAATCAGGAGCGATCAACAGGATCGCAGAGGCGACTGAGAGCGCTGGTCGATTCTGCTGGGCTTCGCTTTCGCCCGGTTGGCGGCAGCTGCTGAATCTCACGCGTGCTGTGTAGGTCCAGGGCCTCCAGGCGGTGCCGACCGCTTAGCAGGGCGTGCCAGAGACTGTAACACGAGTCGGCCGGTCGCTGGGAAGCTGAAATCTCGTACGCGTGTTCGCGGACGCGGCGCGAATCGACCTGAGCGACGGGGGGGTACTGAGCGACTGTCTGGAAGCCAGCCAGCGTTTCCGAATGTGGTCAGCTCCAGGCGCCGGCGACTCGCGCCGGTCCTCCGGCGCTGGTCGTACGACGAGCCAGCAGCCTTCGCAGTACAGCTCCTTTTATCCTGCGCAATACAGCGCTCCGGTCGAGTATCGACCCGCCTCGTCGTCTCCGTACGATGCCTATCCCTCGCAACCGACGGCCGCGGAGCGTGCTGGCCAGCCGCTGCTCAAGTCCCAGTCGCTGGGGTTGACGGAGCTCGTCCAGATGGGTTTCGCCACCCGCGGGCGGCGCGGGAGCGCGGACCCGAGCGACACGAGAGAGTACCAGAACCTGAAGTGGGCGATCACCGACCGCTTCTCGACCGCCAAGCTCAACGTAAGGTGCGAACGTCGCCCTTCACTCGCCCGCCAAGTCGGCGCCAACTGGGCCTGCGTTACGCAGGCGCGCGGAGATCTATCTTCGCGTGCAGAAGAAGACGCTTCAGGCGATGCAGCTGTACCGGTGCGTACGGTCGCAGCGCCGCGATTTTGAAACCCGCGCCCATTACGACACGCAGCGAGCTGCTCCTGTACCTCATCTTCGTCGCACT